>OV049926.1:108968748-109456613 GCA_920104205.1 Eupeodes latifasciatus
TGTGGTCGCTGCAGAATTCAAATAATGTTTTGTTTTTAGAAATAGCATCTATAATTAAAACACTTATGTTCCTTTTGAACTTGAAACACTTAAAATATTTTTGAAAAATTGAAATTATATAGTTTAAATCGTTCTCAAAATTATCTGAAGGTGTTGTTAAACTATAATTTTTGTAGGATCTTAAGTTTATTAATGTAGCAGTTTTTTTCTCGTAATTTTCCTGTTCCTTAAAATAATGACTACAAGTAGAACACTTATTGTTCGACGACAGTTTCATAGCTAACCTACCTTTAATATGTCCTTTAATCCATTTTCTTCATCCTCTAAAATCTGGTTTTCTAAAGTTTCAAAGTTAATATCTTCTTCTAGATATCCAAATTTTGTTGTAGATTTCTTGTAAACGGTTGAAGACGAAGAATGTTCTAGTAAATTAATTGAATTAGAACATTCATAACCACTTAAAGAAGATGATTTCAAGTTTTGAAAACATATCCATTTCAGGTTTCGACATACCCGGGCGGACGAAGGGTTTTTTTCATATGAACCGCGATTATTTCTTATCATGGAAATTATATTTTCCAACGGATCTTGGTTTAAATGCGAAGTAATTAAATAATTTTGTTCTGAATCCAGTGAAATGTTATCCCACAGATCTAGTATACCATTAATTGTTTGTTGAAGTCCTACAAAACAAAATGGTACTTTCATTCTTACTTCCGAAGTCCAAGAAGCAATATTTTTGCAAAAATCCTTTAGATTTTTTTTTAAATTTCCGGTTGGTCGTTAGCAATGGCATTTTTATGAGGATTTGTTGAGTATTTGCTAACACTGTTTAAGTTATCAAATAATTTATTTACAGAAGATATGAAGTTAGCAGTGGCCAGAGCTATAGGTTTTTCTGCCTCTGTAAAAAAATCATTTGCAATAGCTGCAAAAATTCCCATTGCTACTCTATTACTAAAAACCTGAGTAGCTAGTTTAACTGAAAGCTTTTCGAAAGAGTTTGGCTTGAGGTGCTGTCTTGAAAGTGTGTTAAATATATGGATAGTGCCACCATCGAAACCAAAAATTTTTTCCAAAATTTTCCAAGATACTCTTTCGGGAACTACAATATCTGCTTTAAGCAATGTATTTCTAATCCTTTTAATTAGGTGTGGGGCGTCATGCAGAAAAAAAGTCTTATTACCATCTACCTCATAAAAAGGTTTATCAACTACAGTCCTAAGTAACTTATAAGCATTTCGATCGTTTCTTCCCTGATCTGTTGTTACGGCACATATGTACATACATACATAAGATGTTACTTTGGAAATGCAATGTTGGATTATTTTACTCAAATCGAAACCAGAAATGTTTCCAATATATAGACCAATGGCTTGCTTCCAGTTTGAATTTAAACCACGTAACATAACGATTAAAGTATGCGAAGCAACTACACCTGATCTGCCAAGATGACCATGATCAATAAATCCATAGATAACGTCTTCTAAAGTGCTATATTCTAATTCAGATTTAATGGCCATTTTATCTAGTAGTAAGATACACTTTCGGTCCAACTTAGAAAGAGACGAGCATTTTGAATTAAGCAAATTAAAAACACTATCTACTATTCCAGGCGAAAATTCGATATTCATGTGCCATCTTTAAATGGTGGATACAGCAGGTAAAGTAAATCCGATTTCAAGCAAGTACTTATACAGAACGGGCGATTTGTAAAAAAAAAATCAGAAATAAATCCCTCTCTTCATTACCCCATTTTGAGTTGGTAACTGAAGTAACTGACAAAAAATAAATGTCCTGACTGGGTCGCTTTTATTACTGAAAATTTCGTTTATTTTCCTTTCAGCTAAGTCATTTATGGTATCTTCTTTGCGTTTTTTTGGGGATCTATAAATAATACTTGTGAGGTTTGCCCTTTTTGAAAAACTGGTGGGTGGAATCAAGGAAGAACCATTTTCTGAAAATGGAAAATGCTCTTCTATTATTTCGGCGTCTTTAGAGATAATTTTAAAAGAACTATTGCGCAAACTTTAATCTCTGGACCTGGAGGAGAGCGATTTCCTTCTAAAGACAAGTAGTCGTCATCTATAAACGGAGAAATGTAGTAATTAACAGATTCTTTAACACAAGAAAATGAAGGATAATTTTTTCCTATTAACGAATCTGTAAATTCCGGTTAGCAAGAAGTGTTTGCATCATTTTGAGATTGAATATTGTTTTTTCTGACATAAGTTGGCATTATTGATAGATGTCTGTAAAAGCTTCTTACAAATATCGTCCATGAAATGACCATTGCAGGAACAAGATCCAAGGAAGGGAGCGTCGAACTTGTCGAGTTGTAGAAGCTGAGTAAGGTCAATAATTCTCGGGAATTATTTCTCCAGAAGAGTCCTGAAACCAAAGGTCGCTCGCCCCTCCCCTTCCCAATCCTTTACCCCCTCCTCCGTCAGCTCTGTGCTATTATGCTGGTTGATGTCTCCTTATCCCCTGACTGTATGGTGTATAACTGTCTGTCAATGCCTAGTTTCCTTCCTGGGACGCTTATGGTTTAATTGCTGTACGTCTATCCTTTTCCAAAACATATCCTTCCCTTAAACTTCTCAATTGGGCTGGATCTAAGGTGTTATACGACCCGTGCCGATGATCAGCCTGGCTGAGGGCCCAATTAAAAAACTAGCTCAGTCGCTAACGGAGTATCCGGATACCTGGCGACCTCCGGATTAACTAGCCTTATCTGTATACACGGATCTCTGTACAGATGGACCACCCCTTATCCGCTACTCGTGGGATTCTAATGAAACAAACAAAACAAACAAAACAAACAAAACAAGCAAAACAAAATCAAAAGACCGTACCGGCCAGCAGTACGACGGCAAAGTTGTCTGCTGCTCATCCCTCTTCCACTGGTGCTGACATGGCTGTGGACACTCACAGCCCTGTTCTCGCCAATGGAATATCGGATAATCAGGTAATATTACCTTCTTCCTGTAGTGAGGCAGTTGTGAAGAACGGCTCCTCTACTACCACAGAGAGTAATCCTCTCAACTCTTCTACACCGCGGGCTAGTAGGCTAGTAGGGCTATGGTGCCAGGTCCTTCTACCTCCAAAGCAAATAATCCCAAAGAAGGTCCTGGGGAAGATGGGCGTAAGCTCAGATCCTCCAAGGCCTATTACAGGGACATGCGGAATGCTAAGAGGATTCTCCAGACGTTTGGTGAACAACTAGGCGCTGGAGGAAACTCTCAGCATGACGCCAAGATAAAATTGGCCAAGAATTTCCTGGCCAAAAATAATTTGAAGACCAGCCAAGACTCAACGTCGAAGCGACAAAGGTCTATGGAAGGTAGTGTTAGCCCCAAAGTGCTAAACACCAGCACTTCTCTTGACCCTCGCAAGGCAAAAATGTCCTTCAGTGACGTTCTGAAGGACAAAATGATAGTCGCGATTATCGACAAAAGTGATGTAGATGGCACGATCTCTGCCGAGAACTGGACATTGGCCAAAGGACAGCTGGCCTTCAGTTTTGTCGAGATCATGTCTGACAATCCGGGACCACCGCCCATCACAAAAGATGGCGGTTGGCATCAGGGACACATCAAGTTGATGGTCTGTGATGATCAGAGGTCGTGCGACCTACTGACGCTGGCAGTCAGCCGACTTGGAGACCACCGCCCATCACAAAAGATGGCGGTTGGCATCAGGGACACATCAAGTTGATGGTCTGTGATGATCAGAGGTCGTGCGACCTACTGACGCTGGCAGTCAGCCGACTTGGAGAGGTCTGGCCTGGTGCTAAGCTGGAGGTTGTAGCAAAGGAGGATATTCCTTGCAGACCAAGAGCTCGCATCACGGTTCCGGCCATATTCAAGGAAGCAGACCACGTATTGAAGATAATCCGGCTCTCCAATCCAACCCTTCCTACTCACAACTGGAAGGTTGCGAAATTGGAGGATCCAAAGGGACCCTACAAGGGTGCAATTGTAATCATCAATGCAGAGTCCCTTTCTCCTCTGGCGCAATCAAAAGGTGTGATTAGGTTTGGGTTCGATGAAATTACGCTGAGGGTCTATAAAAAAGATGGGGTCGAGGCACAAACTCTTCCCCCTCCCCCACCCACACAAGCGGAAACTGCTGCTGAGGAACCTGGTGCATCGGTCACACTTCCTTCATTGGAAGACGATGCATCTCAGGTATCCCCAGTAACAGAGGAAGCTCCTAACACCGACCAAGGTTTTTCCGCAATGGAGGCCGAGGTCTACGACAGCGGAGATGAGGACATTCTTTTAGAATCGTCCTCTGATATGGATGACTCCGACATTACTGTGTTGGAGGCTGATCGGGAGTGCAGTAGCAAAAATGCTGCGGTTACTCCAGATTAACCTCCAACACTCCATAAAGGCTTCGGCCTCCCTTCTTCTTCGCCTATCCAGCAGCGATGAAGATATTGTCCTGATTCAAGAACCCTGGATTGTTAAATCCATTGTTCGAGGAATCAGGACTCCCAGATACTGTGTGCTGTATGCATCAGGTGAGGATGAACCCAGATCTTGCATATTAGTAAAACGCAGCCTAAATGTATATTTACTCCCTAATTTCAGCGATCGAGATATCACCGCCGCAAGTCTGGAAACAGCCAGAGGAACATTCTGGCTGGCGTTGGCGTATCTTGGCCACGACCATCTTGGCCCTCTCCCGGGTAAAACTCGGGAGAGATTGATAACTGAAGCACAAAGGCTCAACATCGGCCTCATCATCGGTAGTGACGATAACGCCCACCATACAGTATGGGGTAGCACGGATATAAACGACAGAGGTGAGTCTCTTTTCGAAACACTAACCTACTCGTAAGTAACGTTGGTAATGAGCCAACCTTTATTACTAAAAATCGACAAGAAGTTTTAGATATAACTCTTGTCTCCGAATTCATTAATAATAATATTTTGAACTGGAAGGTATCTAAAGATCACTCCTTTTCTGATCATAGATACATCCAGTTTGACTTTTTAAATGAACCACCTTGCCAACCGATGTTTCGAAATCTAAAAAGAACAAATTGGCCAAAATATAAGAGAACGTTAAATAGTTTAGTAAAACCTGAACTCTTTAATACTCCCTCCAACTTTGAAGATCTTGACGACAAAGTCAATAATCTAACATTAGCCCTAAACAAAGCTCTAGATACTGCATGCCCTCTTATACAAGTAAGAGGTAAAAAGAAGCCACACTGGTGGAACTCATGCCTACAACAAAGGGAAATCAGTTAACACGGCTCTACACAGTATAGTACGTACAATCGAATATTCCCTCCATCATAAAGAGTACACCTTAGCTGCCTTCTTAACAATGTCGACACATCTGCAATTGCACGTGTATTGACATCTCTGAAGGTAGATAAATCAATCAGCGAATTGATTAATCAGATGCTGATAAGCAGGATTATCAATTCAAAACTGGGTGATTTTACTACACAAAGGGGTTTCAGCAGAGGTACGCCACAAGGTGGTGTCCTATCCCCTCTCCTCTGGAATTTAGTAATAAATGAATTACTAACGACTCTAGAAAGAGAGGGATACAGAGTGTTTGCCTATACGGACGATGTTGCTATTGCAGTAACGGGTAAACACCCCAATATACTAAAAGAACTCTTACAAAACGCTTTAAATAAGCTCACCAGATGGGCTAATCGGTGTGGACTAGGCGTTAACCCACAAAAAACCGACCTTGTCCTCTTCACAAGGAAATACAAAGTCCCACACATTGACCCTCCCCTCATAAACGGTGTACCACTTAAATTCTCTGATCAAGCAAAATACTTGGGTCTCATTTTAGATAAGAAATTAAGTTGGAAACCTAATATTCAAGAGAGAATAAACAAGGCCACAGTAGCCCTGTTCTCCTGTAAAAAGGCCATTGCTAATAAATGGGGCCTACAGCCTCGCATTACACACTGGCTATACATCTCGGTCATAAGACCGATCCTTACTTATGGAGCAGTGGTATGGTGGACGGTGCTAGATACAGCGACAAATCGCGATAAACTCAGCAAAGTCCAATGAACAGCCTGCCTGTGTATGGGAGGAGCACTTCGCTCCACCCCCTCCGCCTCACTAGATGTTCTGTTCCATCTAATACCGCTGGACTTTTTCAGCAAACAAACGGCCGCCAATACTGCCATACGGCTTCAGGCTTCCTCTATGTGGATCAATAATGGAATTGGCCACACCACTATATTGAACTCGTTCAGAACTATAAATAGTAATATTGACTACACCATACCCCATCCTCAGTTTAATAACTATAGCTTCAAAGTGACTATACCTCCCAGGTCCTCTTGGGAGAATACATCATTTTTGAACAATGGTCCTATAAACTTTTATACAGACGGATCAAAAACGGAGGATGGGGTTGGTGGAGACGTATACTCAGATAGACTTAACTTAAGTCTCTCCTTTCGTCTACCCGATCATTGTAGCGTGTTCCAAGCTGAAATCCTGGCTATAAAAGAAGTCCTATCCTGGCTTAGAGAAAACTTTATATCAACTAATGATATACGCATCTTCTCGGATAGCCAAGCTGCGTTAAAATCCTTAGACTCTGTCTCTACAAATTCACTAACAGCCCTAAATTGTCGATCATCTCTTACGGAGATGGCTACACAGTTCAACATTCACCTTTTCTGGGTGCCGGCCCATAGAGACATTCCAGGAAATTGCAAAGCTGACGAACTTGCAAAAAGCGGAACAACTTTACCTCTGCTGGCTCACAATGCTAGCATAGGTATCCCCTTAGCTACATGTAAACTCATGCTAAAGCAAGATACCATAGAGAAAACAAACTCCAGGTGGAATAACACCACCACCTGTGTAGCGACTAAACGAATTTGGCCTAATCTTAGCGCCAGGCGCTCAAAACAATTAATCTCTCTGAGTCGATTGCACATTAGCTACGTTATAGGTGTCCTGACTGGGCACTGCTTAATAGGATGGCATGCTATTCGACTTGGAGCCCCTGCAAATGATTTTTGTAGGAGTTGCATGGACGAAGATGAAGAGGAGACAATCTCTCATCTTCTGTGCACATGCCTGCCTTATCACAAAGACGTAGAATCCACATTGGAGACTACTACTTTAAAGATACCAGTGATCTAAAAAATTCAGACATTACTTGTCGCTTCATTCGAAGCTCCAATTGGTTCAACGAGTTAAGCTGATTAACTGATCCATGTGGTATCACAACGGACCATACTTTGGTCTAAGTGTGTTGGACGTCCCAAACCAACAGCCACTTTAACCTAACCTAACCTAAGGGGGAAGGAATTTGGAAGCAAACATTTTTTGGTCCCTTCAATAGTAATTTGTGATGCTAGAAAATGTTTTTCGCAAAATTTAACTACACCTTTACCATTTGAGTTTTGCAAAGATACATTTCCAGAATGCTTTATCCAAACCAATATCGCACTACTGTAAGGTAATCCAAAAAAAGATATAGAGCACCCTGGCTTATATATGTAACTTTTATTAAAGGATCTTCGTTTAATGAAAAAAATATCAACTTTTTCTCTCGTTAGAGAGATTAAATAAAAAGACCGTTTTTAAATTTAAATTTAATATAATCTTTATTCAAAGCATCTGACCCCTTACCACTGGTGGGGGAAGTCTTCCGCTATACGTCGTATCTTTCTTCAGTTCTAAACTAAGAATCAAAAGATTCTCGATACATCATTCGGTTTTTATACTATTTGATTGTTTATGCAGCATTTCATATGCGCATAGTGTTTATAATGTTGATACACTTTTTACAGAGGGTAAAAAGTGTTTATTCATAATTTCTTTATCTTTGTTTATTTTTGGTTGAATTTAAAGTCAAGATTTTATGGTCACACAAGTGGACTCGGATATAACAATAATTGCTTACGCAGCATTTCATATGCGCATATTGTTTATAATGTTGATACACTTTTTACAGAGGGCAAAAAGTGTTTATTCATAATTTCTTTATCTTTGTTTATTTTTGGTTGAATTTAAAGTCAAGATTTTGTGTGGGTATTTTATTACCGATCACATAAGTGGGCTCGGATATAACACCTCCCCTCTTAGAGTCTTCTTATGGTTTAAAAGTAACCGTTGGAAGATTTACATTATTTATTATTTTTCTGCTTTTTGTTTTTATTTTTAAATAGATATAAAGTATTAATATGATTATGATAATTATGATGATACAATTCATCGTAAAACTTGACTTTTTGTGGTTATATTTAAGTTCTTCAATTTCTTTTAAGTTATTTATGCTTTGGTATTGTAATTCTTGAAAAGTTAATTCTTCAAATTTAGTATAATTAATATCTTGAATGGTATTTGGAATTAATGGTTCATGTTTATAACTTTTTCTTTCATACATTTTATTATTTATTTCAATTTTACAATTTTCAAACTTAATTAAGTAATTTCCTTTAACAGTAATGTTTTGATTATTACAATTTTGTTTTATTTCTTGTAATTTTACATTAATTGCTACGAGATTGTTATTTCCAATTTCTAATATTTCTTCATTTACATATTTTATTAATTTACAATTCATTTGATTTTTAAACAAATTCTGTAAACAGTTATCGTTTATTTCTGATAAATATTTTTTCATTTTTGTATTATTATAAATTGTTTGATCTTTAGTCAAATACATTTTATTAGTAATATCTAATTGTTGACTACTTTCTACATTCGGTATGGGTTGGATATAAATTTGTGTGTATATTTCATGTGTAAAGTTTGGCATTCCAATTATGAATACGATAGTGTTTTTATATAGAGCAAGTTCAAGTTGAATTTGGGAAAGTTTTTCTATTGTTATATTGTTTTTGTCAAGTTCTGCTTCAGAAAAAATATATTTGCTTAGGATTCCTAGTCTTGATGTTAAAATTATGTCTTTAATTTTTCCTATGTCATTTATCAAGTATTTTATGTTTTCTTTGATCTCGATTTCTAATTTTAATTTATAAAAGTCTCTCTCTAAATCGTGCTGTACGCGAGTAGATTTTTTTATGTAATCAGTTAATTTTTTAGTTTTATCATTAAATTCGTTAGTTAGTAATTCAATTTGCTCGTTAAAATGGTTGTTTATTTGTATTTGCAGATTTGAATTTTCAATTAAATTATGTGTATTTGCTTCTATTGGAATCATTCTTTCTTCTATTTGTTTTCTATCCTCATCGTCCATGGTACCGTATAGAAATTTCATACCTGTACCTAAAATATTGAAAAGTCCTCTTTTCTGTCTAACATGTGGTATCATAGTTTCAAATTCTTTTCTAGTGTGTTTCATTAAATTAATAATATCTGTGTTTTGTTCAGGTAGAATTCTTATATGGTCTTCTAATATTTTTAAATTTGTTTCATAATTAGTAAGATTTATAATGTGTAATATTTTAGTAAAGTTTTCTATTAATTGCAATTTTTGGATTTGTATGATTGTAAAACCGTTACCGTGGTTAAAATCCAATATTTGTATTTCCTGGGTTGTGATTATTGGTAGGATGAAGACAAATATGATGAGTAGTGGGTTGATCAGAAATTGAACCGCAAGTGGCTTCTTTTGATGAAGTATCATCCCTGTGAGCAGGAATAATTTCTGTAAATTTTTTTAATCTATGGAATTGATCTTTATGTAAAATTCTATGGGGTTTCTTTTTAAATCTATTGCCTTCTTTTAGAGTATACTTTTTCCCTTCTTTATTTATTACTTTTATTTTTTTATATTTTGGAGTCAATTTATTTTTTATTTTGTCAGGATCGGTTATTTTTACATACTGTTCGTTTATTTCTACATTCTTACGTTTTTCATTTAATTTGTTAATTACCTTGATCTTACTATCTTCTATCCTTTTAAAAATTATTTCTTTATTTATGACACCAAAATGGATATCGAATGGTTTTTCTCGAGTGGTTAGATGGATTATATTATTGTATGCAATAAGAGCTTGAACCGTATGATCACTTGGATCACTTTGTTCGCCACTTTGTTCGATTGACGCTAGAGTACGCAAATGTTCGTTAAGTGTTCCATGTAGTCTTTCGACGTCGGAATTACCTGTATGCCGATTGGCTGTGCAGTATTGAATTTGTATGTCTTTATTTGCTAAGAAGTTGTTAAGAGAATCAGAAACAAAAGCATTTTCGTTGTCGAGTGTTATTAGATTTGGTGTACCCATATAGGAAAATATCTTCGTTAACGCTTTTATAGTATCTATGTGAGTCTTGTGCTTTATAGGTTCTGCGGCGGCGTATTTGCTAAATTTGTCTACACAAGTTACATATTTCTTTTTTCTATTTAAGAACCATATGTCAATATGGTAATGTTGTCTGGGTCCTGTTGGTGTGGGTGGTTACATTATCAGAACACCCTCACATAACTTTGTAATAATATTAAACACCCTATCATAACAAAGTATCTTTATATAAACAAAATGTAATGCTCACACATTGATTCATAATTTCATCTCATAGCGGATGATGATATCCGATATTATAAATATCATAACAAAGTATCTTTATATAAACAAAATGTAATGCTCACACATTGATTCATAATTTCATCTCATAAGCGGATGATGATATCCGATATTATAAATACCATATCAGCACTTTTTGCCTTCAGTAACTTGTGTGCCCAAAGCATCTTAAATAATTCTAAAAGAATTCTTGTGTCAGCAATTTTAAAAAACAAAGGAAAGCAAACGATCTTCAGCCGAAGATAGATTTGCTTAAGTAAACATTTTATAAGTATAAAAAGGGTTTCATCGATCAATGAGAGTTCAGTTCACAGTTGTCATTCTACGTATAGCCTAAGATTTCCCCCCACCAGTGGTAAGGGATCTGAAGCTTTGATTTAATAAATAATATTAAGTTTAAAATACATTGAATGCGTTTTATTTAATTGTTGATTGTGATCTTCTGCGATCACAAAAATATATTTTTTATTGAAATAAAGAATCGGAAACGAAATTGGCGCAGTCGGTAGGATCTCGAAAGATCAAAATATATTGAATCTTACTTTATTAAAAGTTTAATTCGGGATCGTCCTAAAACTAAATAAAATAGTTAGTACCGGTAAAATAAAATTACTAAATGGTGCTATAGGACAGTGAAAAATAAAAATATATATTTTGTTCAGTGAAAAGCATCGTAAATCAAGATCCGAAAGGACAATTTTACAAAGTCTCGTAGAGAGAATGCTTGACTAATAAAACAATTAAAAGTGTTACTAAATGCAACCAGAAGGAAATCTTCAAAAGGAAGCATATACAGAAAGTGAACTCAGTGTTAAATTAAAATTAACAAAAAATACTAAATGCAACCAGAAGGAAATCTTCAAAAGGAAGCATATACAGAAAGTGAACTCAGTGTTAAATTAAAATTAACAAAAAGTGCTACTAAATGCAACCAGAAGGAAATCTTCAAAAGGAAGCATACAGAAAGTGAACTCAGTGTTAAATTAAAATTAACAAAAAGTGCTACTAAATGCAACCAGAAGGAAATCTTCAAAAGGAAGCATACAGAAAGTGAACTCAGTGTTAAATTAAAATTAACAAAAAGTGCTACTAAATGCAACCAGAAGGAAATCTTCAAAAGGAAGCATATACAGAAAGTGAACTCAGTGTTAAATTAAAATTAACAAAAAGTGTTACTAAATGCAACCAGAAAAAATAAATCTTCAAGAGGGAGCAGAGGCCCCGCAAGTAAAGGAACCACATATAGAAGTAAATTCACAAAGTTGGATAGACGACGAAGCAACAGCTGATTTCCAGGAACATATCAGATCAATTCAGCAAAAGTTGAGAAGAAAACAACTTCAACAAAATAAAATTAAAGACAATTAAAAAGTTAAAAGTGCTAAAAAAAAAAAAATATATATGACATTACTTTAAAAAGTGTAAATTAATAAAAAGAAGGAAGAACAACTGTACGTGGCAAAATTATCCAAGTCGAAAGCCCCAACGTGTTCAATAAATGAAGAAATATACACCATACAACAAACCAGCTGCGTTAACATATAATACCGAGGAAGAAAAAACTTCAAAATCAACAGATCCTGCAGCAATCCAGCAATCAAAAGAAATTGAGCAAGCAGAAGAAAAAATTGAAAATAAGGTAAAAATGGCTACAATAAATATCGACCCCTTAAAATTAGTAAAGAATTTACCAAATTTTAATGGTAAATCATGTAATATTATTATATTTATTAAAAAAGCAGAATTTGTAATAAATTCATGTAGTTTGTATAACGAAGGTTCACAAGAATTTATATTGAGTGAAATAAAATCAAAAATAACAGATTTCGCCCTAGAGGTAGTATTAAGGAGTGGCGACCCTAATAATTGGCAAGACATAAAAAATATTCTAGTAAAGAATTTTGGTGAGAAAGAATCTTTTCTAAAATTAAAAGAACTAGCAGATAAAGTTTATTCAAAAAACATTTCTCAACTATATAATACATTCTCAGAAATCCTCTGTAGACTAAATAATAAATATTATTTATCTGAAAATAAACCGGAAGAATACAATCCTTTCAATAATGAAGCGTCATTATTATCTAAATTTTGTGAAAGAATACCCCCGAACGCAAGTTCAATAATAATCAATCATAACATAACAACCCTTAGTGAAGCTTTTTATAAATTAGAATCTTGTCATTGGACAAAAGAAGAAAATAATTATAATGATAGAAATACTCGAAACTATAGAACTGGAAATAACAATAATAATTTTAACGACAAAAACTATAAAAAATATAATAATTACAATACAAATCAAAGATTTGATAGAAATTACAAAAACGAATCAGGAAATTCAAATAACTATAGGAATTTCAATAATAAAGGTCAAAACTTTTATAGAAACAATAATCAAAACTATAGAAACCAAAATGAACGAAATTATAGGCAACCAAATAGAAGTGGAAATTATTCTAATAATAATCGTAATCCATTTGCTACACAAAATAAAAAGAATGATCTAGAACCAATGGAAATAGATCACCTTACTCAAAATACAGCAAATTTTCAAACACCCGCCTCAACAGACCATTACCCTGCATAGATGTTCATATTCTTAATAAAAAACTTAGATTTTTAATAGACACAGGAGCAGCTACATCTATTTTAAAAGAAAATATATTTCCAAGACATTATGAAAGTAAATTAGACAAACCAGTTATAATTAAAGCATTATATAATAAAAATCAAATAAATTCAAAAATAATTTTACCATTACCAATCGAATTTAATAAAAAAGAATCAACCATGGAATTTTTAATTACACCAATTACAAACAGTTCGTTTGACGGAATTTTAGGAAATAATGTCCTTATACCATTAGAAGCTGAAATATCATATTATACACATACTTTGAAAATAAAAAATACTATTATCCCATTAATGACAAAACCAAAGGAATACCCTTTAGATAGATACATTCAGGAATTATCAAATACACAAATAGATTTATGTGGTATTG
Source organism: Eupeodes latifasciatus (assembly GCA_920104205.1). NCBI lineage: Eukaryota > Metazoa > Arthropoda > Insecta > Diptera > Syrphidae > Eupeodes > Eupeodes latifasciatus. The sequence goes on from OV049926.1 coordinate 108,982,257, forward strand.
ATGTATCGGGTGATTTTTTAAGAGCTTGAGAACTTTTTTTTAAAAAAAAACGCATAAAATTTGCAAAATCTCATCGATTCTTTATTTGAAACGTTAGATTGGTCCATGACATTTACTTTTTGAAGATAATTTCATTTAAATGTTGACCGCGGCTGCGTCTTAGGTGGTCCATTCGGAAAGTCCAATTTTGGGTAACTTTTTCGAGCATTTCGGCCGGAATAGCCCGAATTTCTTCGGAAATGTTGTCTTCCAAAGCTGGAATAGTTGCTGGCTTATTTGTGTAGACTTTAGACTTGACGTAGCCCCACAAAAAATAGTCTAAAGGCGTCAAATCGCATGATCTTGGTGGCCAACTTACCGGTCCATTCCTTGAGATGAATTGTTCTCCGAAGTTTTCCCTCAAAATGGCCATAGAATCGCGAGCTGTGTGGCATGTAGCGCCATCTTGTTGAAACCACATGTCAACCAAGTTCAGTTCTTCCATTTTTGGCAACAAAAAGTTTGTTAGCATTGAACGATAGCGATCGCCATTCACCGTAACGTTGCGTCCAACAGCATCTTTGAAAAAATACGGTCCAATGATTCCACCAGCTTACAAACCACACCAAACAGTGCATTTTTCGGGATGCATGGGCAGTTCTTGAACGGCTTCTGGTTGCTCTTCACTCCAAATGCGGCAATTTTGCTTATTTACGTAGCCATTCAACCAGAAATGAGCCTCATCGCTGAACAAAATTTGTCGATAAACACATTTCGAACCGAACACTGATTTTGGTAATAAAATTCAATGATTTGCAAGCGTTGCTCGTTAGTAAGTCTATTCATGATGAAATGTCAAAGCATACTGAGCATCTTTCTCTTTGACACCATGTCTGAAATCCCGCGTGATCTGTCAAATACTAATGCATGAAAATCCTAACCTCAAAAAAATCACCCGATAGTTTTACAAGATTTAACTGATAAATTAACTGAACATTATATGAACAAAGAAGAAAAGAAAGCTCTGAATCAAATATTAAAAAATAATAAACAATTATTCTATAGCGAAGGAGATATCTTAACTAACGTAAAAGAAGTAACACACAACATTGAAACTAAAAGTGATAAACCAATATATTCACGACTATATAGATATCCAGAAGTACATACAAAAGAAGTCGATAAACAAATAATCGAAATGTTAGATCAAGGCATAATAAAAGAAAGCAACAGTCCATATAATGCTCCTATCTGGGTTGTACCCAAAAAGATAGACAATTCAGGACTTAAGAAATGGCGAATTGTTATAGATTATAGAAAACTTAACGAAGTAACCGTGGAAGACAAGTTTCCTATTCCAAACATTGAAGACATTTTTAGTAAATTGGGAAGATCCCAATATTTTACCACATTAGATTTAGCGAAAGGTTTCCACCAGATATTGGTGAATCCTAAAGATAGGTATAAAACAGCTTTCTCAACAGCAAACGGTCATTACGAATTTAATCGGATGCCATTTGGATTAAAAAATGCCCCCGCAACTTTTCAACGAATGATTAATCACGTATTAGAAGGACTTGTAGGAAAAATATGTGTGGTCTATTTAGACGACATTCTCATATTTAGTACATCATTAGAGGAACATATTTGCTCAATTAACAAAGTATTTAAAAAACTTAACAATCACAATTTAAAAATACAAATAGATAAATGTAAATTTTTTAGCAAGGAAACCGAATATTTAGGGCACGTTATTACTACAAACGGAATTAAGCCAAATCCAGAAAAAATAAGAACAATTGAAAAAATACCTATTCCTGGTACAACAAAACAAATAAAATCTTTTCTAGGTCTAACAGGTTATTACAGGAAATTTATTAAAGATTATTCAAAGGTAGCAGTACCTATGACCAAATATCTTAAGAAAGGAGCAAAGATAAATATTAAAGACCCAGAATATATAACAGCTTTTGAAGAACTTAAATTGCTCATATCTAATGACCCCGTTTTAAAATATCCTGATTATACAAAGGAATTCGTGTTAACAACTGATGCATCAAATTATGCGATCGGATCAGTCCTTTCACAATCAAATCACCCATTATGCTATGCATCTCGCACCCTCAATGAACATGAACGCAGATATAGCACTATTGAAAAAGAATTATTAAGTATTGTTTGGTCAACAAAATATTTTAGACCATACCTTTACGGTCGCAAATTTAAAATACAAACTGATCATAGACCTTTAATTTGGTTAAGTAACCTTAAAGAACCAAACTCAAAACTCCAAAGATGGAAAATAAGTTTAAATGAATATGATTTTGATATCGAATATTTAAAAGGAAAAGAAAATCGCGTAGCAGATTATCTTAGTAGACTCGAAGTAAACGCAGTCAATAGAAATGAAGATTCAACATTAGCCACAATTCATAGTGGAATAGAGGAAAGAAATGATCACATAGGAATTTCAGAATTACCTACAAATATGTTTAAGCATCAAATAGAAATTATAGAGTCAGACAATGAAGGTAAAGATATAAAATATATATACAAAGGTATAAGAAGACTCACTATTAAATCAAAAGATATAGGTGAATATTTTACTGAAGCATTAAGGGAATTTTTACCTGATCACGGAAATGTGGCAGTATATTGTCCAAGTGATACTTTATTTTGCAAAATTCAGGAAAAATATGTTGAGCTTTACAGCAATCAAAGTAAGCTAAAATTACTGAGATGCATTACTCTTTTAAAAGATTTAAGTAATACAGACGATGCGTTGAATCTCATTCAAAGGATTCATGAACAATTTAATCACAGAGGAATACAAGAAACATATCTTGAAATTAAAAATGAATATTATTTTCCAAAATTAAGAGAAATAATAAGAAGATACATTAACAATTGTACTATATGTCAAACAGCAAAACATGATAGAAGTCCAGAAAAAATAAAATTTGAAATGAGCAAAACTGCACTTAAGCCAAACGAGCTAATACACATGGACATTTATATTCCAAGTAAAGATATTTACTTTTTAACAATTATAGATAAATTTACTAAGCATTTGACAGCCTTTCCCATAGCTAGTAGAAACTCATAAAATTATTGAGCAACTTAAACTTAGAAATTCTATATTAGGCAAACCCCAAGAAATAGTTTGCGACAATGAGTTTAATAGCCTAGCATTTAAAGAATATTGCAATGAAGAAGGAATTAAAATAAAACTCATAACCCCAAATCATAAGACAGGAAATTCAGATGTAGAAAGAGTGCATGGTACACTTAATAAACATATAAGAATATATAATGCACAAGAAGAGAAAAAGAACATATTAAACCTAAGAGAAAAAGTAATAAAAGCAGTTAGTAGGTATATATAATTGTACAATCCATTCAACAATATTAAGAAAACCTATAGATTTTATTCAAAACAAAATAAAAGTAGAAGATTTAGAAGAGATAGGAAAAAGGATCCAAACAGTTAAAGAAAATAATATTAATAAAAGAAATCAAAATAAAGCAGATTTTATTGAACCAGATTTAAAAAAAGACGTTTACGTAAAAGCTGACGTAGTAAGAACAGCAAAGAAGATAGCTGCAAAATATAAGAAGACCAAAGTAGAAAAAATTGATAATAAATATTATGCAAATAATAAAAAATTACATAAAACCCATTTCAAAAGAAAATATAAATATCAAAGTAGTGATAATAATAATTTAATCTCTTTACAGCCAAAATGAAAACCATAATTATAATTGTATTATTCACTTTTACCATAGTGAAATCAGAATTTTTATTACAAGAAATTCATAATCAAGCAGGATATATAATTATAAAACAAGAACCCATCGAATTAATCGAAAAATATGATAAAATACTCCATATAATTAATTTAGAAACTTACAATGAAATTATTAAACAAATTGAATTTTCTATAGAAACAGGCTATAACAATTTTCAAGACTTAAGATTAAAAAGATTAATGACAGAAGCTTTAGGAGATTCTAAATCCAAATTACATAGCATACTTCCTTATTCAAGACAAAGGAGAGGATTAATAAACATGGGAGGTAACGCACTCCACTTTCTTTTTGGAGTGATGGATAATGATGAAAGATTAGAGATTGAGAATCATTTAAAAATAATTGAAGAAAACAATATGAATGCTATGACAGAATTAAATAAACAAATAGGTATAAATACGCAATTCCAAACAGAATTAGAAACAATGGCAGACCGTAGAAACAAACACCAGTATATATTAAGAAACTTTATTAATTCCACAGAAATAAAACAAGAAAATCTAGCTAAAAGCATATTATCATTACAAATAAATACAGATATAATGCTGTTAAACAATGAAATAGAAAAATTACAAGACAATGTAGTCTTTTCAAGATTAGGAATTCTAGGGAGAAATATCTTAACTAAAGAAGAAAATGAACGATTCAATATAACCATTAATAAATTAAAATATATTGAGAGCAGCCTATTAACTAGAAATAACAAATTAGTTTTTGTTTTAAAAATACCAGTATTTACACATAAATGTGAAAACATAATGATTCTACCTATACCAAACGATCAAGGACTTGAAGTCGAAATATCAAAATACAACTATATAATTTGTAACAAAACATTATATGAAAACAATGAAATTAAATATCTTAAACATTTAAAGAAAAGTCCAATATGTATTCAAAACCTATATAAAACAAAATATGAAAACTGTAAGATAAGATCAAATAAAGATCAAGAATTAATAGAATTAGAAGATGGACTTGTATTAACAAAAAACTTAATAGAAACAAGTCTAAATGAATATTGTAACAATATTGAATATAAAATTATTAAGAACAACCTTGTACATTTTAAAGATTGTAACATTAAAATAAATGCAACTTTATATATAAATCGAAAAGAAACTTTTAAACAAAATATTATAATTCCACTATATAACACATTAAACATTACAAAAATTAATGTTACATTAGAAGATATACATATAAATCAAATTGAAAATTTGAAAGAATTGCAAGCAATAAGATACCAAAACAATATAAAACATGTTATATCATATACTAGTATAACAATCATAATTATTATAATTGCAATTTTATTATTATATTTTAAACGTCGAGAAACCCATAAATTTAAAATTGAAAATAGAATTATAGATACTCAGGAGAGCATCAAACTTAAGGGGGGAGGGGTTACATTATCAGAACACCCTCACATAACTTTGTAATAATATTAAACACCCTATCATAACAAAGTATCTTTATATAAACAAAATGTAATGCTCACACATTGATTCATAATTTCATCTCATAGCGGATGATGATATCCGATATTATAAATATCATAACAAAGTATCTTTATATAAACAAAATGTAATGCTCACACATTGATTCATAATTTCATCTCATAAGCGGATGATGATATCCGATATTATAAATACCATATCAGCACTTTTTGCCTTCAGTAACTTGTGTGCCCAAAGCATCTTAAATAATTCTAAAAGAATTCTTGTGTCAGCAATTTTAAAAAACAAAGGAAAGCAAACGATCTTCAGCCGAAGATAGATTTGCTTAAGTAAACATTTTATAAGTATAAAAAGGGTTTCATCGATCAATGAGAGTTCAGTTCACAGTTGTCATTCTACGTATAGCCTAAGATTTCCCCCCACCAGTGGTAAGGGATCTGAAGCTTTGATTTAATAAATAATATTAAGTTTAAAATACATTGAATGCGTTTTATTTAATTGTTGATTGTGATCTTCTGCGATCACAAAAATATATTTTTTATTGAAATAAAGAATCGGAAACGAAATTGGGTGTCTTCTTATATGGTAATTTGACAGGATTTCTATCGACTTTTGTCATACATATTGCACAGTTATTTAAAATTTTATTTATCATGAGTTTTAAGTTGGGTATATAATTTTCTTTGGATATCTCTAAATAAGTTTTATCTATACCTATATGATTGAATTTTTTATGTATTTTCAAGATGAGTTCGTTTGCTTCATCTGTCCTCAAATCTTTGAGTATTTTCATACTTCTATGCAGTATTTTTTTATTTAATGTATTTTCTTCTTTCCAAATCTTTTGGAATTCATTGAAGATTGCGTCATTTGTTATGTATATACTATCATTGAATAATTACAATTGTAATTATTCAATGATACTATTTAAAATATTGACGTCAACTTCTTTAATAATATCTTTAAATGTTTCTAAAGTGGGATTTGTGCACTTAAATGCTATTCGCCTCTTTCCAACATGCGGATAACAAATGTCTTGAGTTCCATTTTCGTTGGTATCAAGTACGATTTGTCGACTATAGTAGTTTATAGGTCGTTCGCTAATAGGAATAACAGAAATATTATCTGATTCAGCACTATGTTGAGTTGCTAGATCATCATCCTCTAATACGTTTATTTTTACTCTAGAAAGAGCGTCGGCTACTCTATTTTCTTTGCCTTGTATATACTCTATCTTGAAATCGTATTCTTCAAGTTTAATCTTCCACCTTTGAAGCTTGCTGTTGGGTTCCTTCAAAGTGGAAAGCCATACCAAAGGTCTATGGTCGGTTTTAACAATAAATCTTCTACCGTAAAGGTAATGTCTAAATTGAGCTGTAGCCCAAACTATAGCTAATAGTTCCTTCTCTATAGTGCTGTAATTGCACTCATGTTTATTTAGGGTGCGGGAAGCAAATGGGAGAGGTCCATGTGATTGACTTAAAACCGCACCGATCGCGAAATTAGACGCGTCTGTCGTTAGGACGAATTCCTTACTAAAGTCTGGATGTCTGTTTATCAGATCATCTGGCATTAATTTTTCCAGTTTGTAAAATGACTCTTTGTATTCTTTATTTTCAATGTTTATTATAGCATCTTTTTGAGGCAAATTGTCATTGGCTTTATTATCCTCAAGAATAGTATTTTCTGGAAGCATATTATTCATATAACTAATGGTTTCATTATACTCACGTTCCTCGTCTAAGCTGAAGAACAAAGGTATTATTTCTCCATCAAGTTTCATAATCCTATTTAAGTATTTTATTTCAGCATTATTTGGAATTAAAATGTTATTACCTATAATTCCGTTATAATTTTTACTAAAATTATGAACTTGAAATTCGCATTCTTCTTTTACTGGAAGAGCAAATTTTTCTTTGGGTATTATTATGTCTTTTGTTATTGTTATGGGGTTACCTGCGGTTTGTATTACTAAAGGTTTCTTTCGATTTCTGATGTAATGCTTAGGAGCGTCTTCTTCTCTTAGAAGGCTATTGGTTGCTCCGGTATCTATTAAAAGCTTAATAGTTTTACCATTTTTTCCTAGTTTAATATAAGGTAATCTGGGGTTTCCGAGGCTGAAGGCCGAAAATTTGCCTCAGACCCAGTTTCTTTATTGTATTCTTCCACATAGTTAGTGGCTTTAGGGGCTCTCCTAAGTTGAGAAGAGGTTGGACCTTGTTCCATTAGTTCGAACCTTTGCGGAAATTGCCGATAATTATGGGGATTATAATTATTATTTTGAAAATTATTGTTTCTTGGAATGTATGACTTTGGATGCCAAATTTGATTATTTCTGTTTTGGGGATTATCTCTAAAAGGATTGTTAGGATTCTTAAACATTTTATGTGGGTTTGGATTTTGCTTATTTATTTTTTCAGTGTATGTATTTTCCGATTTCCCTAAAAATCCTGCATTACTTAACTCGTGTAAAGCTTGTTCTATCGTGCTTGGTTTAATAGAATATAGAATGGTTCTCATGTGGATTGGCAATCTTTCTTTAAAAATTTTAAGCCCGGTTTCTGTATTTCTTGGGATGTCTAGGAGATTATTTTCCTGTAGACACTTTTGGTTCAATAATGAGAGAGATCTTTGGATGTAATTATAAAATTTTATTACATCGCCGCGGTATTGCGCTGACCGCTAATCTAGCTCTACCTATAAATTTCGATTTTAAAAGATTTATGCACATTTTTTTGCCCTGCTCGTCATATGTTAGCAAAGTTGGAATTATATCATCCACATTTTGTATAAAAATAGCTAAATCTTCCGTTCTACCATCAAATTTTTCAAGTTTCTCTATATAATGAATTGGATTTATTTCCAAATTTCTTAAAATTACATTACCATTTGCTGCAGGTTGAGGTGCTGATGCTGTTGCTGCTTGATGCATCCTCGCCGCCATTATTTCGATTTGTTGTTGCCGCTGTTGTAACCGTTCTTGCAGTTGGATGTTTTGTTGCTGTAAAACTGCAATTTGTTCTGGATCCATGTTTGATGTATTTCTGCTGTTATCGTATATGATTGATCGTTTGTGATGCTGTCTTAATTGTGTTTCACTTTCAGTTCGTTGCGAATCCTTTTTGATTCGTTTTAAAATGTTTTTCATTTATTTAAGAATATTTTATTTCGTTTCCACTATCCTTCTTCACTCAATTATGCTTCCTCTACGGAATTTGAAATATTTATCATTTGCACTGATATTGATTTCAGATAATTCTTGCTTATGAAAAAAAATTTTTTCATTCAAATACACTGAATTTAAAAAAAAAAATTATCTATCCTGATTTTCGTTCAAGGTTTTTTTTTCTAAATATCGTTCAATGCACCACCGATATTCGTTCGATAGTTAACACTTTTCACTTTATTTAGTTGTGTTTGATTAAAATGTTAATTGATGATTTTCGTTCACCAATAAATTTTTTTTTTTTCCATTTCAATGTTTTTTGACGCGATTGCAGAGTTTCGCGTCGTTCGTTTCACGGATTAACTTTTCGACAAATAGATTTTCGCTCTATTTAAGTTAATCCTACCGACTGCGCCACTTTTATTAAAGGATCTTCGTTTAATGAAAAAAATATCAACTTTTTCTCTCGTTAGAGAGATTAAATAAAAAGACCGTTTTTAAATTTAAATTTAATATAATCTTTATTCAAAGCATCTGACCCCTTACCACTGGTGGGGGGAAGTCTTCCGCTATACGTCGTATCTTTCTTCAGTTCTAAACTAAGAATCAAAAGATTCTCGATACATCATTCGGTTTTTATACTATTTGATTGTTTATGCAGCATTTCATATGCGCATAGTGTTTATAATGTTGATACACTTTTTACAGAGGGTAAAAAGTGTTTATTCATAATTTCTTTATCTTTGTTTATTTTTAATTGAATTTAAAGTCAAGATTTTATGGTCACACAAGTGGACTCGGATATAACAATAATTGCTTACGCAGCATTTCATATGCGCATATTGTTTATAATGTTGATACACTTTTTACAGAGGGAAAAAAGTGTTTAAGCTTAGTGTACACGATTGCCAGGTCTGACAATCATTGTCAGATCTGCAAACGTCTGACAATGTGTGAAAATGAGCTGACAATGAGCTGAAAATTTTAATTTGTGTGTACACGGTTTGCAGATATCTACAAACATCTGCAAATCTGTTGCCAAATATTTGTCTGACAATGTCGACAAACTAATTTGGCCAAATATCTAGCAATAGATTTGCAAACATTTGTAGATTTTCTGCCAACCGTGTACACACCAAATCAAATTTTGGATGTGCACATTTATTTTCAGCTCATTGTCACACATCGCATCAGTCAGAAAATTTGTCTGCCAATGAATAAATTTGCAAATGTTCCTCAAACGGCATCTGCAAATTTATTCATTGTCAGACGTTTGCAGAAACGTCAGAAAATGAAAAAAATTTGGTGATCTCCCAATGAATTTTGTGTACACACGATTGCCACATCTGCAAATTAATTTGTCTTCAAAATGATTGATGAACAAATTTTTCTGCAAATCAATTTGGTGTGTAGACGGTTGTCAGCTTGCGTGTACACGATTGCCAGATATCTACAAATTAATTGGCAGATATTTGTCTGCAAATTAGGAGCCAAACCATTTGTCTGCAAATTAATTTGGTGTGTACACGATTGTCAGCCATTCGAGACAAATTTTTCAATGACAGATCTGGCAATCGTGTACACTTAGCTTTATTCATAATTTCTTTATCTTTGTTTATTTTTGGTTGAATTTAAAGTCAAGATTTTGTGTGAGTATTTTATTACCGATCAAACAAGTGGGCTCGGATATAACATGTATATTCAAACAGTTAAAATAAGAACATAGAATGAAACTCATTTTATGTATCGGGTTATTTAATTCCTCAATTAAATAAGTAGGTAGGTACCTACATAAATATTTCCTGAAAACACTACCAAAACTTCATAAGTATGTCTGAACACTTCCAAAGTTATTTATTTGCTTACTGTAGTGACTCAGACCTCAGAGACTCACAACAAAACAACTCAACTAAAAACAGACCAACCAAAACAAATACAGACAAAATTCAACTTGATCGATCCGCTTCCGCTCCGCATATGCATAATTTTCTGAAAAAGAAAAACATTTAAAAAAATCCACGTAAAATGTACGTCCATTATACTCTTCCAAGGATATTTGCCGATTGAATGAAAATTGAAAATGAAAACTAAATGAGTGAATGAACAAAATAAGTAAAGAATTTAACTCAAGAAAGACAGACTAAAATGAAAACAAACAAATTAACTCCACAAAACAAAATACTCAATCCGCTTCCGCATCCCTTACCAAGTTATCTACAAAGGCTCTACTGCAGTGTTGGGACCTCGAAGAAGCAAAAGAGTGGTAGAAATGATGTCAAAAAGGTGGTAGAAAAGTGGTAGAAATTAAAACCCATTTTTATGTAGTAAATCTTATATTCAATAACTTTCTAACTTAATTTCCCTTGCAGCCAAAATGTTGTGAACGGTTGTAGTTTTTAATTTATTTCTTTTTTCATTTTTTATATTTTTTAAATCTGAAAATAGCGCTGCTATGCGGTAAGCAACAAAGCTCCAACATATAAGAAGATATGTTTTCAAAAATTAAATTGTCCATTCCGTCTTTTAAGTTTTTTATCAAAAGCCATTGTGAAACAATGTCATCAGTTTTAAAAATTTGGAGTAATTTATTTTATCCAATTAATTTTCTCCACTCATTATTAATTAACTCTAGTTCTGAGTTATTTATAGTTGGTGAAAAATGGTTCGTAAGACCTAAAACTGATGGCATTGTTCCATCAACAACGTTTTTCGGGTTTAAATATTTGAAAAATTTTAGTTCATCGTTTGAAGGGTTAAACCTTTATCCAATTTGAACACATAATTCAATATAATAGCTGCACATAATTTTTCGTAGTTGCATTACATCTTGTTCAACAATGTCATTTTCAAGTAAGTACCTTTCAAAGTAAAGGCCAAAATACATTTGAGAATATGTTAAATAGTTTTCACTGTTTTTTATATTTGTGTTTACATTCATATTTTCTGGTTTTACAAAATTTTTCATAAAATTTAATTTTAATGTAGTCATTCTTTCGAATATCAAGTGTATTTTTGTGTTCTCAGATTGAAATGTTTTATTTAACTCGTTTATAATTTTAAGATTTATTGACAAACAATTTAAATATACTATAAATATTAAAAGGTAGAGTTTAATGATAGGTGAACGGTGAGTTGCAAAAAGTGGTAGAATTTGCTTTTTAGGTGGTAGATTTTCATGAACACCAAAAAGTGGTAGAAATACCACAAGATATTTGAAACTGAAAGAACTGAATTATTGTTTATTTAGTTTTTTGTATTTTTTAATAAGTTATTGAATATAAGATTTACTACATAAAAATGGGTTTTAATTTCTACCACCTTTTTGACATCATTTCTACCACTCTTTTGCTTCTGCGAGGTCCCAACACTGGTCTGGGGCGCTACTATGTAACTCGATTCTACTTTTGATTCTATTCGAAGCTCGTTTCCGATTCTACTTTCAAAGCGTACTACGTATGAAAGTAGAATCGAATGCCGGTCGGTTATACCAACTTGTTTTCAAACAAATTTCTACTTTCGAACGAGTATCGAGTCGTTTCACAGTTTTAAAAACAAAAATAAAACATCAAATTTTTGGACAAGAATAATTATAACAAAAATGGACACCGTTGGAATTTGGTTTAATTTGCAAGGAAATGAAGAACGGTATGAGCAGAAGAATAAGAGATAATTCCAAAATAATGGAGCTGAGTGAGAAAAGGTTTGCACATATAGGGTCCGCCATCGAACTTTTTTTTTCAACTAGTGCTTATTTCGTGAATGGTTACACTTAGCTCATGTCTCATTTCACAGATAATTAGTTTTATCTTTTCGCTGAACGAATATGGTTGTGTATACGCTTCATCATCTTTATGTATGTAAACAAGCAAAATTTTCGCATTTGGGGCACAGAAAAACCGCACGCATACATTGAAAACCCGATACACCCACGAGTCACTGTTTGGTCCAGAGGTATAATTGGGCCATTTTTCATCGAAAATGAGCAAGGAGTGGCCGTTACAGTCAATGGCGATCGTTATAGGGCCATGTTGAACGAATTTTTGTTCACAAAAGGAGGAGGATATTGGCAAAATTTAGTTTCAACAGGACGGCGCTACGTACCACACAGCTGAAGCTACACTCGATGTTTTTATAACATTTTCAAAAAAAAAAAGTTATTTGTCGGACCCTTTATATATACGGTAGAATATTTGAACGCATTCTGGATGAAAAATATATACTTTTGTTTTAGTTTTGTTAAGAACTATCGTCTTTCTAAACACCATATCATCCGACATGACTACTAGCAGAAGACAAAATGCTGTTCCGATTATCATTAAGTTATCAGCAGCATTGAAGTTTTTGGCAACAAGAGGTTACCAAAACCAAATCGTTGGTGACAAGAACGCAGAACGTGCACAGCAAACCATGTGAAATATACTTGCCGAAGTTTTGACTTCAATCGAAAGAGTCATGTGCCCGCTGATGATGAATTTTGAAATGAATGAGGAAGAGAAACGAAAGCCCAAACGCTATTTTTGGCAAAAATCACGAATTCCCGGTGTAATTGGGGTGGTAAAATAATAAAATTAAAATTGCATATTAATAATTTATAACATATTACTTACATTTCGACAAAAAAAGCTTCGCTCGCAAACACATTTGGTGTAGAGTGATTATTTTCGATTTTGCCTTGGAACTTTCGAGTTACGTAGTTCCTCGTTTATTCGAAAGTTCATAAGAATATAGTTGGCACTACTAGAACAATTCGATTCTCGTTTGTTCGAAAGTAGTCAAATAGATACATAGTACCAATTTTTCGAATTCGAGCAATTTCATTGTAGAATCGAGTTACATAGTAGGGCCCCTGGTTAGAAAACAAAATGAAAATAATGCTTGAAAAATACTCAAGTACTCAATTTGACAGGCACAACGGGACATAACACATAACGACATAACACAATCGAACAATAAGTTGGACTCTCTCCTTTCCTCTTTTTTTAGTTTATATTTTGTGCTTTATTACCATTGTTCACTCAAGAATATTTTTGCTCAGGAAATTAAAACTGAGACGATTGCAACGCTCCATGCGAGGTAAGTTTGAAACTTACTTTCCAAAAGGATGATTCCTCTATGTATAAATACTCAATGGTATTATTAAGTAAATTTAACTAATTCCTAGCAATAATAATGATATTTTTATTATTCTCATTTCTTTTTCAGCTGCAGCTAAATACTTTTTTATATAATTAAGGTAAGTCGTAGCTATGTAGAGTGGTGAATTTGTGTTGTAAAGATTCGAATGCGAAAGCAATCGAATCCTGGCAAAACAACTTCATCACTTTGCATTGGTAGTATCTTTGTATATGAAAACTATAGTACTCTCATGGGCAGAATTTTTTTACGCGACCGGACGCCGCGCCGGCCGCCGCCGCCGTCGCGTCATTGGCGGTAGTATCGAAAATGGTGACATTTGGGGGGGGGGAGCGAGAGACAAATATTATATAGCAGCCAGCAGAATAAGGGAGACAGTTAATTTAGCAGCCAAAAAGTCGACACAATTTCCTTCATTCTATTTGAGTCTATCCTTGTATATGTTTTCATATACAAAGCTTCCATATGAAGGTCGATAAATTTGTTTTTTGTATCTCGTGAACGATAGAAGATATTGACTTCAAATTATTTTAATTCATCCAATTTGTATGTGTTTATATAAGAAATAAAAACTTTTAAGAAATGCTATTTTAATTGTTATTGGTTTTTAACTAAAAATCTCGTTAACAAAAATAGATTTTGAAATCAAACTATTTCATCATATGCAAAATAATGTTGGTAATTTTAAAATTTTTAAGAATTTAGTTCAACTGATAACTTTTTTTAACAAAACACGAAAACCTAAAAATTTGTATGCAAGACAAATCGTGGGTCGCACCCCAGGATCTTTTTTAATATGAAATGTACATATGGCTTTTATTCATATTACAACAATTCTACATTTTGCTTCATTTTTAACAAATTAATGTGGACAACGAAGCTCGGACCTTATAGAGGGCATAAACAACATTATGTATGTAAATATGGTTTATATTTAGGCAGGCATCTATGTGTTGCTTAAGCCGATAGATTTTTGTATTGCTCCAGAAGGGTACCCCACGTTATCTTGTTTTTAAGTTTTCTCAAGAACAGATCAACTGATTTCAATTGTTTTTTTTCTGCACAAGCTCTTATATTGGCTTTATTTTTGGATTTTTTAAATAATAATACATTTGTTTCAAAATTCGATATATCCAAAACGAGTCATCAGTTTTTTACGAAACTGTATATTAATTAGTTCAAAATAACTGCATACCAAAAATATATATTTTAACTAAAATTGAAAAATTGTATGTGTACAAAACATTAAGGTTTTTTGAGAAATCAAATTTTGGAAACAAGTTTTTTTAACAGGTACATTTTCAAATTTGAAAGTACAGGAAATATTTTAAATAGTCTTCGTTTGTCAATTGAACTGATTCATTCTAAAATTACCTCTACCTCCTAAACACGAAGAGACATAAACCCCCATTTCGGTAGTCAAAAGTGCACGTACGTGTATTTAAAAACAGTAGTCAAGTTTGGGTGTATGCGACAGTGGGGTGTTTATGGGGGGACATGCTGCCCCCCTGCTTGGACCCACTATTGGATTTGGGGTAGATGCGAGGATGGGTGTATGCAACAGTGGGGTGTGAATGCAACCCCCTGCTTGCTCACACTATAGGATTTGGGGTAGTTGTGCGGTTGGATGTATGCAAAGGTGGGAGGTCTATGGGGGCATGCTGCCCCTGCAACCCCCCAGCTTGGGCACACTATAGGATTTGGGGTGGGTGCAAGGTGAGGTGGGTCCAAGGTGGGGTGGGTGTAAGGTGGGGTGCATGCAAAGTTTCTTTTGCATTTAAATAAGCTGGATTTAAGAAAAATTAATTTATCTAAGGTATACATATCTTAATTCATATTCGATTATTACTATCAAAATAAGATTACGTAAATACTTAAGCAAGGAAGAAATAATTTAATTAAAATATTTGTTTTGGTAATTTTTAATTTTCTCAAGAACTAGAAGACATAAAATCATCTAGTTTTCAGTTTTTGATCACAAACAAATAAGAGAAATTAATTCTAAAAAAAACAATAGTAGATATTCTTAAAGTTTTGAAAAATTACACTTTAAACCTTTTTCTTAACTTTTTTTGCCCAAATTTTTAGTTTATATCAATTTTGTTCAAAAGCTATGCATATTTTCGATTTGATTTAAAAACATACTGATAGACAAAAGTGTTGGGTTTAAAAAAATGTATAACATAACAGAAGTTTTATGATCGAACTTGAGCAGATAACTTCTTTTCGGAAAAAAATGGTGCTATTTCAGTGGATCATTTCCGGGCGTTATTAACATGTTCTGAAGTCTAATGCTTATCAGTGTAAAAATATAACACTGTAAAATTGATATAATTTATTAAAAAGTAGAGTACAGGAAAGTGTAAAAGTACAGAAAGTATAAAATACGATGAATTTGAAAAAGTAAGACTGTGATAAAGTAAGACTAACATGTTTTTTTTAGGCACTTCATAGTGTGTGTATTTATTAAACTCATTTCATGTTTGCAAATGGACAAAAATAGATAGGTTCCTACACAATAAAAAAAACTTTTCTCGTTCAATATACTCAACAAACAAAACAAAAAAATACATAAAGGCTTTTATTAATATGGGGTGAGCTATTATAATCTAGGCTAAAAAATATAATTGTTCTTTTCTGTATTCCATTCACGTTAGACACATAAAAAGGAAATATTAAAAACTAGAACATAAATATGTATTGTGTACCCCAACTTATAAGCTTTAATAATAAAACCGAGATCATCAACCTACATCAGATGTCTTCAGACATGTCTCTTAAAATACGGACCATCTTCCGATGTTTGCCTTTTTCATTTTAAATAAAAACTAAAACAAAGTTTAAAAAAGGAGAGTAACACAAAGAAAAAAGAAAATTGAACACAAAAATTAATAAAAATAGAAAGGACAGTGCCAAGTTGTTGATGAAAGAGATTACTTTTAAGGCATTGTTATTTGGACTTTCTTTGGGCTATCTTTTGTGTTTTTGTATTAAGAAACTTTGAAAATGTTCCCAATCTAGATTTTGACTTTCAAAAGTGTACAAATTGAGCTTTAATAAAGACATATGTATAGATTTTTTTTTTCAAATTGTAGGTTAAATTTAATTAATTTAATAATTAAATTTAAATACAATTTTGCGAATTTTTTTAAACAATTTAATCAATTCCGAATTTAAAAGTCATAGTTGTGGAAATATGGTAAAACAAAATGTTTTTGTTTTGAAGATGCCAGTTTTTGATGTTAATTGTTCTACTAATAGTATCTACTTAAAAAGTAGCTACATATGCACATAATAGTATCTGATAATCGAATGGGGCAGTAAGTTAAATTTAGAGTAGATGTTATCTACTTTCATAGTTAAAAGGCTAAGTAAGAGTACAAATACAAAATCGTAACTAGTTTTAAAAACTTTAAAATACATAATATATTAGCAAATTCAATGTAAATTGAGGTATTTAAAACGAAGTTAAGTATTAATAATTGATAGACGTGATGATATGAAATTGAAGTCATTTTTCTTAACTTTAAAATTGTAAACAAAATTATTCAATTTCAAATTCAATTCAAAATATTCATTTATTGTAAGTAATCATTACAAATTTTATAAAAGCTTCTATGAATTTTTTAAGCATTGGCTTCGCCGTCAGCTCGACTGGTAACTTTAAAATATTTAAGTATACAATTGAACAAGTACATCTGTATAATGGTATAAAATTAAAAAAAAGTAAAAAAAGGTATGATTTGATTGTATAAATAATTTCATTATATGATTTATGTATATTCCGTTATTATAAGCATTCTGTAGTGGTAGCTAGCTCTGACAAATTTGACAAGGTTCGCCCAATCTGATCCATTTAAAATTTCAATTGTTTCCTGTACTGATAGGGATGGTTTACCAAAGCATACTCTTCTTTGCTGGTTATAAATTGGACACACACTGATGAAATGAAAGCAATCTTCTTTAGCTCTCAAGTTACATAAATTGCAAAATTGGTCAAAGTTTCCGTTGTATGGTTTTCCATTTAAATGTAGAAGTTCGCATCTGCTCTCCGATTGACGGGCATTTTCAATCATCTGATTTCGTTTAGATTCGTCAAGTTTTTGGATGATTTCGTAGAACTTCGTTTTCACCTGAACAATATTGTTGAGATTGATCTGCACAACTTCTCCACAGGAAGCAGCAATGTTTTCCCATGTCCTCATCCACCAGTCCTTATTCCGAATTTCGTAGAGCATCATTAACTTACATAACCGAGTTTCCCGTAGACCAAGCACTTTAATTAAATAATCAGCCTGTAACTTTAGACTTAAAGTAAAAAGTTTTGGCAGGCCTGTTTCCAAATAAATAGCATAGTTTGGTGTGTTTAAGGGAATATTGAATATTTTCTTTAAGAAATTTCTTTGAAACTTTTCAATTTCTTCGTATTCTTGCATACCCCATATTTGTGCCGCATAACAAAGCGAAGATTTCACGACTGCATTGAAAATATTATATTTTGTTGAAAGGTTTATGTGATCGTTAGAGAAAATCTTCCTCCAAGTACAATTAATTAAGCTTTGTGAAGTTTTTGCTTTTTCTGCAAGGTGCTTGCTATAATCCAGGGTTGGATTTATCAAAACTCCCAAATACTTGTATTCTTTCGATATTTCTAAACGACTTCCATTAAGTATCCATGTGTTCCTAACTTCACTCCGATTGGAACGCGAAAAGACCATTACTTTCGTTTTGTCTGTGTTGATGACTAGACCCCACTTGACACAATAGTCCGTAAGACGATTTACCATCAATTGCAGGGTGTCTGCTGATTCGGATAATAAAAGAAGGTCATCAGCGTAGAGTAATACATTTATTACAATACCCGCAATTCGGACACCTCCTGGAATGTGCGTAGCTATATCATTAATAAAAAGAGCAAATAGAAGAGCGCTGAGTAGACATCCCTGCTTTACTCCAGTAAATGTTTTAAATGGTTTTGAATATGTTTTGCCATCCCAGACTGCAACTTCAGTATGTGTGTACAAACAACGTATTATTTGGATGAATTTTGTCGACACTCCAAGTTGGGAAAGTTTGAAAAATAAAGCATTTCGATTCACCAAATCAAATGCAGCTTTAAAATCAACAAACAATGTGTATACTTTTTTGTTTCTGGCTTGAAATACTTTTACTATTGAAGTTAAAGTAAAGTCAACCGTCGAATAGTTCTTTCTAAAGCCTGCTTGAAACTCTGTAAGAATGTTGTTTACATCCACCCAATTTTCAAGCCTGTTAATGAGAACACCACAAAATATCTTCGCAATGACATTCATGAAGGATATGCCTCGGTAGTTGTCAACTACATTTAGATCACCTTTCTTATGGATTGGAAAAATTATCGATTTTTTAAAAGAGGACGGCACATCAGCATTATCAAAAATCTTATTTAAAAGTGTATGTAGATGGTTATAAAAAGTAGGGGTTGCATTTTTAAAATATTCGTAGGGTATCCCATCTTCACCTGGGGCTTTTCCGTCCTTGGCTCTTTGGAGAACGAGTTGTATTTCATTGACTGATATAACTGCGTCTAATATATCATCACAGACGAGCGGCTGTGCGTATGAGAAAGTAGATGTTGGGTTCATTTGAAGAAGATTTTTGAAATATTCAGATAGATCATCTGCAGAAACACTTAACCCTATAGAGTTGAGTGAACCGTTAATTTCTTTTGCTATTTTCCAGAACTGTTTTGTGTTTTTGATTTGGCTGAGTGATTGGGCTTGCATGGATTCAAAATTGGTTTTCTTAACTTCTTCTTAACTAGAAAATTATAATATTTTTTAAAATTAAATTATCTAATATTATCTAATCGAAGGATTTTAATCATCAAAAAATCGCCATATTTAAAAGACCTGATATCGGATATTCAAATGATACTTCACCCAAAATTGCTTTCGGAAAATTTGTAAGCTTTTTCTTCCAAGTCACCCTCTAACAAGTTTCTTAAAAACTAGGGTTGCAAAACTTCGTAAGTGTAGAAATATTTTTTATTTTAGTGAACACGTTTCTAAGATATGTTGAAATAGTGTCAATCATAGTAACATGAAAATCACTGTTGAGAATCATCGAATCTCTCGTCTTGGGACAGTTCTTCAAAGAGAATCTTAACTTTACTTTCCTGTCTATATTTTTTTTGTCTCTACTCCACCTATCAAAAATCCTTATTGAATGTTCTTGTAATGAATTTAACCCATCTCTCAACGGATGGCATTTTGAACCAGAAGTAGTTTATATTATCTGCAATATAATTTGTCTCAAGCTTTACTGAATGCATATTACATTATAAAAATTAATATTTTAACCCTAGAAGACTAATCAATCGACGACACAATTTTTAAACCCAATTTCTAGGAAATGTAATTGACAAATTCTTGTTGTTAATAATAACTTTTTCTTTTTGATTATTTTGTGTAATAAAACACAATTTTGTATTTTTAAATAATACACAAATAAGGCTTTATTTTCTTATTTTCTATATGAACACAGGTTATATGAGATCTCTTTTTCTTTTTTTTTATAAAAAATAAAAAAAATAACAAAAAAATTAATATTAATTTATAAAAAAACGAATGAAAATAAAAATAACTTTAAAAAAAGTTAATTTGTACATTTGGTGCAAACATCAATTACATATATAGATTTTACACTTTGCATATTTGGATTTAGTCATACGCCGTTTTTTTTAAGGACACAATTTGCAAATCTTCCTTTTCTTCGGACTTAAGTATTTCAACTGTGCTATGCTCTTTTGAAGATTGTTCATTGTTGTTTACGAATTAGTTACAAATACTTCGACATTAAACAAATTACTTCAACACTTAAGCATCATTCACATGAGCGCGACCAACGAACGACGAATGAATTACAAAATGTGAGTTTATATACGTTTGAAGACATATTTCCACACAAATTCTTAACAAAACGATAGCAATATAGTTTCTATTTGATTTATGATGCATACTTTTACTTTTCAATATCATATATTATTAAATTTAAGAAAACAAATTTATTCGTCGCGAAAAAAATTATAGTTGATACGAACTGTCAAACTTTATTCGCGTTCCACATTATCCACACTCGCAACGAATAAAAAAATCGCGCGTACTTAACCTAAAAAAATCGTTCTTGTTTTGGTTTCGGTGGTGAATGTCAAACTTAATTCGCGACGATTTAAAAACTCTCATGTGAATGAATGTCAAAATCGACGAATATTCGTTCATTCGTTGGTCGTGCTCATGTGAATATTGCTTAAAAGTTACATTAAAGCTACTGTTCGTCGTCGTCGTTTCGACGAACGATCGTGTAATTTTTCTCTAAATAACCCTTACCTGAGCACACAAGTCTCCGAGCGTCCGCACACAACAAGAACTCATCTCATGGATGACTAGAACTACACAAAGGAAGAAAGCGATCGCGAATAGGTATGAAGAGTAATTAAAAAAAAATGTGTTCGTCCAATCGACGAACTTTAGTTTTCTAGGGTTAATAAAGTATTTGTAACTTTTACCAATAATTTTATTGTTGGCTTTGTAGCCCATTGTGTAAGATTGGCAGAAACAAATAAGTGAAATGAAATGAACAAAATTAAATGTTGAATATATGTACATATATATGTTATATCAGAGCCCACTTGTGCACCCCCACAAACACTTGACTTCAAGTTCCAATAATGTAAACATTGAACAAAGAATATCAAACGATTTATAATTGAATACCTTTCATAGCGGACGATCGTATCCGATTTCAAGTTCCAATAATGTAAACATTTAACAAAGAATATCAAACGATTTATAATTGAATGCCTTTCATAGCGGACGATCGTATCCGATCTTATAAACATAAAAATGCACATCAGCACTTTTTGCCTTAAGCAACTTGTGTGGAAGTATCCAATGGATACCAAAGATATTTCATCATATTATGAATCAGTTTTCATCCGCAGACAAAATGCTGCGTTAGCATTTAAGTAATATAAAAGGGATTACTTGAGCTCAATTCAGTTAGTTCTTAGTTAGATAGATAGATAGATAGATAAAATTCTTTATTTCATATACTAATGTTCACAATATTTATTCTTAAGAATAAGGACGTGGCAATTCTGCCGTCTGCCTGAAATGACATTTCATAATAAATTAAAGAAATATATGTACATATATTGAAAATATTTGAATATTTTATGACAAACCAAATTCAGAATAATCAAAAAAAAAAAAAAAAAAAAAAAAAACTTATTCAATAGATACATTTGACATTAAGTTATAAATATAAGTAACAATTTTGACGTGATTTGAAACACAAAAAACATTTTTTTTTTTTTTTTTTTTTTTTTTTTCAAAATTCATAAAAAAAATCTTAAAACATGTTAACAATTTTATAGTGATTTTAAATACAAAAGTAAATAATATACATAATGAAACACAATAATTTTTTTTCAATTTTAAAGTGATTTGAAACACAAAATAAAAATCAAAGTGATATAATTTAGACTGCAATAACTTTAAAATATCTCATAGGTAGCTATTTCTAAAGGTCAACGCATGTTTACAATATTTGTATAGGCTACACCAACCTAGGGCACCGTTTAGTATTTCGCGCAAACGAACTGGTGAAATAAAGCTCTCATTTAAATGTAAACGTCGTATCTCTTGCAGAATTGGACATACAGCAATAAAGTGCAAAGTGTCTTCAGCTTCTCGTCTGTTACACAAACCACAAATTTGTGACAGATCAGGGCGATGTGGCATACAATTGAGATTTAGAATTTCGACCCGTGCTCTAAATATTAAGCTTATTGCTTCAGCAGATAATTCATTGGTGAAATAGTTGTCTTCCGATCGCAAGTGGTGATTGAGAGTTCTGTAGACGTTTCTGGATGTCGTGGATGCTGCTCTGGCTTGATGTTGGTTGTATGCTTTTTCGTCTACCTTAGCAATAATGTTGTTAAATATAGCTGGCCATTGGTCCACATTTGACTCAGTCGGTAAAGAGTTCACTTCGTGAGATAAGGCAAGCTGGTTCCATTCTTTAAAAGGTGTTGAATTGGTGTGCAATAGACGCAACATGATGGTTTTGTGTAGGCTTCTCTCTTCTCTTTTCATAACTCGTACTATATAATCTGCATTAGTTTTAAGGTTTTGAGTATATATGGGTGTAATACCAGACTCTACATAGATTGCATAATTCGGAGTTGACGTCGGCAATCTAAAAAGGCGTTTGAAAAAAAACCTTTGAACTGCTTCGAATTCTTCGAGGGGCAAGTAACCAAAAACTTGAGCACCATAGCACATACAGGTGTTGACAGTTGCATGAAACACACGGTATTTGGACTTTACATCAACTTGTTGGTTTGCAAAAAACTTGGGCCACATCAAGTTTAAAGCTAGTTTAGCCTCAGAGCTTTTATCTTTAACATGTTTAGAAAACTTCAAGTTACTTGTAAGTATGACTCCAAGGTACTTAAATTCCTGTACGATATCAATTGGTATATTGTTGAGAGACCATTGTTCTTCAGGCAATCTCCTTCTTTGGCGTGCTTCAAAAACCATAACCTTCGTTTTTGTAGTGTTTACCTGTAGTCCCCACATCTCGCAGAAGCTCTTGAGTCTATTGATCTGCAGCTGGAGACTGAAAGGGTTTTCAGCCAACAGCACTAAATCGTCGGCATAGAGTAAAACTTTAACTTGAACGTCTGCAAACAATATTCCTCCTGGAAGCGCATCACATATGTTGTCAATAAACAGGGCGAAGAGAATAGGACTTAAGATGCAGCCTTGAGGAACTCCAGTTGTGGTTTCGAACCAGTTCGAAAATTCAGCACCATCCCATACCGTAGCAGTAGAAGACATCAGAAAGTTTAGATACATCAACAGGAGCTTTCGGGAAACTCCTAAAGATGAAAGCTTGTAGATCAAAGCCTGTCTGTTTACCCTGTCAAACGCCGCTTTGAAATCAACGAAGCATGCATATAATTTATTACCCTTCTCTATAGACTTCCTAGCTATACTGGTGAGGGCAAAGATGTGGTCCATAGTCGAGAACCCCGGTCTAAAACCAGCTTGGAACATGTTCAGTAGATGGTTGCTTTCAACCCACCTTGAAAGTCTTTCGTAAAGAATTGAAGCCAAGATTTTTCGCATCGAGTTGAGAATTGAAATCCCTCTGTAGTTTTCTGGTAGGGCTGAATCTCCTTTTTTAAAAATTGCAAAAATTACTGCTTTAGTAAAACTGAGTGGCACATGCGAGTTATCGTAGAGTCTATTAAAGTAAACCAACAAATAGTTTTTCAATACATCAGTACTATTTTTATAGAACTCTGCCGGAATACCATCGATGCCTGGAGCCTTGTTGTTTTTCATTTTCTTCAGTGTTAATTCGAGTTCTCCCAAAGATATAGGATCATCCAATACAGAGATGTTGGTGTTGGGTAATGCATAGCAGAAAGTGTGGTGGTTCTCATCAGCCGACAAAAGAGTTTTAAAGTGAGCTGCTAGTGTCTCAGCTCCGAGAGTATTCACCACACTTCGATTATGACCACCGAGCTCACGAACATTACACCAAAAGTCCTTTGAGTTTGTACAGCTGACTAGATTCCTTGCCATATTTTTCATATACTCGATTTTTTTATTTGCACATACTTTCTTGAACTCTTTGTTTACATGTAGATAAATATTTTTAAAAAACAAGGCATTTGTAGATCTGAAGAGTTTGAGATACACAAAAGAAAGTTTACGAAGCTTTTTGCAATCATTGTCAAACCATTTGTTCTTTGGAGTAAATGAGTTATTATTATTCTCGTTATACGATGCTGAGGCTTTTATCACTTTTACTATCTCCTCATCACAAATTTCAATATAATCCGGGGAATCGGGTGAAGGGAGTGTTCTGCAGTTTCGGTCTAAAAGTGATTTGTACAAGACAGCACGATTCTCGTTCCATTTCAGTCTAAGGGAATTACTGGTATACCTCTGTGTTGTTTCAGTAGTAAACTGTACTTTCACCTCAATTGGCAAGTGCGCTGAAAAATTCTCTAAACCCACTTTGAAATCTTTATATATATTGACCCACTCCATTGAAATAGCTGCAATGTCTATAACAGACTGTCCTTGGCCGCTTATAAAAGTGAATTCTCCAGAAACGTCTCCTTCAGAAGCCCCATTAAGCACAGATAGTCCAAAGTCTTCAAAAAAGTCTATAATCTTCTTCCCATTGCGATTAAGAATATCATCTTTGGAATTTCTGACAACATTAAGAGCAGCATGAGATGGTATATTTTCAGTTGAAGGGTTTTGATATTTGCCGATTCGAGCATTTAAATCACCAATTATCATTATGTTCTCCAAGTTGGATGTATTCACGAAGTCTACTAAATTAGTAAAATCAGTTTGCCAGTTATTGCAGTTTAAGTACACTGGAATAATTTAATATGTTATGTTGTTGCTTGAAATTTGAAAGATAATTCTGTTAGATATACAACAAAGTTTAATAAATTGAGAATCAAATTTTTTTTTGATCCCACATAACATTCCACCACTAGCTCTGCCGTGGACATTAGTCCTGATTGCTGGAGAGCACATAATATTAAAATTTTTAAAATAGCTTAAAAAATCATTTTCATTTTTTTCTTCTACAAAAGTTTCTAAAAGAATAATTATATCAAAATTTTGAATAAAGTTAAAAAAACTAGGTAATAAAAGTTTACTTTTAAGACCTGTAATATTATACGAGCATATAGTTAAATTTTGAAAATTATTGTTAATTTGGCAGACGGCAGATAATTCCTAATGTGTTTGTAACCTTAATGGTTGTGAGAGTTGACTCATAGGTGGCGTGTAAAACTGTAAGGAGTTAGATGTTGATGGAACAGACGCACTAGAAGGATTATCTTCTCTCTCTCCCTCGCTGCAGTCAAAGAACTCTGTTGATCTGTCACCGAACATATGTTTGACAAAAGACAATTCGGTAGGAGATTTGACAGTCAAACCTCGTGAATACTTGTAAACAAACAAATGTTGATTGATTTGCAATTTGTCTCCTTTAACAAAAATTTTTGCGTTCGGATTAATTTGTAGGAGTTTGTTTCTGAATTCAACCAGTGTTTGTCTCTTTTTGCGATACATAAGCGATTGCTCGCGGAAAATACTGATCCCAGTGTTTTTAAGTTTATGTGACGCAGCAATAATCTGGTCTACAATCTGTGCCGAGAGAAGTTCGATTTTGACAGTACCCCGCTGTGCGTTGTTGTTGTGTATTTCCTTAGATCGTTTAATGTGAAAATTATCACCTTCGTTTAGCTTAAGAAGCCCCTTGCACGTCTGTATAGCGAATTGAGTTGCATTGGTTTCTGCATTTAAAGGAAGGTGAACGACAATGGATGATTCATTAGCTTTTCGTGAGATAATTTCCAACTGGCTTTCAAGAAGTTCGCATCTTTGTGACATTTCAGTGAGTTTGTGGTTAAGGTGAATGTTTACCGCCCTTAAAGAGCCAATTTCAGTGTAAAGTTGATTAAGGTCTTCCTTTGTTACAAGACTCTTCAGCTTCTCACTGAGAACATTATTAAGAGTGGTTTCTAGGATGGATTTCAAATCATCAGTAGATAGATTTCCTACACCCATTTTGAACATATTCGAAGAGTTTTGGTGTTATTCTTTTTTATTCTTTGTGAATGCTCTGTTCGGATGCGGTTTCAGTTATATTGCACAAGAATGTACCGTATAGCAGCAAATTGATCTACTTGTGAATTTAAGCAAGATTTAACTTCGTACCTTTGTTGTAAAGTAATAATTTTCCTTTAGGTGGTATGAAATCACGTCAAAAAGTGTTAAGCAACTTGTTTATATAAAAAAATCGTTACTTATTTTACATTTAATTTAAAAGTTTGTCAGAGACCAAAAAAATTTTACACTTTCACTTTTGACAATTGAAATGTCAATTCTTAGTTAGTTAGTTAGTACGACGTATAGCCGAATTTTTCCCCCCACCAGTCAGTGGTAAGGGATCTGAAGCTTTTAACTATACTCAAATAAAGATTATTCGTTTAAAATTAAAATGCATTGTTTTACTCGGTGGTGTTCTCTAACGAGAACACAAATTCAATTCTTTTAATAAATTAAATAAACGTAAATAAAATTGGCGCAGTCGGTAGGATTCCAGTCAGACTATAAGTGAAAATTATAAGAGACATGGTAATCCAGTGGTCGAACCGGAACTAAAATTTTGTTCGCGACCTAACAAAACTTTTTATTGTGAAAATTAATAAATACAAAAAAGTGTTTTAGTTGACAATAAAAAAAAATTAAATGCAAAAAAATTAAATTCAGTGAAAATAAAAAGGCGAGCGAAAATTGGCGATTTCATTGAAAAAAAAAAATTAAAATTGCATAACACTCAAAAAAGTGGAAGTTGTGTATCGAATGAAAATCGATTACAAGTATAAACTTAATAAGTGTTTAAAATTCGAATGAAAATCGAATAATAAAATTAATCAGTGACTCACCCCAATGCATATGGTAATGCCACAAAACTCCATAGAGGAGGATTAATTTTGAAGTGCAGAAGAAGTGGAAGAAATGAAAAGTGATTAAATAAAAACTCTTTACAAAAACTCTTTATAAAACGAAGTAAAATAGAATAAAAAATAGTTTAAAGAAAATTAACTTCAAAAATAAAACAAAACAAAATAAAAATTATTTGTTTAAAACTTTTGTGTGAAGAAAAAACGCACATTAAAAAATTAAAATTTATGGTTCATATTATAAAGTAAAAACTTTTTGAATCCAACGGCAAGTGGCATGTAAACGAAAGCCCCAACGTGATCGAAAAATTAATGAAGGAACATTTAAATCGAATCAGAAGAGATTCGCAACGGCAACAAAGACAACATAATTTTGATTACTATCGAAAAAACATCATGGCGATTAACCAGCAACAAGCAGCGTTAGAAGCAGCAGCAGCCGCAGCAGCAGCACATCAAGAACAACAAAGAGTTGGTAATAATATTAATAATATTAATAATGATAACCATGTAGTATTAAGAAGCCTGCAATTAAACCCTTAAAAATACATTGAAAAACTATCTACTTTTGATGGAAGAACAGAAGATCTTCCAATCTTCATACAAAATGTCGATGACATTATTCCAATTTTATTAGAATATAATGAACAAGGTCAAAAAATGTGCATTAATTTGCTTAAATCTAAATTTATCGGTAGAGCTAGGCAAAGCATAGAAATCCAAACCCATTTAACAAAATGGACGGATATTAAAGCAATGCTTATTGAAAATTTCGGTGGCTTTAAGAATAGCAACCAATTATATGAAGAATTGAGAAATTCTCAATATAGAGGTGATGTAATAAAATTTTACAATTACATTAAAAAAACTCTCTCTTTATTAAATCAAAAATGCCAACAAGAAAATAATTTCTTAGATATTCCTCGTAATAATGAAACAGCATTAAATATCTTTAAAGAAAGATTGCCTACCCATATGAGGACAATTCTTTATGCCCTTAAACCAAATACCATGGAGCTAGCACTTCATGAATTAAATAATGCAGGATTTGTCATAAGACAAAACATAGATGGAAATAGTAACAGTGAAAAACAAAAACAATATAATAAAAAATTTGAAAATAAGTATGAACAAAAAAATAATAATAATAATTTTAAAAACCCTAATAATCCTTTCAGAAATAATAACAATAGGGAAAATAATAATTACAATAAAAATAACAATAATAATTGGCAACCAAAACTTTATGTACCAAACAATAAAAATAATTACCAAAGACAGAATAATAATAATTATAATAACAATTATAATAGAGGTAATAATCCAAACAATTATAGACAACAACCCCAAAATGTTGAGCCTATGGATGTAGATCCTACATCTTCGCAAATTAGGCGAACACCTAAAGCCAATTATGTAGATAAGAATATAATTCAAAATGATTCAGAAGGATTGCCCTTTGTTAAATTAAAAAAAGGACAAACAACTCTCAGAATGCTCATTGATACAGGAGCAACAAATAGCCTTCTTAGAGAAGAAGATGTTCCAAAGAAATTAATCAAAATTAGGAAAAATCCTTTAGTTATAAAAACTTGTGGGGATCCAGTTACAATAAATAAAGAAATTATTATACCAAAAGATCAATTTATTTTTTCAGTCATCGAAGACTGTGAATTCCAAATTCACACATTCAGTTCCGAATATAACGGAATATTAGGGAATAATATTTTAATCCCAAATAATTGTGCTATCAATTATAAAAAGAAAATGTTAGAGTTGAACGGTAATAGCATACCATTCTTCCTCAGCAAAAATGAAGAAGAAGAATATGAAAGTACAATCAATTACTTTAACAATATTTCACAAATTGACACAATTATTGATGATTGTTTCACAAATGAACTAAGGACTGAGCATTTGAACGCAGAAGAAAAAAATAAATTAATAAAATTAAAACGCACAAAAATTCGTTTTATCATAAAGGTGACGATTTGAGTTTCACCAACCAAGTTAAGCACAACATACCAACGGAAAATACTTCCGCTATATACACAAGGATATACAGATATCCTGAGGTCCACAAAAAAGAAGTGGATAGGCAAATAAAAGAGATGCTTGAATGAAAAATAATTCAACATTCTACTTCGCCTTATAACGCCCCAATTTGGGTCGTTCCTAAAAAAGAAGACCACGCTGGTAATAAAGAGTGGCGAATAGCAATAGATTATAGAAAGTTAAACAATGCTACTAAAGAATATAAATATCCTATTCCAAACATGGATTCGATATTAGATAAGCTAGGACAAGCAATATATTTTACAACGTTAGATCTTACAAAAGGATTTTATCAAATAGAAGTTGAAGCTAAAGATAGGGAAAAAACAGCATTTAGTACATTAACAGGACATTATGAGTTCGTAAGAATGCCATTCGGTTTAAAGAATGCACCTGCAACTTTCCAAAGACTCATGAATGAAGTCTTGAAAGATTACATAGGAAAAATATGTTACGTTTATTTAGATGACATCATAATATTTTCCTCTAGCCTACAAGAACATATGGATTCACTCCATAAAATCTTATTGACACTCAAGAATGCAAATCTTAAAGTATCATTAAATAAATCTGAGTTTCTACGAAAAGAGACAGAATTTTTAGAGCATGTAGTAACCCCAAATGGTGTAAAACCAAATCCAAAGAAAATTGAAACTATAAAGAAAGTACTAAAAAAGCTTTCTAGGATTAACAGGGTATTATAGAAAATTTATAGATGACTATGCAAAAATAATTAAACCTTTAACTTTATGCCTAAAGAAAAACAGCAAAATAAATATAAATAACCACGATTACAAAGAATCTTTTCATAAATTGAAAACGTTAATGACTAACGATTTAATAAATAGACACCCTGACTTCTCAAAAGAATTTACACTAACAACTGATGCCAGCAATTTTGCTATTGGAGCCGTGTTAAGTCAAACACATGGACCTCTCAGTTTTGCCTCAAGAACACTTAATAAACATGAGTGCAATTACAGTACAATTGAAAAGGAATTATTAGCAATAGTTTGGGCAACGAAACAATTTAGACATTACCTATACGGTAGACAATTCATTATTAAAACAGATCATAGACCTTTAGTATGGTTACATAATTTAAAAGAGCCAAATACCAGACTCCAATGATGGAAAATAAAATTAGAAGAATACGATTTTAAAATTGAATATATCCAAGAAAAAGAGAATAAAGTAGCAGATGCACTTTCCAGAATCAAAATAGAAGACAATAAAGTCATATTACATAACCAAGATGAGTTAGCAACACAGCATAGTGCTGAATCAGATAGTTCACATCTTATTCCTATTAGTGAAAAACCGGTTAATTTATTTAATCGACAAATAATTCTTGAAATCAATGAAAATGATCATCAAGAAATTTTGTACCCACATGTTGGAAAAAGAAGAATAATATTCAGTAGAAAAGAATATAAAGAAGAAGACTTTATTAATATAATAAAAGAAGTAGATACAACTATATTAAATTGTATGTATGTTAAAGATGATGCAATATTTAAAAAATTCCAAGATATATGGAAAAAGGAAAATAAATTAAGTAATAAAATATTAAAAAGAAGCATGATTATATTAAAAGATATAAAAGAGTTAGAAGCAAGAGAAATGATATTAAGAAATCATAAAAATCACAATCACACAGGAATCGAAAAAATATTCTTATAAATAAAACGAGAATATTATATGCCAAACCTTAAAAATTTAATTAATAAAATAATAAACAATTGCTCAACATGTATGGCAAAAGCAGAAAGAAACCCAATTAAACTACCATACGAAAAAACGGAGACTCCAAAGAGTCCTAACGAACACTATCATATCGATATATGGTTTGTTAATAAAAAAGAAAAATATTTATCATGTATTGACAAATTCTCTAAATTTGCAGCAATTGAACCAATCAAAACAAAAACTTATGCAGACGTAATAAACGCTCTCACTAGAATATTTTCATACATGAAGAAACCAAATAAAATTACTCTCGACAATGAAAACGCATTTGTATCAGAAACATTTAAGAACTTTTTAGAAAATAACAACATAATCATACATTATTGCACAGCAAATAGACACACCAGAAATTCCGATGTAGAAAGACTTCATAGCAGTCTAAATGAACATATGAGAATCTTACAGCAATTACAACTATCCAATGAAGAAGATATACCAATAAAGCACGCTACAAAAGCACTTGAATCTTACAATAACGTAATCCATTTAACTACCAAAGAAAAACCAATCGACGTTCACTTTAATAAATTAGACAACGAGAAAATATATGAAAGAATAGAAAAAACTAAAATACAAATTTTAAATAAAATGAATACAGGTCGAATAGACAAAGAAGTCGATGAAAATTATATCAAAATAACTGAGCCCGAGAAAATTAAAAATAAAATCACACCTAAAGCCTAGTACGCTGCTGATGCGAAACGAAATTGTTCGGCGGTCTCCAAGTGCAGAGCGAAATTGAAACGAAAACCACAGCGGAAAAATATTTGTGGAGAGTTCTGTCTGGAAGTTGAATTTCACTGCTTGTCTTCATCACTTCTTGCACATCACCAATAACATCCTGAGTTTCCGATTCAGAAATGCAATGTTGGAACACATTAGACAAATCCATTTTATTTTAAATCAAATATAAATCAAAGTCAAAACATCGAAAATCACGAGTAAACAATTTTTTTTTCAATACAGAAATTAAACGTCAAAATTTCGCAAGCAATTAATGTGCTGGCAATTAAACTGAGAACGAAAAGAGTGGAGAATTGTACTAAGAAATCTAGTACAGCTATCCACTAAAATGTCACATTTCGTCGTTCAGCAGCGTACTGAAAAACGAAAAGCACAGCGAAATTTTTCGTTTATGATTTCGTCATGTCATTTTTGTATGGGAAATTTCGTTTCGAATCAGCAGCGTACTAGGCTTAAACATAAAAAAGTAAAAGTTACAAAGAAACAAAATAAAAAATACACGTTAGACATAGGTAATAAATATAAAAAAATAAAAAATAGAATTGCTCATAAAGATCAATTTCCCGTACGTAAGAAATTTACAAAAAACACTATTGATTCCAGATCCAAAAAGGATAACACATCGAACATGGCAATATACAATCCCACTTCACATCCTGATGATATTAACGTTAACAATGATGACCACAGTTAAAGCAGAATTAGAAATAATTGATTTAAATAAAGGGAATGGATTCACCATAATACAATTAAAAGAGTATCCATTAATTAAAAATTACGATACAATTGTCCACATAATAAATCTAACAGAGTATGAACAAAATATAGAAATCATGGAAAGAAATGTTAAAAGAATGCCAGAAGAAAATGATAGTATAGTTAGGAAAATGACAAAAATACGTAATGAATTTGAAGTTCTTTTACCTCACCCAAAACAAAATAGACAAAAAAGAGGATTAATAAATATTGTAGGAACCGGTTTGAAATTTTTATACGGTACCATGGACGATAATGACCGTCAAGGCAGACATTGAGGAACATTTAAAAATTATAGAAACAAATAACCATAATGAAATTAACAATTTAAATAAACAAATAATAATCAACGACAAATTTAATAACCAAATCAGAATATTAACCGAAACTTTAAAAAATGAAACAAATAGTATAATAAAAAGAATCGATAAATTTATAGGGACCTATAACTACGAACAAGATATAGCTAAAATACAGTATGAAATCAAATTAAGAGAAAATCTTGATTACTTACATGAGGACATAGAAAAAATTAAAGAAATAATAATGACATCCAGACTAGGAATACTTAGTAGAGACATTTTAACGACAGAAGAAATTAACAAGTATGGCATTAATATAAATAACCTAGAAGAGTTAAATCTGAGTTTAGCATTATATAAAACCAATATTATATTCATTATTAAAGTACCCAAATTTACAGATGAATTATACAAAAAAATGTATGTTCTACCAATCCCAAATAAGGATAATAATTTACAATTAAAAATAAATAACAATCTGTATCTGACCAATAATCAAATTATATATGAAGATACAAAATACATACGAAATTTAAGTAAAGTAAATGATGATTGCATCGAAAATATACTTAAGAAATCAATGAATTGTAAACTAATAAAAAATACAAAAGAAGAAATATTAGAAATAGGAAACAATAATCTTGTATTAATTAATGTAAAATTACAAGAAATAAATCAAAATTGTAATAATCAAAAAATTATAATAGAAGGAAATTACCTTATCAAATTTGAAAATTGTAAAATAAAAATAAACAACAAAGTTTATGAAATAAATAATTATAAGCATGAGCCAATAATTCCCAATACAATTTTAAATATTAATTATACTAAAGTTGAAAATTTAACTCTTGAAGAATTACAATATCCAAATATAAACAATTTAAAGGAAATTAAAGAACTTAAATATAATCACAAGAAGTCAAGTTTAACTATATACTTTATCATTTTAACAATAATAATCATTTTAATACTTTATGCTTATTTAAAAATAAAAAATAGAGATAGGAAGATAATAAATAATGTAAATCTTCCAACGGTTACTTTGCAACCATTAGAAGACTCTAAAGGGGGAGGTGTTATATCAGAGCCCACTTGTGCATCCCCACAAACACTTGACTTCAAGTTCCAATAATGTAAACATTGAACAAAGAATACCAAACGATTTATAATTGAATGCCTTTCATAGCGGACGATCGTATCCGATTTCAAGTTCCAATAATGTAAACATTTAACAAAGAATATCAAACGATTTATAATTGAATACCTTTCATAGCGGACGATCGTATCCGATTTCAAGTTCCAATAATGTAAACATTTAACAAAGAATATCAAACGATTTATAATTGAATGCCTTTCATAGCGGACGATCGTATCCGATCTTATAAACATAAAAATGCACATCAGCACTTTTTGCCTTAAGCAACTTGTGTGGAAGTATCCAATGGATACCAAAGATATTTCATCATATTATGAATCAGTTTTCATCCGCAGACAAAATGCTGCGTTAGCAATTAAGTAATATAAAAGGGATTACTTGAGCTCAATTCAGTTAGTCATTCAGTGTTCATCGTCCAGTACGTACACACCACTAGCGGAAGATTTTACAAATTTCAACCACCCGAAATACACAAGTAGTCAGGTATACCTGCAGTTTTATACCTGCGACCCGAGGATTTTTATACCCTGCTTTCCACGAAACAAAGGTTTTTTTAAAAATAAGTGTTTTAGTGTAAATCAGTGCAATAAAAATAAAGAAAAAGAAGCAATAGTTAAGCCGGATATGGAGGATACCTTTAATCCGGAGGCAGCACTCGCTTCGTTAGAAGTATTGCTAGCCAGGATGGCCATGCACTTAAGCCCGGAGTATGGTCAGAGGATAAGTCAGACATTCAGCAAATTTTTCGTACCGTCGAAAACAAAAGAAGTCAACCAAAAAGAAGAAGACATCCTAGAAGAAGAAGAAGAAATCCAAGAAGAAGAAGACACCATGGATACGGAAGGCACCTATAGCGATGAAGACTCTTCTCCCGCTACCAGTGTCGAATCCTCAAGTGATGACGAGGAGCAATCTGAAGTCAGCACCGAAGAGTCGAGCATTTCTCCCTTGCCTGGTCAGAAGAGACCACGAAAAAAATGTGAAAAAGACAGCAGTGTCACGAAACGCCCTCAATTGGATGTCGAGACTCCACCAACATCGGCAGTAACTCCACCAACACCAAAAGCCGCCAAACAACAGTCGAAACCAAGCCAACCAATGAAAAAACCAGCAGCAACAGCAACAACCGTCACTCAGTCACCACCACCCAAAGACAACACCGCCAAGTCCTCAGGAATGCCACCGATTTTCGTGTATTCTGGAAATATTGCTGAAATAAGCCGACACTGCAAAGGAGCAAACCTCAGCATTACATTCAAGAATCGAAATACAAAAACCACCATTATCAACGCTGGAAACAGGGAATCCTTTGACGCCATCAAGAAGTTTTTGCAGACAAGGAAAATACAGTACAATACGTTCACGCCAAAGGCTGACAGGAAGAACCTGCTCTTGCTGAAGGGTATCCACTACACGTACACCGCCATCGAAGTAGAAGACGAGCTGAAGATTGAGGGACTCCCAGTAATAAAAGTAACACCCTTCAAAGCAAAGAAGGCCC
Organism: Eupeodes latifasciatus; assembly: GCA_920104205.1. Classification (NCBI taxonomy): domain Eukaryota; kingdom Metazoa; phylum Arthropoda; class Insecta; order Diptera; family Syrphidae; genus Eupeodes; species Eupeodes latifasciatus. Next base: position 109,017,623 of record OV049926.1, read on the forward strand.
AAGGAAAGGTGTACAACAATTTCGTCGTGGAATTATCAAAGTCCATCGACATCAATGAGGTCTACACAAAGACTCGCATCATGAATCACACCGTCCACTGGGAAAAGTTGAAATCCAACGACATCGTTCAGTGCCATAAGTGCCAACGCTTTGGACATGTGGCCACCAACTGCGGAAGTGACTTTGTATGCGTTAAGTGCAAGGATAAGCATGAACCAGGACAGTGCCAGCGCAAAGAAAACACTGGGTTGGACGTATGGTGTGCCAACTGCCAAAAAACTGGACACCCTGCCAGCTTTAAAGGCTGCCCAACGCTAAAGGCTCGCCTGACAGAAAGGAACAGGCTATTGGCGGAGAAGCGTTCTCACCAAGAGTTTGCTGCTAAGTCAGCTTGCTTGGTTACTCGACCGGCAGTCAGCTACGCAGCAATGGCTAAAAGAGGCCCAGCAACCAAACCAGCACCAACAAAGGCACAACAAGTCGCAGGAGCTTCAACCAAGACCACCGCACCAAGGTTACCAGCAAAAGCAGGACCAACCAAAGCCGCAGCACCAGTAAACCTCAACAGCGAAATCCAGAGATTCTTTGGTTCCGACCTGCTCACGGTCATGGGAAAAGCTAGGAGTGCTGTTCCACCAAACTACTCCCAGCTCAGCGATGGAGATAAGTCAGTGGCAATGGCCACCTTCTTATTCCAAATATGCAACTAAAAAAGCTCCGCATCCTGACGTATAATGTAAACTCATTATACAGCCTTGCTAAGAGAACGTCATTTGATATATTTATGAAGAACAACGCCCCCGATATTGCCCTAATCAGCGAGACGAACGTCACTAAAAAAAACAACATCAACATTAAAGGATTCAAAACCTACCGGCAAGACAAAAACGAGGAGCGCGTTGGAACAGCGGTCTTCATAAAAGACAAATTATCCCCCAATGTAGCAGAAGTTATAATCCCCGGACTACTGACTAGCGAAGCCACTGCCATCACGATGACCCTGGGAAGAGACGAGACCCTTGCAGTCATCAGTATATATTTCAAGTGCTCATCCTCTGCAAGAAATATACAAAATGACCTGCTCATCCTGAACGGCTTCCTGAAGCAAAGCACCTATGGCATCATAGGCGGTGATTTCAATGCTAGACATCACATATGGCTTGACACAAAAATCGACAGTGAAGGCAAAGCAATCGCAGACTGGATGGAGTTGAACAGCAGTGAACATTCTCTGGTGGTTATATCCCAGCCGAAACCCACTTTCCCCAGAACACCATCGACGCTTGACTTCTTCCTAGCTTCCTCCAACTTCGTACACATTCTTCCGGAAATCCGGAATTATATCTGTACAAGAGTACACAGCGATTCGGACCATGAAGCTGTTCAACTGTCCATCAACCTCAACTTTCCCATACTTCTTAGGACAGAAGTCCCTGAAAACTTCATCAACTTCAGACGGCTGGATATTCCAAAACTTCACAGGGACATCGAAGACAGCATTGCTCTTCCACCTTCAAACAGGAATCTGCTTAATACGGAAATCGACGCTGCCATTGACAAACTTCAACATGCTATATCTGATGCCCTTGAGAAGCAAAAGAAACCTAAGACATCAAAGGACAGGTACCAACATCTTCCTGAGTACGTCCAGAATTTGTATGCTCACAGACAGCGGCTAAGAAAACGACTCCAACGGATTCATCAAAGCGAGCTTAATACAACAAATAACAACTACCAGACAGTTTGGAATGAGCTACAGCAAGTGAACATCATGTTTCGGAACTCCATTCGACACCACAACAACATCCAGTTTGGAAGAAGATTACAAGCAATTAAGCCAGGACCTGATGCCTTCAAAAACATCAATAGGATTATTGGGAAACAGCCACAAATGCCAGATTCCATCATCAGCAACACCATTGAAGTAACCTCAACCCAGGACAAAGTGGAAGCGTTCGCCAATTACTTCGAAGGAAACTTCAAGCCCAATCCACCTGCTGAACCACTGCTCCTGCAAGAAGTAGAGGCAACAATTCAGCATACCCTACAGCCAAACCCGGATTTAATCAGTTTCGTTGACACCAATCCAGCAAATGATCCTATTGATAGTCCACATCTATGCAATCTAGAGGAGGTAGCAGAGATCATCGGCAATTCTAAGCCAAAAAAATCAGCTGGACCAGATGGTGTCTCCAATTACATCATAAAAAGGTTACCACAAGCAGTAATGATTTTTATCACAATCATCCTCAACAACTGCATCAACAACTGTTACTTCCCCGGGACGTGGAAAACAGCGAAGATTGTGGCCATCCCAAAGAAAGGTGCATCCAACCTAGTATCCAACTACAGGCCAATATCACTCCTCAACAATATCAGCAAATTACTGGAAGAAGTAATCCTCCGGAGACTGAAAAAATTCTGCAGTGAAAACTCTATCATCCCTCACATGCAGTTCGGCTTTCGAGAAAAGCACTCAACGTTGCATCCGCTGATGAAGTTCCAACATGACATCACTACCTCCCTCAACAGTCATCGTGTCACCGTCGGATGCTTTCTGGATGTGGAGAAAGCATTCGATAGTGTTTGGATAGAAGGCCTAATACATAAACTGCATCAACTACAGGTACCTCCGCCACTAATAAAAATTCTGTTTTCTTTTCTTTCTTTCAGGAAATTTTTCGTACAACTGGACAACTGCAAATCAAGCATGAAGAACATCAGAGCCGGAGTGGCCCAAGGCTCAAAACTTGGCCCCTTCCTCTACAGTCTGATGACATCCGACCAACCCGTACCGATCGGATGCGAGAACCTGTTATATGCTGATGACTCGCTCACCTATGCGTCATCATTATCACCACTTATCGCTCTCCGAAAAGTAGAGGCCCACATCAGCAGACTCTTCAATTTCTACAAGAAATGGGGCATCCGGATCAACACTTCCAAATCGGAACTTGTCTGCTTCAGGAGGCCCTCATCTGGTAGAGGTAGCCGCACTGCTGCCAATTGCAGGAACCTGGTCTTGAGACTCCCTGACGGATCCACGATAGCTGCCAAACAGAATGTGAAGTACCTAGGAATACATTTCAATGAGTTGCTTAGGTTCAACCAACACTCCAAAAAAGTTCTTAAAAAAGCCAATTTTGCCTTCCACCGCCTACACCCTTTGATGAAGAAAAGAACAGGACTAAGTCAACCAACGAAGATACTCATCTACAAGCAGCTCTTAAGACCAGTCATCAGCTACTCCTTTCCTGTATGGTTTTCAATCTCGAAAACAGCCATGAAGAAGCTACTATTATTCGAAAGAAAGATCCTCAGAATTTGCACCGGCCTGTACTTCGACCGGCAGCGACGGAAACACTACAGGAACAATTATCTATACTCCGAAGCCAAAATAATCCCGCTTGACAAATACCTAGTAGTGTCAGCGAAGAAACTTGTACGGAACATCATCGACCACCCGAATCAACTAATGAGAAGGATGACCACCGAACAACGACATCCAGAGCCAAGATACCTCAGTGTAATGGAAACTCTTGATGACAGCTTAATCATGGACAACGAGGAAGCAGTCTCGTTTTACACTGCCATTGGGTCAGCCTCCTACCGAGGCTAAGCACCACTTCCCCAAAACCAACACCAAAAGGAACATTGACAACCAGGAATGAACACCCTGAGAATGATGAATCAGCTGACTTTTCAAATTTTTTTTGACATGTAATTTATATTTATATAATTTTTTTAAACTTAAGCCACTGTATAACGTTAGGCCCCTTATGTGCTAACAAATGTAAATTAATCATAAGTATCATATTATTTAAGATCCAAATTGTATATATTATGTTCAAATGTTCAATTCAGTTAGTTCTTAGTTAGTTAGTTAGTACGACGTATAGCCGAAGATTTCCCCCCACCAGTGGTAAGGGATCTGAAGCTTTTAACTATACTCAAATAAAGATTATTCGTTTAAAATTAAAATGCATTGTTTTACTCGGTGGTGTTCTCTAACGAGAACACAAATTCAATTCTTTTAATAAATTAAATAAACGTAAATAAAATTTATATGTATATATATTTTTGGGATTTTAATTTAACTGCAATGTAATGTGAAGGCCAACCTAAAGTTTTGAGGTTGATTATACTCTGTTAAAACAGAACTTAAACAAAACGAACATTAAATATGTAATAAAAAGTGAACCATTAAAAATAAAATAAAAAGTCGAAATTATGTGTTTAAAACTTTTAACTTCATAACCTTATCCTTAATACATGAACCATCAAACACGCACACGCATTATATGTCCCTTCTTTTATTCGTCGATCAAACCAATTACCGAAGCCCTAAATAAAGGATGTAACGTTAGAGTTGATGGCATGGCTAAATGTGAAAAAGAGCTAAATTTCATTTGACAAGATATATCTTCCATAATACTTTAAAGCAAGAATTCTTCTAAATGTTGAATGAATATAACTGTAACAATGAACGTCGACAGGTTCATGGAATTTAATATTCTTGTCATTTTACAGAAGGGTATAATTTCATTTATCTGATTATTTTTCAATAAAGAAAAGACAGAAAATACCCAAAAGAGATTGAGTAGGTATACAAACCACTTGAACGATTGATTGCTTCAAGATATTATCGATTTCATTCAAAAGTCAAGCGAAAGCTTAAAGCTGATTTAAATCCTTTGATTGATTGTTTTTTACACACTTCCAATTCAAACGTAGTTTTTGATAAAAGATAAATGGCAAAACATAAGACAAAGTAAGTAACACATGGTTCTTTGGTCTCATTTCTGTCAGAAAAAAATCACAAAGTAATTCATTTTGAGATACGGTCAGCAAATGCCAGTCTCTTAACCAGCATAATAAAAGCTAACTATCACCGAAGCTGTCGCATTCAGGTTTAGATATTCTTAATCTTGAGATACCTCTTTATGTCTTTAGGGAATCTCTCGCATGGATATATTTATCTGCTTTTTGCAAAAAGATAAGTGAAAACTGAGCAATATTTTATTGCTTACTTAAGGGTACTTATGAAAGTTAACAAATGTACCAAAAGAATTCTTTCTCTACCCTAGGGAAAACAACTCTAAGTGAATCCTTCCAACATAATGGACGGGAATCAATAATATAGAAAAATCTTGATTAATATTTAATGTCCCAAAGAGTGTTTGCGATAAAGGGAAATTCTCGGTATTGGTAAATTGATGAATGGTGATGTGCATTTTTATAGGAATTTTTTTTACAATGCTGTTGGTTATGGCACGTAAAAAAACCATACATTTTATCTTGCTTTCTATATACCGAATAACAGAATGTTGTTTTTTTCTTAAATTATGCGATCGTATTTAAAATTGTTCGTATTTCTAAAATCTGGAGGTATTTAAATTTATGAAGGTATTAAATCAATATTTTCTAAAACCATATTCTGCTGATTTCCAACAGTATATATACAAAACTGTTCTATTGAATGAAACCAAGCAACTCTTTAATTTCACTAAACGGAGAGTCATTTCCAAAATTTGGATACGCATGTTCAATGCATAGTATACCTATATGTACTTATTTAATTCTAACTGAATAAATAAAGAAGGCCATAATATACATAAAATAAGGTATTATTTTTGACTTTAATATAACAATTAAAAAAGATGCAGATTCTGAAAGTAGATTAGCAAAATTCTTTTTTTATAATAAAATAATCATGAAAGTACATACATATATAAAAGGGCCTAGAAGGACCTTTATAATAAATTAGAACCAAAAGGGCTGCTAAAAATGTCTAGGTCGTATTTCAATCACAACAACTTGCTTCTAGAAAAGCTACGATGAGAATGCCCCAATTCTCATCGTTTCACTTTTCACTAGACGAAAATTATTTATTGTTTTTGTTTCGTTTTCAAACAATCCTTAACGACGTTTTCAAAGCTTATCAATCTCCTAATAACAAATAATTTACAGAGTTTCAATTTGTAAATATCTTTATCTATCACGGCCATCCTGCAATATGCAGCGCTCTCGATGCATTTTATAAGTATTGGTTCTTATACACAAAACCAATCATTTCAAATTTATAAATTAACAATTTATTTTGATTTTGATTTAATATATCAAAAAGTTATATTGAATCAACATTTAGGATAATATGTAATTTTAAACATCGTTTTATGACAAAAAAAAATAATTAACATTTAACAATAAAAAAAAGTAACAATTATAATTTGTCCGCAATTATTGTAATCAATAAAAATAAATTAAATTGAGTTCAGGTATAATCATCACAATGATTCGCATTCCCAGTTTGTTTTTAAATTGTTCCAGAATCAAGCAGAATCAAGGTTTAATACAAAAGCTTGAACATATTCACCATTGAGAACAACTACAATTTACTTTTACATTAGCTCAGAGGCAACTTTAAGCTTGTCTATTATGTAAACAATGTAATTTAAAGAATAATTCAACTGACAACTTTTTTTAACAGCTACAAACCTATTAAGCAAGACTAATCGATAAACGGAATGGAAAGTTATCAGTGTGGGTCGCATCCCAGCCTCTTTTTTATTTTTAAATTCATAACCCTGCTCTTCGGACGTGGATCTTCAACAACAATTTATGTAAGCTTCATTAAATTCTGACTAAGACCTCATTCTTAAATGCGGAATCAAAAATCGAGTAAAATTTAATGCGTCGAAAACTCAATGCTGCTTCTGTATGTCGTTAAAACACAATTTACCAACTTTGATACTACCCAGACCCAGTACTTGCATCAAAGAGACTAAAAATCTCGAAATTGTGGGTATGTCGAAAGGATCACATACGCGTGTAGCCAAAAATACCGTTTAGCTTTCATTTTGTCCTAGTCTGATCTGGCTTGAGTATAACTGGTGCACCAGCAGCTTACTTTAGTCTCTTGGCCAGTATTGAACCCTTTTTTAGCGGTACTTTAACAGATTATGCTCTAGAGAACTAACCAGTTGCATTTCTCTCCTCAATCAATTCAACCGTAATACTTGCACCTTCAGGAATGCTCATCAGTATACGCTCGAGTCCAATTAAAATATGTGCTTACTCCACTACAGATGATTTGTGATTGTGATGCAAATACCTAGAACTGAAAGCTGTTTATGCTCCTCAATGCAAGTACAACCCATGGATAGTGGCATTGTGGTTACGCATTTAAGACAGTAGACAGTTTTGATTTTTCGAAGCATTAAATTCTACACGGTTTTTGATTCCTCATTGCTTTTAAGATCACAATTTAACGGTCATATCATACGCTGCCGTTGGTAGTCCACATCAGAAGGTCAAGGATGTGAATGGAGAAACGAATATGAAAAGCCGAAAGCGCGGCGGATCGCATTGAAAGCGAAAATTCAATTTCGACCGTCTTCGCTTTGAGTTAATTTCAAAAGCGAACATGGAAGAAAGCGATCCTTCCATTTTCCAGCTTAAATGTCAAATATTTCCAATCCAATTCCATGATATTTTCCAATTTTCCATTTATTTGTCAGCTGTTTCCAAAAATATGACATTTCCTTCCACTAAAACTAATTGTTTTTTTCTGAAAAAAGTATCTTAATGTTTGTAGTTATATTTTAAAATTTTTGTTGGTTTCAAGTAAACAAAACTAGTTTCCAATGGACTCCATAAGTCTTATTTTAAATGCAGAAAAAGAAGAAGCAAGAAAAGAAGCTAATTATTTAAATATTCAAAAAAAACTATTTAGACTTGGGTCTTCGCCTCTTGATGTTCCCCCCAAAGAGTGTGTATTTAATTATCTTTTTCCAAATTGAATTTTTTTTAATGATTTTTGTTCAATAAGGTTTATAAAATTGTTTCGACTATCGCGAGAAGCATTTGTGTACGTTTTTGAAGAAATCAAAGATGATTTCAAACGAGAAAACACTACCTCTTTGCCTTCAATACTCAAGCTTGCCGCTACATTGCGATTTTTAGCGTACCTACCCCAACACTTAAACTGGATGCAACATTGAATTAAAGGTGATGCCGGTTATATCCTTGAACCATGGTTGATGATTCCCTACAAATCACCTCTACCCAACAGTCGTGAAGCTAAATTCAACACGATTCTTTCAAAATGTAGAGGCATAATAGAAAGATGTTTTGGAGTTCTGAAAGAAAGGTTTAGATGCCTGCTGCACTCAAGGGAACTTCATTACCGGCCGGAAAAGGCGGCATTGATTACAAATGTGTGTGCAATGTTACACAATGTATGTATCAAGTGCAAAGTAGATTTTGACCATCAGCTTTTAGCTCCTGAAGATAGCTCCTCAAAATGTTGGCAACTTCAAAAACATTGCACAGCAAATACGAGATAGTATAAAAGATTCTTTTTAAATAGTATTAAATGTTTTGTTTTTATTATTATTTTATAAATAAATAAATACTTATATTGATATCTTTAAAAAAAAAAAACACAAATAAAACTTATTTTTGTTTACATTTTGTTGCAATCCGCCACTATCACGCTTGTCGCTTTCAAAACCCACTAGAAGAATGACATTTTGTTGGAAAGAACTTTCGCTTTCCAAATGGAAAGCGAATCGCTTTTGAGAATATAAAAACACAAATCCGCCATTAAAAGCGATCCGCCGCGCTTTTTGGAATCGGCCCTCGAGTACCTGTCGTCAGCGAAAGAAAACAGTGGATTAGAAGTTTCAAATAAAAGATCATTTATAAAAAGAAGGTAGAGTGTCAGAGACAAAATGGAACCCTGGCGCAAACCAGCGTTTATTTTTTGGATATCAGAGTTTTACCCGATATAATACTACTTTTATTTGACCATCCCAAAGGTTAATACTAATCTAAGGAAGAAGAAATTAATACAAACCAAATGCACGCATTTTCGATAAAAGAGCTTGATGCCAAACTATTTCAAATACATTTAAAATTAAATCAGTTGCAACCATCTTACTTTCTCCAAAATGATGTTAAGAATTCTTACATTCTTAGGTGAGGTAAGCCATGAGATCACCAATGCACCGCTGCAGGTTATGGTTTTGCCAGTGTTAAGGAAAAACAATAGAAGAGTGGCCAGAGGATTTGTGAATACCAAGATCTGTTAGTACGATTTTGTTCCACTATGGGCAGCGTCTATTTAACAGCGAATTGGCTTTGTCTAAGTGTGATGTAACCGAATAAACAAAATGTATTACCTATTATTATTGTTTGTGTTACGGAATCTACTTTCGTCTTCTAGCAGATGAAAATTGTTTAAAATTTATAATTTATAAGCCCACAAACCTTGAAAAAACGAAGAATCTTAAACATGCAGTAAAGGAATTACATTTATTAAGTTAACATCAAACCTCATTGATTATGCTAATTATTCTAAGACAAATGAACAATAATACTAGCCCTCGCTCAATCATCTTTATAATAAAAATATAATATGAAATGAAATGCACCTGCCCATAACAACGATTTTAATAGGCGCAACAAAATGATTCGATTTTTAAAAATAGTGTTATAATATGAATGTACATATGTTAATAAATAATTCATCGATGCACTATTATGAGGTAATTACACTTTATTATGTTTCTTACTTCAAAAAATTACAAAATTCTTTTTGAAGACTATTTTATATGGTAATACATATATTGAGGTACAAAAATTCTTCTGTGTATTTGTATTAAAATGAAATAGAAGAATTGTTGTACCTCAATATATTGAAATGCACAAACCTTAAAAGAGCATTATGAAGCACAGAAATTTAACACTAAAGTTTTTAAAGTTCACCTTGATTGACCTTTTACTTGTTATGTTTCAAACCTTTTTTGTTTTAGAGGAATTACACTTATAAATTAAATGTGTTGTGCTACAATCAAATGAGATTTGGTTGTTGATATTTCATTTTAATACTCGTATAAATGTAGAATGTACAATCGATATTTAAATATTTGTATTTCGGAATGTAAAAACATGTAACCACAAATAGATGCGTGGGCTAAAAATTTTGGTTTTTCGTTGTAAGTTGATATGTTTAGAATATAAATTTATAAACAGAAGCATTCACCTATGTATATACATAATATATGATATCAACCACACACAATCCAGAACACACAATACCAATAAATCAAGCACTCTCAACCGAAAAAAAGCAATTCAAAAAGCTCATCAAAACTAGTGCCAAAAATCCTGTCACAACAACACTAACTTAACCCTTACACAAACTTCTGTACGATTTATAAACATTTCATTAGTTTTATAAAATACCATCTCTATTTACAACCACCAAACAAGGCCTACAGTAGGTATGTAGCTTTCATATAAATAACTTAACATTAAATAAATGTGCGGACTGTGGAAGATAGACTAGACATTTCTCCATTATTATCATGTAGTACATTTCAAAAACAAAAACAAAAGTTACATAAATACTTTAAATTTGCAATATTTAGTGGAGGATTTTCGACTCCTAGAAAATTTGATTTTGGCTGGCATATCGAAAGTGATCTTAGATAATGAAAGTAGCTAAACCTACAAAAGTTAATCTATCAGAAAGCATTTCCATTTGTATTATATTATCAAAGAAGTAATTATACATAATTACTACCTATTCTTTTTACTTGAAAAATGTTTTGTATTTTAATAATTGTTTTTAAAAAAAATAATCTATACACATATCTACCTATAACGAAAAATAAATTCCTACTATTTACAAAATTATTCAAAAACTACTTCTCACTTCTCAGTAATAATGCATCATTTTTAAAATTAAAAAAAAAAAAAACTAAATCTTCCAGGACTTGATTTTTCGTAGGAAGCAAACAAATGCTTTATTATATTTAATGTTTCATTCACCTGCAAATATCAACATTAAAATGGGTTTGTCATTTATTTTCAAGTTAAGGGACTCAAGTAGCCACATTTTATTCATGCAAAAGGACTTGGAAACATTTTGAATAGCGGTGACGCTTATGTACTCGTAATTTTAATATTACTTAGATGTTTCATAAAACAAATATGATTAAAAATTAAGAATGCATAGGTGTCACCGCAAGCCAAAATATTTCCTGTTAGCAATTTTAGTTATGAAATACATATGTTTGCATGTTGGTATTTAAGGTAGGTTGCTAGACGTAACTATTTGTTTGGAATTGATTTTAATTTTTAGTTATGCATTAAACTACCAACCTACCTTTTAAATTTAGACAAAAATTGATAAAATCTATTTAGGTACTCGTAGTTTACTTATCAGTTAACTAGGGGCAATTTAAAAAAAAACATCACTTGTCTTGTCTGGCTCCTAACGATCAAATAGACACATCTGTGAGTGTTAAAAAAAGGCACGCAAAGAATGAAATCAAAACCAAATAGGTATTTCACGCAAAAGCAAGGAAACACAAAAACACAAAAACTTCATCCCTTTCCCTTTATCAAGATTCAACGCTAAGAAAAAATTACGTCGGAGATTGCTATCTCGAAGTGCTACAAAAAATCCGTACTGAAGTTGGTGACGACAATATTTTTGTATCCATCGATGAAACGACAGACAAAGCAGGACGCTGCGTTACTAACGTAATTGTTGGGCCTTTGAGAGCATATGGACGAGGGTACCTGTTAGCGTCCGAAGTTTTGGAGAGAGTAAACTCAACAACAGTTGCCCAGCTTTTTGACGATTCGATGCGATTGTTTGTGGCCCGATGGGCTTAAGAGAGAAAAGGTTTTGTTGTTCGTAATAGACGCTGAACCGTATATAAAGAAGAGTGGCAAAACTCTGCAAGGGTTGTACTCGAAAATGGTTCACGTAACTTCCGTCGTTCACGGTATAAACAGAGTTTGTCAAAGAATACGCAGTCACTACTCAAAAGTTGACGCCTTCGTGTCGAACTCGAGAAAAATATTTCTAAAGAGTCCATCTCGGATTGCTATTTTCAAGGATATGGAACCTGAATTGCCACTGCCACCTCAACCTATAAGTTTGTTTGAAACTGAATTTGAATTTTGAATTTACATTTAAACTAGGTTTTAACTCGCTGGGGTACTTGATTAGAGGCAGCAGCATTTTATGCGGACTATTTTGCTAGGATCAAAAAAATCGTCAGCGCTCTCGAAGATGATGCAAGCTGTGTTGGATTTGCAAACAAAATTGATTGAAGATGAAGAACTGCAAGCGCAGCTGGCGTACATTAAAGTCAATTTTGGGTTTTTAGTCGATCCGAAAAAAACATATTTTCAAAGACCTACAAAAAACAGGTATATTTATTTGAGAGTCTGTACCTACTTATAATTTAAGCTAACAATATTCTCATCAAGGAACATCAATTGGCGAAGTGCTGCCTGTTTTGAAAGACATTGAAGAAAATTTAAAAAAAGCAAAAAGGCTCATTGCAGAGGAAGTCTTGAATAAGTTTACTGCCGTTTTCAATGGAAACACAGGGCTAAAAACGTTTGAGCAGATACATTCTATAATAAACGGCGACGTGGATTCCAAACGTCCAGGAAACATTGAAGTGAATAATGTTGAAAGTTTTAGATGGGCTTCACTCGTTTCAGCTGAGTTGAGAGACCATTTATCTCCTTCAAAGCCCTTCTAAGGGACAACCGAAGAAGATTGCTACCTGAGAACTTTAAAAAACTCTTGGTAGTCCAATGCTACTATAATTAAATGCATTTTTTAAATAATGCATTTTCTTTGCCTTTTTAAGTGTTTTGTTTTGCCTTTTTTTAATTTTTTAGGTCAACAAAATCCTAACCCTGATGATGAAGTAAGGAACACTTACGAAAAGTTGGGAAAAATAATGGAATAGAGACCTAAAACGCCTAATCAAAAACAGTGGAATAGTTACACAAGCTACACAAGTTCTAAATGCCTTCGTGCATTTAAAACTTGGCATATTTTTAGATCCCATAATCCGAAATTTTATTCAGGTTTTTGTGATTTTACTGCTTTTTGCAAAGGAACACACGACTTTTTAAGTGTAAATATTATGTTTTATTTATTTGTAGTTTAATCACTTTACTAAGATTTATCAAATCATGCCATGTGTTCGAATTGAATGATAAAAATACTATTAAAAGTGGGTTAGTACCACTCTCCACAATGATGGCTTTATGTACATATATGTTATTGTGCAATATTTACAATCATGTTTAGATGTCTTAATAAAGATCTTTCCTACAAAAATCAAAGCTCTTTCTGAAATATTTAGTTTCCATGATAATCCATCCTTTTACCCCTCCCATGAGTTTTTGTTTTTGTTTGTGAGTTTGTTGTTGAGTTTACTCTCTCCAGAACTTCGGACGCTAACAGGTACCCTCGTCCATATGCTCTCAAAAGCCCAACAATTTCGTTAGTAATGCAGCGCCCTGCTTTGTCTGTCGTTTCATCGATGGATACAAAAATATTGTCGTCACCAACTTCAGCACGGATTTTTTGTAGGACTTCGAAATAGCAATCTCCGACGTAATTTTTTCTTAGCGTTGACTCGTCTGGCACTTTTTTTTCTGTGTATTTTTCAAAAAAAATTTTGAAACTCTGGGCGATTAACTTTATACAACGGTATGTTAACAACATTTTCGTCATATCGGCATAAAACTAATTTTTGTTTGTTTCAGTGACGAAAGTTGTAATCGTTTGAGTTTTTGATGTTTTCTTCAAAGCCATTGCTTGCTGGTGCTTTGCTCTATTAATATGCTGCTCTATACCTGTAATTTCCCAACGGCTTTATTTGTATACAATAAAGAAATTATAGTTATGCGCACAGTTACACAGCGGCCATAAGTGCAAACCGGATGTGGTCATGGTCAGGCCATTCATTTCTCCGAACAGTCTAGAACGTTCTAATTGTTAATGCAGGTATGGATTTTACGCTGCGAGGAAGAAGCACCAAGCATTTTTGCGCAGATAAAAATTAATATGTACATGCATAAATTCGAACATTTTGCTTGAAACTGTGCAAGATTTTTAACCAAATATTCTGAGCGGTATGCGAAAATTTTCGCATTTCTATTAATGCTAAACCAATGAAACATGTTTGTCGAAAGTCGATTTCATCTTCCGTTTAACCAAAAAAAAGGCAAAGTTAGTAAAATCCTATCCCTGTTCATCATCATCAGTGGTACATTTATTTTATTTAATTTGATTCTATTCCTATTGCATCTTTCCAAAGACTGGATTGGCACAAATTTAAACATAAAACAAACAAACTTAAATATATATTTGCGAAAAAAGATTACTAACTAACAAACTCAAAATTGACAACTAATACTTATGTATATCACAGCTGGGCATCAGGTACTTTATTTATATTTATCAGTCAATTTTTATTATTGTGGTTATTAATCTATGATAATAATTGTGATAATTTATTAATGATAATCTTACTAATTACAGATATTTGCTTAATGATTATTCGCTAATAGAGTGGGACCACTAAATTTTAAGTAGTGTGATACGAAGCAACATTTTGTGCATTGCATCATCAATCTTATTATGTTACAGTTAGTTGTTTTTGTTGTTTTAAATCAATGAGTAATTTTTGTTTTAAGTGTTCGTCCTAGTAACACAAATATAATGTTTGACCATATTTTTTGTTAACAAAATATTTCTATATTTTTTGCTTTGATAAATTTTGCCTTTTTGTTCTCATTACAGAACTAACAGATAATACTGCTCTCAAAGATGTTGAGGTGTCAATTCAACTTGCAGTAACCTATGAGGAGGAATGTTATTAATTTGGTACTCTTCCAACTTAGAATAGAGATACAAATCTTTTTTGGTCGTAATTCGCAAGTAGAAGCTTAGCCTGTTTTTAGTCTTGGAGTTCTTGCGATGTTTTGATCTTTGGGTCTCCTTCTCTGATTTGATCTTGTTTTTGATTATATTTGCTGTTGTTTCATTACCAATTTAGTGAGACATTAATGTGTTTGCCTAGCTCTTTCAGTATACTGACACATTCCAATACTAATTTTGAACTGATGGAAAAGGAGCTAAGTGCTTTTCAGGCATCTTGATTACCTGAAATGACAACATCATTTTCGTTTCTATATTGTCTTCTGAGATTAAATTATTAAATTCTCAGCATTTCAGTATTGCATAAAATTCCGCTTGAAACACGTTGGTAGACTGTTCCATCGGTATTGGTAGTTTGGTTTTAGACACAATGACTTCGCCACCAGTTTTCTTTGATATTCTTGACTCAATGTACCACTCGTAGTTATTTCACTTAATAGTATACATATACCTACTTTTCCACTTACCCACTCTTATTTGGAAGTTAACTCCGCATTAAAGATTTTCCTCATTGGCTAATCTCAATATGGCACCTTTAGCTGAGTTTTCAACTACCACGTAATGTGTAAAGTAGGGTATTATAGCTCCAATGATGCATATACATTCCAGTTATTAGTAATTTCCTACTTGTTATTAGTTCGGTTGTTTTGTGCCGTGCAACCAACCCATAAGTAATAATGGGATGGTAAGTGTTGATAAAAGGATGTTTGGTTCGATGTTTTGCAGTATCTTGCTTATCATTAGTGTTTTAGTGGCTTTATTGACAGTAACCGCGAGACGTTTACGTGAGATTTATTTATATTTAATCCAACATAAATACAACATTATCCGATTAAACCTAGTACACTTTGAACTTCCCCAAAACTGTTAAAACAATGTAATTAGCGAAGATTATATATTGTAAGTAAGACCTTCTGCTCGTAGGCTGCATAGTACGGGTGATAAGACCCCTTTTCCTCTAAAATTGATGGTACATATGTTTATCCTGCGTTTCGATGTCTTGCATTGCATTTATTTATCTTATTAATGTGGTGTTCACGCACTTCCTTAGAATAGCCCTACAAGAACCCTTACCAAGAGTTTCATGGGAGGCGTTGTCAAAAGCTCCATACATATCTTTGAACGCGCATGATGCGGTTTCCTCAGAGTCTATTGCTAATTGCAAGGAATTCATACCGAGGAGTTTATGTAGCAAACAAATGCTTTTAAGTATGGTGGTTGAGAATTGTATTTATATGAAGTTATAGGTCACCATTTACAAGGTTTTCAATAGGAATAATGGTAAACTTATTTGTCTGAATGACTTTGGTTGGTTTGTGTCTATTTTTCCAATTTTTGATACTAAGATGAGCTTAGATTTTACTATAGACTTGGTATGTACCTGAATACGATGCTACTTGCAAATATAATTAAAGTGTGGAATTAATTGATCTCTTTCTTTTTGTAAAAGAGATGAAAAGATGATCCCTGATTATTTAAAGGGTTGCAATTGATAAGTTCTGTGTTCTTTGATATTTTGAACAGTCTTCTTACCGTGGAAATTAGTCCTGAAGAATTTTTATTTCACCAAGAAGCATCTATCTTCTCTAAACTTATTAGCTGTATGTTTTAATTCCAACGTTCTGTATGTTCTTTTAATTTAACATTGATGTTATTATAGGGAAATTTTGTATTAGAGCTTTAGTTTTTTTCCTAAATTGTCTTCCAAAGGTATTCTCTGTCAAAACATTTTCAAGTCATTCAAATTAAACGGCTAAGGTTCAGGGTTTCGAACTTCCCCATTGTTTGGTGCAATATTTGTGTTATCACCGGGAAAGTAGGGTAGAGCTACTACTATATTACAGAAATAACCCTCTATATATACGTAGACTTAAGTTTGGATTGCAACAGTGAGAAAATGTTGTAATATGTCGCGAATTTAAGATATAAAATATTATTATAATAACGAGGCAATCGTTTTCCGGGTTGTCTTACAAAATAAATATGCAATAAATAGAAACTGATTTTACTATTAAAAAAGCAGCTGTTACATTTTAGTAAGCTTTAGTGAGATTTTTAAAAAAAATTAATAAAGCAAGGCTTACGAAAAACATTAACGCAGTTCTGACAAAAATACTTGAATCCCGCGATGATTCCACCCACTTTAACTTTATTAGAATAAGTACGTAAGATTATAATCGTACAATTCAAGCGTATATAAAAATAATTGTTTTCTCGAATCCGATCATTAATTATTGGCGTTCCAAAAACATTGTATATGAAAAGCTCGAAACCTTTGAAAATTCTTCTGCAAAGAAGTAATATTTCTACTAAGTTCTTTTTTTTTAATTTAAAGTTTGTACTTAGTTACTGGCAAAATTAAATGCTAGCTTTTGGTAGATTTCCAAAAACTTGGCCACTGAAAGCATTAACAAGTTAACATTGCTTCAATACCAGTCTGCTTAAAAAAAATTTATACTTAACCTTCCTATATTGAGAACTTGGTGTAGTTAAAGAGCTCATTCTAGGTTTTTTGTATGTTTATTAAAATGTATGTTTTTGGTTTGATATTTTATTTTTATTTTATTCCGTGTGGGCTTTCCTGGGTCCAGAATTAACATAATCATTGATTACGAATACGATCCCTGTGTCAATAAATCTATTATGATCATAAAAATATTCAAGCCAGATCAGAATCTCGCTTACAAGCAATCATGCCTCATTACCATCTAACATCAATATAATGTCCCTATGCTATTTGAAAACACCTAGCGCTATATGTAGCCAAAGATTTTCTGAAGACACCCATAATCCAATTGACACCAATGTTAATATTCTTCTTATGATCCAATTTCCAATTTCAACTACACTCTTGAAATGTCTAATTAAATATTCAGCAACATCCCGTAAACGAAAGGTCTACAATATCATATTGTGTGGGTGAAGCTGCTGACCAAGTTTCTTTTTCACTGTTATGAATGGAGGGAGGCATGGTACTGTAGAGCTTGAAAGATGATATCCTATTATGGTTGCTATTGCTTAAACTCGACGCAAACACATTCAGACATCAGATTGACACTTAAATACAATTTTTACGACTACCAGGAATCTTTCGTCCTATTTTGCATTTTTTTAAATCCAATGTCCATCTGGCTCTTTGGCAGTAGAACTTCTGATCACTTGATGGGGTCGGGCTTCTGGTGGTGGAGTGAAGAGCAATTTTTGTTTTATTCAGCGTCAGCAAACATGTATATTGTATATATGGCATAGAGATACACTTATACTGCGGAAAGTGGAATAGAAATCTAGCTTCTGCTTCCACATCTACTATGATACTTATTCAAGGATACCCGTCAATAACAAGCAAATAGCATTATTGATGTTTGTGCCTATCAGCTATCGCATGAAACGTAAATGTTCGAAAGAGATACTCGTATTGGGGCTCAGTTTTTGTGCGTTTTCCTTTTTTGGGGTTTGTTGTCTTGCGTGTTTTTATTTGGGAGATAACTTCATACCCACCCAAATGAACGATACACTAGGATAAGTTATATTGCTTGGGAATGGACGAAATTGGGTTGTGCCATTTGTTATGGACCGATAATATTTAGAATTAGATTGGGATGTAGTGAAGAATATGAGTGACAAACGAAAACGAATGACAGGCGGACAGTTGTTAAGAACAATGACACTGAGGAGAGATAGGTTTCGAAAATTCATCATAATTTAAAGCATATCAAAATAACGGCAAATGGCATGTTTAATGCCTTATTGGATACCTCACTGTGCTTCAGCTTCATAATATAAGAGAATTTAAGACAAGGCGTTCACCACGTTTTAAACCACGCTTTAAACCACGACGATATATTAGGAACTTGTTTTTTTTTTAAGTCAATTTAATATCTTTGGCACCAGTGGCGATTCCTGGTCTTCAGTTCTGGGTTGGCTACTTTGATCAAAGCTAAACGTAATAAAAACAAACAATTTTATTTATTTTTTCAATTATTTTTTTTTAATTAAAAACTTATTTATTTATATAAAAAATCAAGTCGTCGCTCTATTTTCAAAAAATTTTCAAGAACTTGCTCATTTTTCTAGTAACTTGCTTTTAACTTTTCCGCTAATATGATTCGTTTAACAAGCATTCACAACAAGTTAAAAAGGTAGACATTTACCCCCCTCTTAGGTCCAGTTTCCGGCCCCTGGGGTGAGGACTTTGGGAATGTTATGCATACCTGGAGGTAACGCTTAGCATATACAAAAATAGCCAAGAGAGCATTATTTCTTGCAAGCAAAATTATTTCATTGACTTGACTATCTATGCCGAATATTCTATGAAACCCAGCAAAGATCAAATGATATTTTCTTATTTTAGAGCAGTAATGTACAATGTAAAAGATTGCATAACCCCAAAGAAAAATACAGCCGTACGCTACTAACACATACCCCACCCGCCCATACACATCATTTTGGATAGATTATTTGTATGAAAATCGCACTGTAGCTATGTACCTATGTAGTGTAGGTTATCAAAAGTAAAAATGAATCATCGAAATTAAAATTATGAAATCTATGCTCGGTAGGTAGGTACCTATATAATTTTTTGTTTGTCAATATAAGAACCCTTATTTTGCTGGACTAAATGGTGTATGTTAAAAAACTTACATGAAACACATTGACACCCATTTTTTTGTAACAATTGAATTATGTTTTAAAACACGTTACGTAGGTTTTATCTATACCTTAAAGCTTATTTATTTTAAGAGAAAAGTTTTTGATAATAAATTTAAAGGAAAGTTCAAATTCGCCTATAAAATACTGCCACATGAAATCGCCACGCTAATAAGAACTTTTAAATAACGAACTATCTAAAAAATTGAAAAAAAAATAAAATTAAATACATAGATTCATTGACCACTTTTTTTGCCTTTAAAATGCTTGTAAATATTAAGAAATGTACCACTCACGTCGAAAATGTTAATACGTATAATTTAATTTATGATAGTTAAGTTTTTTTTAATTAATTCCGCCACTGAAAAGAAAACTACAATTCAAGTTTCAAGATAAATTCATTCAAACAGAACATTTATTAACTGAAAATTAGGTTTAGGATAAACGACCAAGCAGTAAGCACACACCATCAATTTTTTTCTCGGGTTTTTCTACCCAGGTAGAGAAAACCATATCCCACAACTACAATCCCAATGCATTTTTTCGCATGTTTTTCTCCACAGGTTCAGGCTTGCCAGATTTTTTTATAAGCCTATATCGCATTAAAAAAAAAGGATATATCGCGCAATTTGGCCTCTGGCAATCTGGCAGCATGCCTAGTGTTCATGATTTTCGCACTGAGACTGTCTCGCTACAAACGACCAAGCAGAAACACACATTTTCTTCTCGCATTTTTGTACTTGTTGCGTTGGCGCTTATTAGTAGCGCCAACTTTTGTGAATATTTTTTCGGTCTGTTCTTAAAGATAGAATGAGATAGCATATCGGCACATCGGGAATAATGGTATAGTTTTGAATGTCATTTGATGGCGACAAATTTTATCGCCAACTCTAGACTGAAATTAAAAGCATTAAAAAGTAACTTTGTATGGGATTAATATAGCACGTACGGGTTGCAGTAAATGGCTCTATTTATATAGGTTTTGCTGGTTTTATAATGATTTAAGCACATTGGGATGTTATGTTTTTTTTTGTTTTATCTATTCAAGCCTTTATAAAAATAATTTGTTTGTCTATTTAAGCTGAAATTTTAGGGTTGGCGCAGCCAACCTAGCCAACTGAGAGGAATCGCCACTGTTTGGCACAGATAAATCCTAAAAAAGCTTCAGATGGAGAATTGAAACTCGATTAAATGATTCGCATGTGAGCGTGAGTAACTTTAAGAGAAATATTGACATACAAAAATACTAAAAAGTCTATATTATATAAAACAACCACCTTGGAGATAATTTTTATTTCGTAAAAGTTTCACATTTTTTCTATTTAATGCAAAAAATGACTATATATGGCGAGTGTTGTATTCATTTTAAAAACAAAGATACAGGGTGTCTTGTTAGGGACGGGATAAACAAGTTAGAAAGCTCTGATAGTTCATGACTTGTCCTATCCCCATATTCATATATTTGGACCATACTTCACACGGGACACCCTGTATAGGCAGAAAAGGTTGTTACATTGACTGGTGAGAAATAGCGATACAATTTAGGTATTGAAGCCTTAAGAGTTTACAAAAAAAATTAAAACTGTAAACTTTATATCTGTGGAAATGTCTTATTATTTTCAGAGACTGAAAAAATTCAATTTAAGTTGTCAATTCCAATATACAGCCCTATTCTGCTATTCATCGGGGGGAATTTTTCTTGAAGTTTCACTAATCACTATTCTGCTATTCATTCGAAGTGAATATATGTATGTCGGTAACGTCGGTAATACTGCGCGGTATTCTTCTATTCACGTGAACCATCGAGAAAGAACTAATAGAGAGAACCAACTTCGACGGTTTTTCTCTTTTTGCCTACAAGCTATGATTTGGCCACCAACTTGCATATGTAGTAACTCCATATAAAAAAAATGTGGGGAACAAATACTTATGCAAGTTTGTGGACATACTCACCACGAAAGAGAAAAAACTTTTCTCTCTTTTCTTTCTGCTCACCACCTTTTAAGAATGGCGACCACCTTTGAAAAATGGCGGTTGTAGTCAGCTGTTCAGAGGTGTTCAAAGAAAATTCAAAATTGTGTATGAACAACTTTTCGGTACTCTCATTGTGTTCGTTTGATATGAATATCATTCGAATATGAAGTGAAATTAATTACTCTTGTTAGGTGCCAGAACAATGAAGATTTAGAAACAATTCTAAATTACGCATTTAGATAAGTATTAGTTAGTTATTTGAAGCCAGTTTTAATCATTAAGTAAGTAAAATAAATTAGGTGGTGCAACAGTCCAATGAGAATTAGGACCTAGAAACATAAAACTCTGAAAGCACTACAACTATTATTTGTATTATTAGCTGAGTTTATGCGTTTAATTTTCGCTCTGACCGTTGAAAGATGCAAAAAAACTCAGATTTGTTTCAATTTTCAGAGTTTATCGACTTAATTTTGTCGATGCGAGAGTTGCAGGAACATTGAAAACGAGAGTTACAGAATGTAAACATGGAACATTGAAAACATTTTTATATACTCATCTCTTTTTTCCATTCCTATTTTATTTGTGTGTACTCGTTGTTTATTTCCTTTACATTACTCACGACATTTCCAAAATCCTGAAAATAAGTGATTTAAGTAGACACTAAATAAAAAGACCGTCAACTTGTTACTTCTGTTACCAATTTTCATTGCATAAGATTTGTGAATAGGTGATAAGCTATTCTTACTGCCTTCCACTAAGCTAGTGTGTTGCTTTTAAAGGCTTAACTACATAAGCTGGGTCAGTGGTTTTGTGAAAAGAATATACAAATTTGTTCTTCAACCAAAATTTAAGTCTTATGCATCATTTTTATAAATTTTCCAGTTCTAAATGTTTATATCTTATCTTTCAGTTATATAGCGACAAGGAAAAATCTGTGAGGGAAAGTTCTAACTACAGTTTTTCTGAAAGTGCATTGTGGCTTATTCATAGATGTTTGCTAAACGTTTTAGGCTATTCATAAATAAATGCAAATCAAAGTTAAGGGCTAAACCTGAATAACTATAAACAATGAAAATGCTGTGTTCAAGTAGTTATTATCGCAGCCAAATTTCACAATTGATTTTTTTGGTGTATAAAAAAGCTGAAAGAGTAATTCATGACAAATAAATGTTACTAAGTTCCAGAAAATATCGATTGATACCGCAATTGCAGAAGATGTGGATATTTTATATAAATATTCCTGGTAAACTGTAGAACTTTATTATTTCCGTCTTTTATAATTCAATGTAAAATAATTCAATGCAGTATATTTTAGATAATACAGTAGTTAAGTTAGTAGTTAAGGCATTACTATTGAAATAAACATAACATATGTTCATTTATAAAAAACATGTACTCGTTCAAATATACAAATAAAGTCTAGTCTAAAAAACCTTAACCTTGTTATACTCTTTCTGCACACATCCTTTCTTGTTTTGGTTGTTAATGCCATCTATCTGTAACTCAGAGAAGGTTGTTAATGCCATCTATCTGTAGCTCAGAGAAAGAGAAGAGAAAAACAAATTCACCACGAACTACCGGTATAACTTCTTCCGGTATTTATTGACAAACAAAAATGTTTTCCTAGAATTAATTTGAATTATAGGAGTATTTTTGTAGATATAAAAACGACAAGATGTAAGTAAAATTAAAGAAAGAAATTCATGAGAATTACAAAAATATTATAATGAGACTTTAAAAAACATAGCCTTCTTGGCTATCAATAAACAAAAATGAGAAATGTCGCATTTCCCGGAAGTGATGTTTTTTTGTGTACTCTTTTCCGGGGTGAAAACATGTATACACCGATACGAATTCAACACGCTATAAAAAATGAGAGTAAGAGGTTTCGAAGAGACGGAGACGAGGAAATTTGGTTCTCTCATTTAGTTTTTTCTCTCTGACGTGAACGTATTCATTCTATACAATTCAGATCCGCATATAAAATATAGCGGATTTTTCATTTGATGTCTGGCTGGCTAATTGTTGGTAGCAAAATGTAAGTAAAAAATAATTTATTAGAATATTTGTTTTATAAATAAAAGATTATTAACATTTTTAGGGAAAGAACAACTCACAAAGAGCAATTTTCAACAATGATTTCTATCCACAGATATTGAAGATTTGGAAATGTGCCGAAAAAAACAAAAAAAAACAAATGACACCATACGAATTGTCCATTGCACAATATGAGCTTATGAAATCTCAAATTGAAATTCAGCAGAATTTAAGCAATGCAATTCAAAAGGCATTGCAATCATCCGAAGAAAATTCAAGAAATTTACAATACAAAACAAGACGAATATATAAAGTTCTCGATGAAATTAAAGTTCAAAACAGTGAACACAATAAAAAAATGCAACAAATAGCTGTGGATAAACTGAAATTAAAGGAGGAGCTCTTGCCAGAGAGAAAAAACTAATCGAGAGAGCCAAACTTCCTCGTCTCCGTCCCTTCGAAACCTCTTACTCTCATTTTTTATAGCGTGTTGAATTCGTATCGGTGTATACATGTTTTCACCTCGGAGAAGAGTACACAAAAAAACATCATTTCCGGGAAATGCGACATTTCTCATTTTTGTTTATTGATAGCCAAGAAGGCTATGTTTTTTAAAGCCTCATTATAATATTTGTAATTCTCATGAATTTCTTTTTTTTAATTTTGCTAACATCTTGTCGTTTTTATATCTACAAAAATACTCCAATAATTCAAATTAATTCTAGCAAAACATTTTTGTTTGTCGGAAAAAGTTATACCGTTAGTTCGTGGTGAATTTGTTTTTCTCTTCTTTTTCTCTAAGTTACAGATAGATGGCAGGAACAACCAAAACAAGAAAGGAGGTGTGCAGAGTGTTTAACAAGGTTAAGGCTTTTTAGATTAGACTTTATTTGTATATATGAACGAGCACATGTTTTTAATGAATGTATGTTATGTTTATTTCAATAGTAATACCTTACCTAATAACTTAACTACTGCATTGAATTATTTTACATTGAATTATAAAAAGCGGAAATAATAAAGTTCTACAGTTTACCGGGAATATTTTTAAAAAATATTCATATCTTCTGCAATTGCGGTATCAATCGATATTTTCTGGAACTTAGTGTTAACGTAACATTTATCTGTCTTGAATTATTTTTTCAGCTTTTTTATACACCAACAAAATCAGGAAAACTGTAGTTAGAACTTTCCCTGACAGATTTTTCCTTGTCGCTATATAACTAAAAGATAAGATATATATAGTTAGAACTGGAAAACTTATAAAAATGATGCATAAGACTTAAATTTTGGTTGAAGAACAAATTTGTATATTCTTTCACACACCATCCATAATGAATTCAAAAAGCAAAACTTCACAATTTCATACAGAACAAACAACAATATATTCAAATTTCTCCAACCAAAAAATAACAACAACAACAAAAACACATCAACTGGCGTTTACAAAATAACTTGCGACGATTGCAACAAATATTATATAGAACAAACAGGAAGATCTTTTCACGAAAGATTCTTGGAACATAAACCAAAACCAAACACCAGATCAACACATGGAATGCACTTAATAGAAAACAAACATAGCTATACAAGCTTTGAACATAACCTAAAAATATTACAGACATGCAAAAAAGAAAAACACTAGACACCATAGAAGAATTCGAAATTTATAAAGCCAACAAGATAGAACAAGACAGATTACTAAATGACAAATTAACAATAAAACAGAACATATTATTTGACACAGCTTTGAAATTCACAATAAACAACAAAAAGAAATAAGAAAAGAAAGCATTCCAAAAAGCTCCCACACTCAAAACAATAGCAATCTGACTACAACAACACAGCAGAAAGATGAACAATAGAAAAACAACAAAAGTTTAGTAAACAGTAGCAGAGAGAAAAAACTAAATGAGAGAACCAAATTTCCTCGTCTACGTCTCTTCGAAACCTCTTACTCTGTTTATTTCTTTATTTTCTTGGTCTTTGAATGATTTTATTTGTCCCAAATATATATACATTTGTTATAGCGTGTTGACTTCGTATCGGTGTATACATGTTTTCACCTCGGAGAAGAGTACACAAAAAAACATCATTTCCGGGAAATGCGACATTTTTCATTTTTGTTTATTGATAGCCAAGAAGGCTATGTTTTTTAAAGTCTCATTATAATATTTGTAATTCTCATGAAATTTTTTTTTAATTTTGCTAACATCTTGTCGTTTTTATATCTACAAAAATACTCCTATAATTCAAATTAATTCTAGCAAAACATTTTTGTTTGTCAATAAATAACGGAAGAAGTTATACCGGTAGTTCGTGGTGAATTTGTTTTTCCCTTCTTTTTCTCTAAGTTACAGATAGATGGCAGTAACAACCAAAACAAGAAAGGATGTGTGCAGAAAGTGTTTTACAAGGTTAAGGCTTTTTAGATTAGACTTTACTTGTATATATGAACGAGTACATGTTTTTTATAAATGAATGTTATCTTTATTTTAATAGTAATACCTTAACTATTAACTTAACTACTGTATTATCTAAAATATACTGCATTGAATTATTTTACATTGAATTATAAAAGGCGGAAATAATAAAGTTCTATAGTTTACCGGGAATATTTATATAAAATATCCATATCTTCTGCAATTGCGGCATCAATCGATATTTTCTGGAACTTAGTGTTAACGTAACATTTATTTGTCATGAATTACTTTTTCAACTTTTTTATACACCATAAAAATCAATTATAAAATTTGGCTGTGATAATAATTACTTGAACACAGCATTTTCTATGTTTATAGTTATTCAGGTTTAGCCCTTAACTTTGATTTGCATTTATTTATAAATAGCCTAAAAAGTTTAGCAAACATCTATGAATAAGCCACAATGTACTTTCAGAAAAACTGTAGTTAGAACTTTCCCTGACAGATTTTTCCTTGGTGCTATATAACTGAAAGATAAGATATAAATACTTAGAACTGGAAAACTTATAAAAATGATGCATGAGACTTTAATTTTGGTTGAAGAACAAATTTGTATATTCTTTTCACAAAACCACTGAACTAGCGAGAATACAATGTAACGAGTCCTGTTTCATTGAGGATATGCTGGCACAACATAGACTTCCCAAACTAGCTCGTAATGGGTTCGTTTCCTCCTCGTTAGCAAAAAAAATCTAATGCCAGTCTGATTGCATCCCGGTGTTGTCGATGCGCGAGATGTTTAAGTCAAAAACCCACCCTACCTGGTTGTTTTTCTCGCCAAAAACAACCCCTTTTTGCAACGTCCCTTTTTCTCAATTGTTCACATTACACATGTCCTCAATCAACCTTATCTTCCCTTTTATGATAAAAAAATCAAAGATTCATGTTTCTATACATAATTTTTAATTCCAATTCCTTACTTCAATGTTCATTCTACATACATGTTTTAATTTGTGGATGAATTTAATGATTATAATTGCTTTGAATAATAAATTTAAAATATATAGGCAATGCTTATGAAAAATTTAAGTGTCAATTGGACACATATACATATAAATTGAATGGACTTACCCCCCAAAACTGATCGCTGTAGTGGCCACTCCTCGATGAATCTTGGTGTCAGGGTGATGGTTTATAACACTTTTTTTTTTTTTTGAATTTACACTCTAGCTTATCCTTTTCATAAAAATTACCACTTTTGATTAGAATTCAAAGCAAGGCAAGAAAATTTAAGCAATTGTATGAATACAAAATATGAAATGAATATATATACAAAAGTATATGTACAGATCATGAATCGCAAAGTTATACTTAAAATTACACTTGTGAAATTGAATATAGAAATCAGTTTAAATGAATTGATTTTAAGTTAAATATTATTAATTGAAAGAATGAATGATTGCATGAAAATTGTAAATTGTAAAAGTATAAAAATTTTGATTTAAGATTTTCTTCTGGCTGTGACGAAAACTTTTTCTTTTGATGATTCCTTTTCTTTTGTCGCTTTTGCTGGCTGATGGCAATAAAAATGTTGGAATTAAGATTTCAAACACCGTTATATCGGGTTTTCCTGCGGTTCAGGCCGTTAAAAGAAAATTCTAACGGCCTATAGGTGTGCTATATGGTTTAACAAAAAAAAAACATCGTTTAATCACTTTTCTTTACTTTCAAATTTTCTATTTTGAAGCTCACCTTATTTTGAAATTAAATAAGTAACGAGAATAGGCGAATGTGCACATAAATCTTTACTTATACCCGTATATATACAGCTACGAGCAACTAATTAGAAACGAAATCCCAATGAATGAAAATGCACCTGTAAAATCTAACTGTTTTGTTTTTTCTTTAAATTATTTCAATGTTAGTTTCTTGTATACTTAGCTGTTGACTTCTAGAGTGGTAGGTTGTGTGATATTGATGCTTATACGAAAGAAAACAACAAAATTTTAATTTTTTTCCTAAATTGCAGAGAGTAGCTAATTAGAAACATCTTGCAGCAAAGCTTTATTCACAGAAATTGGTATTTGTTTTAATATATAAACATCAAATTTTGGTAGGTATCAATTAATAAATAATATGTAATCGAAAATAGAACTTTAAATTCGCCGTTAGAAATGGGAAAAACAGCGACATGTACTCCAGCCACTCGAGAAGCTATTTTGGAGCTAAGAAAGTTAAATTTGTCATACAAACAAATTTCTGATAGATTGAACTGTTCCAAAAAGAAAGTTTTTAATGCCTTGAAACATTTTGAAATGCATAACACCTGCGAAAATGTGCCACGAAAGACAAGACCACGAAAAACTTCAGTTCGTGATGATAGAAAAATCATCAGACTTTCAAAAGCTGACCCCAAAAAAAGTGCAAGAGTTATCCAGCGCGAAGTTTGTGATGAAATAGATTCACCAGTTTCAGTCTGGACCATAAGAAGGCGATTGGTCGAAGCTGGCTTGCATGGTCGAGTTGCACGCAAGAAACCAATGGTTACCAAAAGGCAAAGGCAAAAGCGGCTTGAGTTTGCTCGACATCACTTATCGTATCCAAAAGAACAATGGAAATTCATCCTCTGGTCCGACGAAACCAAAATAAATAGAATCGGCCCCGATGGCAGAAGATTTGTACGGCGGCCAAAACGAAGAGAATTCGATCCAAAGTACACATCCGCGGTTGTGAAACATGGTGGAGGATCTATCAACGTATGGGGATGCTTCTCATGGAATGGCGTTGGGCCAATCCATCGAATTGATGGCATCCTCACAAAAGAAAAGTACGTGGACATATTGCGGGATGTGATGTTACCATGGGCAGAGGAAAATTTACCTGTGATTTGGAAGTTTCAGCAGGATAATGATCCAAAACACACTGCCAAGTATACCAAGAAGTTCTTTGAAGATAATTCCATCAATGTTCTAGACTGGGCATCCTCCAGTGCTGACCTTAATCCCATAGAACACCTATGGGGGGATGTCAAGAACTCAATAAGTGCACTTAAAATTTCAAATATGGATGCGTTATTTGAAGAAGTAAAAAAATCATGGTTCTCTATACCAGTTGAAAGGTATAGGGCATTAATATCGTCCATGCCAAATCGCTGCAAGGCAGTTTTGATGCAAAAAGGTTTTCCAACAAAGTACTAACCAAACTCCATTTTTTTAAGAATTTTAAGTTTTGTTTTTTTTTTATTATTATTATTATTTGTTTACTTTCATTATCGTTTCTAATTTGTTGCTCTCCTGAAATTGTGTCTTTAATTTAAAAATAAAATTATAACTTCGATTTTTTTTTGTTTTTTGATTTCGACCTTAAATATTTGTAAAGATTAATAGTCAACATAAAAAAATAAATATATACAAATTGTTAAAGTAAATAAAAAATTACGAAAAATACAAAAATTGTAGAGGATTACTATCGTTTCTAATTATTTGCTCGTAGCTGGTATATATATGTATATATATACTTTGTGCCGAATTCAAGGCTTGGGCTTGACGGTACTTTCCTAAGCGGTCTATCCTTCCCAATATACTTGGTCTCTAGTAAAATAATTTCACACACTTTATGGAAACTAATCCTTTAATTGCACTTACTTACTTTGGCACTCTATGTAATTCACTTATTTTGTTGGTATATTGTTGATGGTAGTACGAAAATATGTGGTTCTGATGTAAGAAAACATAGTTTTAGCTTACTGTTCGGTCTGGTGGTACTTTTAAAAAAGAAGGTACGTACCGTCGGCTATTGCCAATTAACCCTAGCTCTTAAGAAATATATCTTTGCCTACCAACAACCAACATGCAGAAATTTTCCAGCCTTTGTTTCCTAGTTTCAGTTTTACCCATACTTCTAAAGTTGACTAACTCTATTATACATTAACATTATAACGCATAATCATTTTGATAGTGGGTGAAAATACCAATATGTGCTTACGCACTTGTCGCAATCAAAATTCCGCATAACTTGTGTCTAGCAATTTCTTGCAACATGAGTCTAGGACGACTCTCAACAAGTTGCGCTTCCCCAATAACTTACCAACTTTATGGAACATCACTCATTCCGGATAAAATGGATAAAGTGCTAACTATTACTCAATTATGGGGGTTTGTTTTTGTTTCATTTTGCACAAGATTTATGATCGTTCTCCTCCTTACGAAAAGAACAGCCATACTTATTTCTCCTGTACCTCCTATAGGTAAGAGCAAACAGGCATGATTGTCCGAGTTTGTTTGCATTTGTCAAAAGTTCAAAAGGAAATATTAGGTTGTCGTGTTTGTCGTCGTCTCGTGCGTCGTCGGTCTATTTAGTATCGGTTGTGTTGTGCGGGTTTTCTTTTAATTAAATCTTTTATACCGAAATAAATAATAATAAAAAAAAGAGACCCCATTCAGTTACAGGGCTTCGCGTTTTCCAGATAATATTATCTGGAATATGCGAAGTGAACCCACCTTTTCCCTTTCGTATGGCCGGGTAGTGAACAGTGATATGTTGTCATAATAGACAACTAGTGAAATTTGTTAAGCTGAAAATAATTTTGGCTCCTACATTCTGTGTGAATAATAAGAAAACTCGAAGGAATCGTTTTGATGACAAAATTATCATTTATGTGAAAAAGTGAATGTAAAAAGTGCCCTGATAACGGCAGATATAATTCAAAATCTGAGTTGAGTGCTGTTTGAAATTTGTGCGACAAGGACGAAGATAATTCGCTAAACAAGTATGAGTGAAATGCGCTACAAAAATCCGCTACGCCAGATTTTGTAAACAAAAATGGTCTGTGTTTTATTAAAGTGTTAACATTTGTCGTTCATTGCCCCCAAAAAAAAGTCGTTCACCTCACCAGCTGATTGAAGCATTTCGTGGCAAAAAAAAATATGCGTTCATGTACTTGTGAATTCAAATTCGAAGAGTTTTGTCGACGGGGTTTTATTATGCCAGTGGGTTCCAATAAAATTTCTTCAGCCGTGTCATTTGAAGTGTTTCTCCTTCATTATATGGAAAGATTGTGTTCAAATTCATGAAGTGGTTTCAACGGGAGTTATAATAAGTGCCTTTCAAAGATGTTTGTTTATATTTACATCGGTTCGGTTTAGCTATAAATGTAAAATTCGTGTATTTTGTTGTTGTGTGCCAGCTGTTATGTTAGACGTGGGACGCGAACCCACTTAACAGACGGAGAAGAAGCAGTAAATTTTTATCAGATAAGTGATGCATTTTGTTTATTTGTAGAATACGATTCTTTGTGGTTGATTTCCGTTTCCCTTTTTGTTCTAGTGTGTGTCGCTGTCGAGTCACTGTCGTATGTCCTTTGCATGGAAACTGCCGAGAGGTTTTCCCGCTCTGGATTCCAACTCGTACATACAATTGCCTACGACTTTTTTTACGCGGGATTTCAGGAATTTCGGAAGCAGCTTAGCATTGATTCCTTGGGCAAAATTGCTTTGGGCGAAATTCCGATGGAGTACCTCCTGACCTTCCCGGTAAGTGACGTTTTTAGATCTTTTGTTATATTGATTTTTAGACTTAGCGTATGCCCTGTCCAAATTCTCCGACAACGTCTGTCTCGCTAGGGTCAATTTAAGTGCGCGAGGTGTTACCAACATTTCGGGATCGGATAGAGCGTTCAGTTTCCGTAGTAAAGCATAAGTTGATCCGTGATTTACCATGTTTTGTCCAAACATGGCGAAGTAGGGTTGACAATCCAGTGAATCATGCACGTCGGATCGCAACGCACACGCTATGCTGGACAAATGCAAATCCCAGTCATTTTGCTGCTTGGAAATTAAGACTCTCAACTTGCTTAGGAAACTGCGATTAACCCGCTCCGAAATGTTGGCTTGACGCGAATACACTGCCGTACGCAAATGCTTAACACCGTAGTTGTCCAAAAAGATTTTGAAATCTTTGGACACAAATTGACGACCGTTGTCGGAGTGGATTTGTTCAGGGGTCCCGAAAGCATGAAATATTTCTGATTCAAGATATTGAATCACGCGGTTTGATGTTGCTTTTGGTAGGGCTTTGAAAAACACGTACTTCGTGAAATGGTCAACCACAATGAAAACGTATATATTACCTCGCTTGGTACGTGGATATGGGCCAAGGAAATCAACGTAGAGTCGTTGCATGGGCCTTTCAGTTTTTGTTTGGTGGACCATCGGGGGGCGAAGAATTTCGTTTGGTGCCTTGACCATTTTGCAAACATCGCAGTTTTTTACAAAAGTCTTTACGTCTTTTATCATTTTTGGCCAATAGTATTTTGAACGGATTCGAGCGTAAGTCTTATCGAAGCCACTATGGCAGCTTAATTTGGTATTGTGACTCATTTCTATGCACTTTTGTGTAAGGTCGTCTGGAAGCCATAAGCGCCAAAGCGAATCTTCCTCGTTGACCTTTCCGGTTCTGAACCTAACTCTTCGATAAACGAACTTCCCTGACACTACGAGGTCTGGAAGACTCGACTGGTTTTGGGAGATGTTCTCTCTCAAGTGGGTGTATTGTGACGAATCGAACTCAGGCGAATCTAAATCGATATCACCACATGTCATTATCGAAGAATCCCCACAAATCCCATAATCCGCTACAGTTCCGCTAGCTGTGATTTCTTCCATGTTCATGCGCGATAGGCAATCTGGCACTACATTTAGGCTCCCTTTTCTATGTTCGATGGAGAAGTTATACCCTTGGAGTTCTAGGCTCCATCTCGCTAGTCTACCTGATAACTCCTTCATTGACATGAGCCATTTAAGACTCGAATGGTCCGTTATGACAGTGAAGGGCAATCCGTCGACGTAAGGCCTAAACTTTCGCACACTCAAAACTGCTGCTAGACACTCTTGTTCCGTAACTGTGTAGTTTTTCTGGGATTTGTTAAGCTTCTTCGACATGAAAGCGATGGGCTTCTCATGACCGTTCTCATCCACTTGAAAGAGAACACCGCCCACTCCTTCAGACGACGCGTCGCATTGTATCATGAATCGTTTCGAAAAATCGGGTTCAGCTAAAACTGGAGCTGACGACAGAGCTGTTTTTAGCTTTTCGAAAGCTTCAAGTGCTTCCGACGTAAATTCGAATTTGGACTTCTTTCGCAGACAATTGGTTAAAGGAGCGGCTACATCGGCATAGTTCCGAATAAATCTCCTATACCAACCTGTCAGGCCCAGAAATCTCCTCACCTGTCTAACGCTAGTAGGAATCGGGAAATTGACCATGGCTTCTACTTTGTCTGGGTTAGTTTTCAGTTTTCCCTGACCAACTATAAACCCCAGGAACTTGATTTCCTTCATGCAAAATCTGCTCTTTTCTAGATTGATAGTCAGATTTGCTCGGCGGAGACAAGCTGCGACCTCTTTAAGGATGCGTAAATGCGACTCAAAGTCTGAAGTACAGATCAGTAAGTCGTCTAAATAGACAAACACGTTATCACGGAGATGACTTGGGATTACTTGGTCCATAACCCTACACAGCGTTTGTCCCGCATTGCTCAAGCCGAATGGCATTACCTTAAACTGGTAAAGCGGCCTACCAGGTACGGCAAAAGCTGTTTTCTCCCGGGACTTTTCGTGAAGGGGGATTTGCCAATACGCATCTTTTAAGTCTATCCCCGTGATAAAGTGCGTATCTTTTATCCGACTTAACAAACCTTCGACATGAGGCATCGGATACGCATCCTTAACGGTGACAGCGTTGACTTTCCGGAAATCTAAACAGAGTCGGACTTTGCCTGGTTTCCTCACCAACACAACAGGGCAACTCCATGGAGAGTTACTTACTTCGATGACTCCTAAATCCAACATACGATCGAGTTCTTTGTAGACCTCGTTTTGACGTACCGGTGATAACGGGTAATGCCTTGATTTTATTGGGGCAGCATTTCCGGTGTCAACGATGTGACACCCAAGTTCTGTTTTCCCTAATCCAAGGACCACGAAATTTGGGAATTGCTTTTTTACGTTTTCTAATCGGAAAGACTCTTCGTTTGAAAGTTCTACTAACTCGGTAGCGTTTTTGAAATTTTCCTCAGTTTCCTCGGAAGTAAAATTCATCTCAACTTCACTTTTCTCAGGTAGAAGATAGAAACTTCGCCAGAAGTTCATGCCGAGGTAAACTTTTTGAGTCAGGTTTGGTATAAGGTAAAATGTCAACTTTTTTGAAGTGCCGTTATATTTAGTTTCGATCTCGCAATATCCCACAATCTTGTGAGAATTGCCATCTGCTGTACGCACTACATTATTGTAAGGCAATATTTCAACCCCTATGTTGCGAACTAACTCGAAGCAACCCTCACCCAACACCGAGATTGAGGCTCCACTGTCGAGAAGTCCAAAGACTGATTCATTATTCAAGAAGACGTTTGCATACATGCGTCCGTCTGTCTCGGACGATATAATTGTTTCAACTATTTGTCTTCGAAACTTTCTTCGATTTTGATAACGACGACGACATTTTGAAATTTTGGTATTAATTGGTTCATTATTGGTTGCGAAGATCCTAGCTCGGACCTTCTCGTAATTAAGTTTTCTCTCGTGAAGAGATTTAAGGTTGTGAAATTCCATTGGATGAAAAGGTTCGACTTCAGAGTTGGCCTTTTCCCTCTCTAAGATTTTGATTGACGTTAAGTCTTTGTTATCTACATCAATGGAATTCGTTTCAGGGTTTGTATTTAGTTTTGTGAGTGGTTTGGGGGATTCTTCGTGGAACGAATCTCTCCACTCCTGATTTCGTCCCTCGGGAAGTTTCCCTTTTGATGTTTACCACACTGAATTGTAGTTACACCCTTTGCACCGCATAGAAAACAGAATAAATTTCTGATTTCTGCCGGACAGAAATGATATGCGTGCCCTTTCTGGTCGCAGTTCCAACATATATAGTTGGCAGTGGAAACGGGTTTTTGTCTCGACGAAAAAGACGCTATTTCTTCCACTTCTTGAACGTAGCCGCATTGATCATCGACTGTAATCTCGTGGACAGATCGCTGGCTCACGTTTCGTTTATTCAAGAACCTTTCAGCTTCGCGAGCTTTTTGTCGTAGCTGTTCTAAGTTCCTGACCTCTGCTGACAATAAAATCTCACCTAGCTTTTCCTTCGCATTCCCTCTAATTATTTCGATCAATTTCTTGTCGTTAAAGGGATCTTTTAGGCGGTCGTTTAAACTGGTAATTGACACATAAAAATCGTCGAAGGATTCCTTCGGACCCTGTTTCCGACACATGAGTTTCATGTGAATGTCAATTTCTGATTCCATTCTACCGAATTCTTTTTTCATGGCTTCTTTTATAGAAGATAAATCCGCATTCGGATACTTCTTAACATATCCCCAAAACCATTTATTTGGTCTGCCTTCCAGCAAAACATGGAAGTTTGCAGCAATTTGTTCATCGCAATAGGATGCTGAGGACTGCATCCTTCCTACCTTTAAAAGAAAATCAGACACATTATCGGAACCATCATATTTGATGTTCCAGCGATCTAACCTACATGGGCCCGAAGCGCTAAACGTCGTTGACCCACTCGAACTCCTAGGTAAAGGCAGTTGGGTCGCCGTAGAGCGTTGCCTCTCTAATTGTGGGCGGTTGGCTGCTTGTTGTGGCTGTAATTGCAAACTTTCTAATTTCTCCAGCACGTTTCCCATAAATATATCCATTTGCTGGAAGATCCTCATTTGGTTCTGCACCATACTTCTTTCTATCCTTGAAACGACTTCTTCAGTTGGATTTACATCATTTTCAACTTGTTGCGTTGGATCCCTACCAAGTTGTTCACTCGGCAACTGATCGAAATTCTGTTGCTCTAAATTCTGTTGGTCTAAATTCTGTTGTTCGTCTTGATCAGCCATATTGAATGTTGAGTTTGAAATCACTGATTCTAATTCTTCGGAAAAACTAAAAGAATTATCAAGGTTGAACCTATCTACTGTATTTCCGAATCTCTGGTAAAATGCCTCAAAGGTTGCTTCGTTGTGAGCGTTTATTATGTTTATGTCGTCATAAATTGACACGCGACGACTCCTACTCATTCTTAGTTCTAAGGAACCAAACTCGGCTTTATGTTGCCGAAAAAAAATAATATTTTCTTTTGCTAAGCTTCAAAAGAAATCTCGAAAATAAAGCAAGAGAAATGTTAAGAAACGGTTATGTTCGAAAATTGTTTCTGTTACTTGTGCTTTATCTTCAAATTCATCAAGCAAAAAAAAATAAATCGTGATATATGAATCCTAATCACAATGATGATGTTAAAAACAAAACGAACCACAGAAATCTTAAATCAAACCAATGTATCAAACGTTTTTCAATTGTGTTTCAAAATAACGTTTAAATGTATAAAAAAAATATTTTATAAAATATAAATAAAATAAATGTAAAGGTAGGTATTTCAAAATTAAGTTAAAAAAAGCATTAAAAAAAAAATGTATTTCAGTATATTGAGAAGTGTGTTTCTTTTGTGTTGTAATATATCATAAAAGTCAAAAAGGGAAGATAAGGTTTTGAAGACGAACGAATGTAACTGCTGAGAATCAAGAAAAAGGAACGTTGTGAGTCACACAAAATGTATGTAATATCAAAAAAAAATAAAATAAACTAGTGTTTGTAACTATTGTTGTTGTACTTTACTTTTACATGTTTGCAATTTTTCGAAAATAGTCCGGGACAATTTTCGACGATCAATCTCATCATCAATCGAGACTCCGGAGGATTTCGAAAACAAAACATTGAAAACTTTGAAAATTGAAAACATTTTGTTTAAAGGACTATTCAAGACACCTCTCGTATCATTGGGTCTCTTTAAACTGTAGCTGAACATAAAAAAAATGTACTCTATCCGCTTGCTGTTTGGGTGTCTTTTTGTTGTTTAGATGCCCAAAGACTAAGTTTCTATTGTACTTTTTGTTGAATACTTGTATATTGATTTCAACCGCTTTGTTGCAACGCGGTACCGGGTGATCTACCTAAGTGACCGGGACTCACAAAGATGTTGAAACCAAAAGTTAAGATAAAATAACAAAAATAAAAATGAAAATGTTTAAACTATTTAAAACGGAAAAAAAAATGTATGACTCATTATTAAAATCAAATGTTAGTCACACTATCTACTGATAGTGGGACTCCACGTTGGGCGCCATTTCTGTAACGAGTCCTGTTTCATTGAGGATATGCTGGCACAACATAGACTTCCCAAACTAGCTCGTAATGGGTTCGTTTCCTCCTCGTTAGCAAAAAAAATCTAATGCCAGTCTGATTGCATCCCGGTGTTGTCGATGCGCGAGATGTTTAAGTCAAAAACCCACCCTACCTGGTTGTTTTTCTCGCCAAAAACAACCCCTTTTTGCAACGTCCCTTTTTCTCAATTGTTCACATTACACATGTCCTCAATCAACCTTATCTTCCCTTTTATGATAAAAAAATCAAAGATTCATGTTTCTATACATAACTTTTAATTCCAATTCCTTACTTCAATGTTCATTCTACATACATGTTTTAATTTGTGGATGAATTTAATGATTATAATTGCTTTGAATAATAAATTTAAAATATATAGGCAATGCTTATGAAAAATTTAAGTGTCAATTGGACACATATACATATAAATTGAATGGACTTACCCCCCAAAACTGATCGCTGTAGTGGCCACTCCTCGATGAATCTTGGTGTCAGGGTGATGGTTTATAACACTTTTTTTTTTTTTTGAATTTACACTCTAGCTTATCCTTTTCATAAAAATTACCACTTTTGATTAGAATTCAAAGCAAGGCAAGAAAATTTAAGCAATTGTATGAATACAAAATATGAAATGAATATATATACAAAAGTATATGTACAGATCATGAATCGCAAAGTTATACTTAAAATTACACTTGTGAAATTGAATATAGAAATCAGTTTAAATGAATTGATTTTAAGTTAAATATTATTAATTGAAAGAATGAATGATTGCATGAAAATTGTAAATTGTAAAAGTATAAAAATTTTGATTTAAGATTTTCTTCTGGCTGTGACGAAAACTTTTTCTTTTGATGATTCCTTTTCTTTTGTCGCTTTTGCTGGCTGATGGCAATAAAAATGTTGGAATTAAGATTTCAAACACCGTTATATCGGGTTTTCCTGCGGTTCAGGCCGTTAAAAGAAAATTCTAACGGCCTATAGGTGTGCTATATGGTTTAACAAAAAAAAAACATCGTTTAATCACTTTTCTTTACTTTCAAATTTTCTATTTTGAAGCTCACCTTATTTTGAAATTAAATAAGTAACGAGAATAGGCGAATGTGCACATAAATCTTTACTTATACCCGTATATATATGTATATATATACTTTGTGCCGAATTCAAGGCTTGGGCTTGACTTGGTCTCTAGTAAAATAATTTCACACACTTTATGGAAACTAATCCTTTAATTGCACTTACTTACTTTGGCACTCTATGTAATTCACTTATTTTGTTGGTATATTGTTGATGGTAGTACGAAAATATGTGGTTCTGATGTAAGAAAACATAGTTTTAGCTTACTGTTCGGTCTGGTGGTACTTTTAAAAAAGAAGGTACGTACCGTCGGCTATTGCCAATTAACCCTAGCTCTTAAGAAATATATCTTTGCCTACCAACAACCAACATGCAGAAATTTTCCAGCCTTTGTTTCCTAGTTCCAGTTTTACCCATACTTCTAAAGTTGACTAACTCTATTATACATTAACATTATAACGCATAATCATTTTGATAGTGGGTGAAAATACCAATATGTGCTTACGCACTTGTCGCAATCAAAATTCCGCATAACTTGTGTCTAGCAATTTCTTGCAACATGAGTCTAGGACGACTCTCAACAAGTTGCGCTTCCCCAATAACTTACCAACTTTATGGAACATCACTCATTCCGGATAAAATGGATAAAGTGCTAACTATTACTCAATTATGGGGGTTTGTTTTTGTTTCATTTTGCACAAGATTTATGATCGTTCTCCTCCTTACGAAAAGAACAGCCATACTTATTTCTCCTGTACCTCCTATAGGTAAGAGCAAACAGGCATGATTGTCCGAGTTTGTTTGCATTTGTCAAAAGTTCAAAAGGAAATATTAGGTTGTCGTGTTTGTCGTCGTCTCGTGCGTCGTCGGTCTATTTAGTATCGGTTGTGTTGTGCGGGTTTTCTTTTAATTAAATCTTTTATACCGAAATAAATAATAATAAAAAAAAGAGACCCCATTCGGTTACAACAAATATTTTTACTTTTGTACAAAAGTACTTTTCGGCTTATGTAGTTAAGCCTTTAAAAGCAACACACTACCTTAGGGGAAAGCAGTAAGAATAGCTTATCACCTATTCACAAATCTTATGCAATGAAAATTGGTAACAGAAGTAACAAGTTGACGGTCTTTTTATTTAGTGTCTACTTAAATCACTTATTTTCAGGATTTTGGAAATGTCGTGAGTAATGTAAAGGAAATAAACAACGAGTACACACAAATAAAATAGGAATGGAAAAAAGAGATGAGTATATAAAAATGTTTTCAATGTTCCATGTTTACATTCTGTAACTCTCGTTTTCAATGTTCCTGCAACTCTCGCATCGACAAAATTAAGTCGATAAACTCTGAAAATTGAAACAAATCTGAGTTTTTTGCATCTTTCAACGGTCAGAGCGAAAATTAAACGCATAAACTCAGCTAATAATACAAATAATAGTTGTAGTGCTTTCAGAGTTTTATGTTTCTAGGTCCTAATTCTCATTGGACTGTTGCACCACATAATTTATTTTACTTACTTAATGATTAAAACTGGCTTCAAACAACTAACTAATATTTATCTAAATGCATAATTTAGAATTGTTTCTAAATCTTCATTGTTCTGGCACCTAACAAGAGTAATTAATTTCACTTCATATTCGACCAAAAAGTTGTTCATACACAATTTTGAATTTTCTTTGAACACCTCTGAACAGCTGACTACATCCGCCATTTTTCAAAGGTGGTCGCCATTTTTAAAAGGTGGTGAGTAGAGAGAAAAGAGAGAAAAGTTTTTTCTCTCTCGTGGTGAGTATGTGCACAAACTTGCATAAGTATGTGTTCCCCACATTTTTTTTATATGGAGTTAATACATATGCAAGTTGGTGGCCAAATCACAGCTTGTAGGCAAAAAGAGAGCAACCGTCGAAGTTGGTTCTCTCTATTAGTTCTTTCTCGATGGCAGTAGTAGCCCGATGATAGAACATGAGTTCTGAAACGCGTCGCTAGTTTGATTTATATAAAAAATTGTTTGTAACATAAAGTTTCAATAAATTGTTAATCTTTTAGGATAACTATAATCGTTTTTATTTTAAAAAATAACCATAAAAAAATACATTATGTAGTTAAGCCTTTAAAAGCAACACACTACCTTAGGGGAAAGCAATAAGAATAGCTTATCAGCTATTCACAAATCTTATGCAATGAAAATTGGCAACAGAAGTAACAAGTTGACAGTCTTTTTATTTAGAGTCTACTTAAATCACTTATTTTCAGCATTTTGGAAATGTCGTGAGTAATATAAAGAAAATAAAGAACGAGTACCCACAAATAAAATAGGAATGGAAAAAAGAGATGAGTATATA
Source organism: Eupeodes latifasciatus (assembly GCA_920104205.1). Lineage (NCBI taxonomy): Eukaryota > Metazoa > Arthropoda > Insecta > Diptera > Syrphidae > Eupeodes > Eupeodes latifasciatus. The sequence goes on from OV049926.1 coordinate 109,058,103, forward strand.
AAAATGTTTTCAATGTTCCATGTTTACATTCTGTAACTCTCGTTTTCAATGTTCCTGTAACTCTCGCATCATTCAACGGTCTGAGCGAAAATTAAACGCATAAACGCAGCTAATAATACAAATAATAGTTGTATTGCTTTCAGAGTTTTATGTTTCTAGGTCCTAATTCTCATTGGACTGTTGCATCACCTAATTTGTTTTACTTACTTAATGATTAAAACTGGCTTCAAATAACTAACTAATATTTATCTAAATGCGTAATTTAGATTTCTTTCTAAATCTTCATTGTTCTGGCACCTAACAAGAGTAATTAATTTCACTTCATATTCGAATGATATTACTCTCAAACGAACACAATGAGAGTACCAAAAAGTTGTTCATCCACAATTTTGAATTTTCTTTGAACACCTCTGAACAGCTGACTACATCCGCCATTTTTCAAAGGTGGTCGCCATTTTTCAAAGGTAGTGAGCAGAGAGAAAAGTTTTTTCTCTCTCGTGGTGAATATGCACACAAACTTGCATAAGTATTTGTTCCCCACATTTTTTTTTATATGGAGTTAATACATATGCAAGTTGGTGGCCAAATCACAGCTTGTAGGCAAAAAGAGAGCAACCGTCGAAGTTGGTTCTCTCTATTAGTTCTTTTCTCTCTGCCTTGCAACTGGAGTTGCAACATAAATTAGTTAACTATACAAGTTTTTTTTTAGTTTAAATGGGCTTTATTTTAGTTGCTATACTTGAGTTCCTATACATATTATGTATGTATGTATGTATTTTCTGATATGTTTTGAAATAAGTATTCTTTTAAATAACAATAACATTAGGCTGTTTTTATTCTACTCTTTATATTGAATTTGTTACTTTTACGTTTTTAGAATAAAAATATTATTGAAAAAAAAGAGTTTGTCAGAGTTTTTTTCATTGAACCATTTATTCGATTCACTTTTTCACGGAAACAGAATTGGTCACTAGGTTCTCGCCACAAAGTTGTGGATACAAAAATTATACAGAAATGCTGGTTAATTTTTTTTTGTGATGACATAAAAAATATTTTTCATCGAAACACTAATTATTTTTACTAAACATAATATAAATATTTATTTCATATTTACATAAATTAAATAATACCATAGCTTTCTTTTTGGCTAGAAAGGACTTTTTTGGCAAGCGTTCCTAGTACACATTAAAGAGATGTCATTATTTCGTTTCTTAAGCTAACTGCCTCAGAATAGTACTGCAAAGGCTGTACGACAACACTTTCTTCTGTATCATTGGCCATATCATCTTGGTTTTCTTCATTATCGTAAGGTAACTCTTCATCCAAAGATACTTGAAAATGTCTACATACATTGTGTAGAGCACAGCAGACGTTAATTATTTAGCAGGTTTTTGAGGTGAATACTGTAATACTCTGGATGAATCCAAGCAACGAAATCTACTCTTCAATACACCAATAGTTCTCTCCATAATATTTCTTCCTTTGCAGTGTTGGGTATTGAATTTCGATTGTTGGGAACCTGCTTCCACATTTCGAAAAGGAGTAAGCAACCACGGAAATAAACCATATCCTCCATCACCTTAAAAATAAGTGTTTAAAAAGTGAGTGCGAGGCTAATGTGAGAAGCTCTTTTTCTTGACAAGAGGTTCTCAGAAAGTTTACTGCAAACATATTTTTAACTAGACAAAATTTACCTAAAAGTCTTATATTTCTATCTCCATTATTGAAAATGTTTTCAAAATAAGAACTTGCTTCCGAATTGTTCCATACTAAGGAGTCGTGACTACTTCCGGGATAACCTGCGTCAACGTAGGTAATCCATTGCTTATGATTGCATATCTAAAAGGAATTTTTATTTTTCTAGATACAAATTAAAACACATTTCATTACACGTACCAACATTGTATTCAGGCTGTGGTAGCCTTTTCTATTGTAAAAGAGATGTGGGTTTTGATAGGGGGTTTTTAGAGGAATGTGGGTACCGTCAACGCACATAACAATTCCAGGCAAACCACATTTTTGGTAAAACCAAAATTTTGCTTCCACTTTTCCTTCTGCCGTCATTTGTAGGGTAATCCATTTAGGACATAAGTGGGCTTGTAGTACGTCAAATATGTCCTTTAACACTTTGCTAAATGTGGACTGAGCGAAGCCCACATTAAAATCCTGTCCAACGCCATGTTGCAAATTACCTTCAGCAAAAAACCTTAAGCAAGCAATTCATTTTTCTTTTCTTGAAATTGAATCATTTGGCTGTGGCGGTGGAAGATTCGATTCAACAATATCCAATACATATCGAAATGCTCTTTTATTCAACCGAAAGTTTTTGGTAAACATACGATTGTGAAATAATTGGTTTATTATCTATTTTAAAACGAAAATAATTGAACTTACATTTCATCCGGCATGTTCCATAATATTTTTGTTTGACTTTCTAACATTTCTTCGAATCTCTCTGTTTGAGGATTCTCTTATTCCTCTGCTTACAATTGGAATGAAAAGTCCAATGCGGTCCATTTCCAAAAATTACACAAATTAAGCAATTAATTCTGTTTAGGTGGATTGATTAAACTTAATTGTTTTATGAATCAAAACAATTTATTCAACATTCTCAAGATTGTCACATGAACAGCTGTTTACGTGAATGTCAAATTGGTTTGGGATAATGTAGTTCACCCGATGGATAGCTAGCGCCGGCCCCAGCCAAACTTGCGCCCTGTGCAAGATTTGTAGAAAGCGCCTCCTTTTTTATATTTTCACACATAAACTGATACACAAGCATAAGCCTTTCCCACATTACCCAGGAGGTAGACTTTCAATGCGTTTTTTTATTGAGGTATGCCCAGTAGGCCTAAACCATAAACTAAAACGCAGTGAAGAAATGAGCAGAGGGAAAATGTTTAAACTTGGAAACTTACTTTTCTGGCCTTACATTTTGCAAATTCAGAAATACTGTCATCAAATTTAAAAGAATTTAATAATTCCTTTTCAATGGACATTATAGATAAACCTACCAATCTCTCTTGAGTCATGGTTGTCCTAAGATATTTTTTTTAATAATTTAAAGTTTAGAAAAACTACGTTATCTTGAAGCTACCGTGACCGGGATTGTATTAAAGATTTGAAGAACAATTACTAAATTCGGAGCAAAATCTTCAAGGTTTGAACTAAAAGTAAAATTTAACACATCTAAACTTGAGCTTTGTGGTGTAACAAGCTGGGATATTACGGTTAACTCTTGAAACAATTCTTCTCCATCTAAATCTTTAAAACTGCTTGGCAAAATCCTCATTCAAACCCTCCAAGTGGGTGCCAGGCGGGCAATGATCACTACAGAAGTCCTGTGCGTTTTTGGCAGGATGGTGATTAGCTAAGGTTGAGTTGGGTCGCCGAATTGGTGTAACTTCTCAATAGTGCAACGTTCGGAAACCCAATTCAATCATAGTTTAGAGGTTCCTAATTTCAGTGGTGGCGTGAGCGTACTTGTACGAAAACCGTGCCGAAGAATGAAAGGCTGGGGGATAAACCAGCCACTAACGAGCTCTTTCGGATGCTGTGGCAAGGTCCGTCATATTTCTGCATACCCTGGCAAGCGGCTTTGCCGGGGCTGACCGTTTTTCCGCATTACTCGTGGGAACAAAATGAAAAAAACAACATCAAATAGAAAAATAATAAGAAACAAAAATCGCGCCATGGCTGCCAATGCGGTCACATCCCCTGAAAAGGCTGTCGAGCCAACTCAGGGGTGTGAACAAGCTGTCAACCCTGTGGTAGCCACTAGTAGCGGGAGTCCTTCTCCCTCTACTAGCCGCAATCACTACTTGAAGGAAGTACCCGTCAGTGGAACAGCTGTGACGCTCGGCTGTCCCAAGGGCGGCAATTCCAAAAGCCCCATCCATTCTAGCTAGTGGCTTTCTTAGCAATAACACCAAACCGACCTGCAGCGACTCAACGTCAAAGCGTAATAGGTATTTCGAGGGCGACAAGCCTGAGCCGAAAAGGCAGAAGGTGCATTCCAACAGCACAACAGTCTTCAATAAAGATCTCTCCTTTAGCGACGCGCTCAAAGGCAATATCATAGCAGCGGTCATTGACAGGAGTCATGTGGATGGTAACATCTCTCATGATCAATGGGCAGACGTCAAGGCTCACCTCGGTTTCAGATTTTTATCTGTCATCGAGGAGAATCCGGGACCTCTCCCAGACACAGCCGATGCAGGATGGTACCAAAATCGTATCAAACTCATCGCCTGTGGTGATCAGAGATCTTTCGATCTATACAGGGCTGCTGTCAATGGCTTGCCAGAAGTCTGGCCGGGTGCCAAGCTCGAGGTTGTTGCAAGGGAGAATATTCCTTGCCGGCCAAGAGCACATATAATGGTCCCGGCTCTACACAACTGTCGAGAGATGATCATGAAATTGATCAAAACCAGCAATCCAAACCTGCCTACGCACGACTGGAAAGTCCCAAAGGTTGAGAAGGAGACAGTGGGTCACTATAGATCAGCTCTCGTGCTGATCAATAGGGAATCACTGGCTCCACTGGCCGCGACCAAAGGCGTGATTAGGTATGGTTTCGAAGAAATCGTGTTGCGTATCTACAAAAAAGACGAAGATTCGCTTAACACGCCCCTTCAGCGGAAGGAAACGCTGTACTACCCCCAATAATGGAAGTCGAACCATCGACCTCCACAGCCCCAAACAAGCCATCCGACGGGGAGGCTGAACCAATAGTCGACAGCAACTCCGACATGGACACTGAAGACGCCACCTTAGGCATCACTCTGAGTGAGGAAGACCTACTTCATTCCTCCTCAGACGATGAAAACGCCGACAAAACAGTGGTGGAGGTTAATCTGACTAATAGTAGCAATGCTGCGATTAGTACAGATTAATCTCCATCACGCCATCATGGCCACAAACAACCTGATACTCCGACTGCACACGAACAAGGAAGACATCGTCTTGATACAGGAGCCGTGGGTCTCAAACTCCATCATCAGAGGCCTCAGGACTCCTGGCTATAAACTACTGTATGCATCGGAGAAAGGTGAACGAAGGTCATGCATGTTAGTAAAAAATTACTTGAATGTATTTTTACTCCCCAATTACAGCGACAAGGACACCACCACCGCTGTCTTAACAATGGATAAAGCCACCTACTGGCTCATATCCTCTTATCTTGGCCACGACAGCCCAATTCCAGGAGACACCTTGAGGAAGGCAATTGCGGTCGCGCAGTCGAAAAAAGTTGGTCTCCTAATTGGTTCGGACGCTAACGCCCATCACACGGTATGGGGTAGCTCGGATATAAATGAGAGAGATGAGTCCTTATTTGATTACTTACTAAGCACTAACCTACTCTTAAGTAATATTGGTAATGAACCCACTTTTGTAACCAAGAATAGGAAAGAGGTACTTGATATTACACTTACCTCTGACTCGATCCACAATCTGATTTCAAACTGGCATGTCTCAAAAGAGAATTCCTTCTCTGACCACAAATACATTCAGTTTGAGCTCAAAGATGTTGCAAATATATCTACGGGTTTTCGCAACCACCGTAATACAAACTGGGAGCGATATAGGGAGGTACTAACACAACTGCTGGATTACAACCTTCTAAAAAGCTCCTCCAGTAAAGATGAACTAGACCTTTCTGTGAATCATCTCACCGAAGCCTTCAATGAATCAATGAGAACTTCATGCCCTGTAACAATTTTAAAGGGTAAAAAGAAACCTCATTGGTGGCGTAAAGAACTAGAACCATTCAAAAAGAGCTGTCGCAAACTCTTTAGATCTAAGTACACTAGATCATCTTCTGACTGGGACTTATACAAACAAGCTCTAAAGCAATATAAAAAAGAATTAAGGAAGAGTAAGAGGTCTTCTTAGAGAAACTTCTGTGGTAAAATAGAAAATACTTCAGAAGCCTCAAGACTCAAGAAAATTCTCTCAAAAAGTCCAACAATACCCAGTGCTTTAAAGACAGAAGCAGGCACGTGGACTATCACAGATGAGGAATCTCTTAATCTGTTATTAGACACCCACTTTCCAGGTAGCTCTAACATACTTAAAGACTCAATATCAGAGTCTCAAGCTTCTACAAGCGATTTAGTTGAAAACGCGGGAAAAACTGCAATGGGCCATAGATAGCTTTGATCCATATAAATCTCCAGGACCAGACGGAATCATTCCGGCCAAACTACAAAAATGCTCAGACATGATCATTCCACCATTGGAAATCATTCTGACAAACTGTTTAAGGTTGAGATATATTCCCAAAGCCTGGAGAATGGCAAAAGTAGTCTTCATTCCAAAAGCAGGGAAACCCTCCCACGTTAACCCTAAAGATCTACGACCAATCAGCCTATCATCCTTCCTTCTTAAAACTTTGGAAAGATTGATTGAAATTTACATCGGAAATAACTTAAAACCATGTCTCATTTCCACAGCTCAACATGCTTACTCTAAGGGAAAATCAGTAGAAACAGCACTTTATTCGCTGGTACGTAGTATTGAATATTCCCTCGAATACAAAGAATACAATCTAGTAGCTTTCCTAGATATTGAAGGAGCTTTCAACAACGTCAGTTACCAGGCGATCACAACAGCAATGGATACGCTGAAATTAGAGAAACCACTCATAGATCTTATAAGTCTCATACTCAAAAGCAGGACAATAACTTCCAGCATGAGAAGTTTTACTACCACCAGTTCGGTGAATCGAGGTACCCCCCAAGGTGGGGTCCTTTCGCCTCTTTTATGGAACATGGTAGTAAACGACTTACTAACATAATTGGAAGCAGAGGGTTTCAGGGTGATTGCCTATGCTGACGACGTTGCAATATCTGTATCTGGGAAACACCCCCAAGTTCTCTCGGAACTCCTACAAAATGCCTTGAATAGGCTAACAAAATGGGCTAAGCAATGTGGCTTGGACGTCAATCCACATAAAACAGAACTAGTACTCTTCTCGAGAAGGTACAAAATTCCTCAGATCAGCCCACCCAAGATTAAAGGAATACCAACCGCAGCCCTGGATATGCTTTTAAACCTAACACCTCTTGACATCTTCTCCAAAATGGTGGCAGCCAACTCATGTGTGAGGCTTAGATCCATCTCTCAATGGAACAGTAACAATACTGGACATACTACCATTCTAGACAATTTCAGATCTATCCCAGATCGCTTAGACTATACCACCCTTAAAATGGTATTCAGTAAAAGCTTCCATGTGTCCATCCCTTCAAGATCCTCCTGGGAAGAAGAGGGACCCCTGGAAGACAATGCGGTACACTTCTATACAGACGGTTCAAAGACCGATTACGGAGTTGGAAGTGGTATCTATTCGGAACAACTGAATCTCAGTCTACCATACAGACTTCCCAATCAATGTAGTGTATTCCAGGCAGAAGTAATGGCGATTAAAGAGGCACTATCCTGGCTCAAAGAAAACGTTATATCTTGCAAGGATATACGAATCTTCTCGGACAGCCAAGCCGCTCTTAAATCTCTCGCGTCTGTCTCCACAAACTCTCAAGTAGTCCACGATTGTCGATCATCTCTGAATGAGATGACAGAATAGTTTAATATTCACCTCATTTGGGTGCCGAGCCACAGGGACATTCCGGGAAATTGCAAAGCCGATGATCTCGCCAAAAACGGTACACTTCTGCCTAATGTTAGACAAAAACATAACATAGGAACACCACTTGCTACATGCAAATATCTTCTCAAACAATATGCTCTAGAAGCAACAAATGCTAGATGGTCACAGAGTACCACCTGCCTAGCAACCAAGCAAATATGGCCAAGCATAGACTTAAATCGGTCAAAAGGCTTGATATCCCTGAACAGACAAAATATAAGCTCTACAATTGGATTAATAACAGGACACTGCCTCATAGGAAGACATGCTCTGAGGCTAGGGGTCTACACAAATGACTTCTGTAGAAGCTGCATGGACGAGGAGGAAGAGGAAACAGTCTAACACCTTCTATGTACATGTCCAACACTCTCCATTAGAAGGAATAGCTTTCTCGGTAATCCCTTCTTCGATAATACCAGTGAACTGGCAACGATTGACACAAAATGTCTCTCTAACTTTATTAAAAGCACAAAATGGTTTGTTTAAATTCATTACTCTCCCATGAGTAACCTCATTAGTGGTATCACAATGGACACTTGAGGTCTAAGTGAGTCAATGACATCTAGTAAGCCACTCCAACCTAACCTAACCTAAATCTTTAAAACTACTTTATGTTAAAACATTCTGCAAATTAAGGCATGAAGCACGTACATTTTTATTTTTTAAACGTTCGCTTATGTTACTTAAAAATGAAAAATTGATACTATACGTATCAAACCTTTCAAGTATTTAAAAAAAAAAAATTCAACTTTAAATCTTTGTTTCGGGTCTAATATAGTTTCAGGACATTCATCAGCATAAAGTATTTTTCTCCGTTGAGATCGCAATGATGAGGCTATAGGAAACATATTTGGTATTTCTAGGGAATTAGCAATACGCTCGGTTAATTGAACATACCAATACCTACTCATTAAATTTTTCATCGGAACGCAATAAAATCAAACTGTTTTTTGTATTTTAAACTGCTATGCCAGTTGACAGATTAACGGACGGACTTTGCAAATATTTACTAGTTTAATTTATATTTTCTAAAATATCAAACCAAATTAGCAGGCAGCAAATAAATGTAAAATCAAAAATTTTATTTCCTAACGATTCTGCAATGTTTTTTGCCTCTAGATTTCTTAATTCTATAAGGGCTTCATATATTTCTTCTTAATTTGTTTTTAAAGGCCTCAATGCATCTAACCTGCTCTCTCATCTAGTCTCAGAAGGGGGTTTCAAAGTACGACTTGGAATTTTTTTCTTATAAATATCCCACCTCGTTGTGGAACTTGAAAAAAAGTTATACAAACATTGAATTGTATCTAAAAATTTAACTGCATAAAATGAACACCGAGCAGCATCATTAACCACTAAATTTAAGGAATGCGGGCAACATGGAACGAAAAATGCTCTTGGTTCCAGGGTTCGAATTCGATTCTGAACACCCGCTTCTTTTCCTTTCATATTCGAACCATTATCATAACTTTGGCTTTGACAGTTACTTATTAAAATTTCATGTAATTCAAGCTTGTCTAAAATCCACTGAGTCAGGCACATTACGGTCTTGTCACAAAATACGTCACTTCTATTAAAAACTGATAACTATTTATTTAATATTAATTAATCGCCAAAGCGAAAAAACAATTAAAATAATCTGCATTCTGCACCAGACTAGATATACATTAAAAGTAGCCGTTACAACAGTCATTAACTTTCAAAAAAAAAAAACAAACTGCCTGCGCAAGAACAATTCGACTCCACATAGAATCATCCCTCTTTAATTTCTAAGCTCTATGCTCCTTTTCCATTCTATTAAAAATTTCATCTCCTGTAATCAGGCACTTAACTCTTACACAGTGTGCAATAAGGAAACCTGCACGTTCTGACCCATATGATTCCGTATAAATAAGTTTTTTTTTTAAATATCTCCCATGCTAGTTTCGATACTCAGTGTGCAAAAAAGAAAACTTGCACATCCAATGACCATTTGTAGCAAAGACACTTACCTACCTAATTTCCAAATATTTCACCCTGTTCAAACAAGAGAAAAAATCTCAACACAAAAAAGTTCCATGCAAGAGAAAAAAAGAAAAAATCTCAACACAAAAAATGTCCATGCCACCTCATATGTGCAAGATTTATTTCATGCACACCGAGTCCCAAAATTAACATAGAGAGTATGACGAAGCAAAATACTTATTCATATTGAATCGTATGATGGGCTAGAACGTGCAGGTTTTGTATCACGCACCGTACCTGAATGTGAGTTCTCATCTACAAAAAAAAACAAAAACAACAAAAATATATGGAGTGTCTTTGATTTGTAGTAGAAGGTAGCAGAGCAACCTACCTGCGCTCTTTTTTCGGGGGAATTTTTTTGTTGTTTTCTAAATTTTAAATTTTTTTAAATTTTCATTGAATGCAACAATGAAAGTGATGTTAGTTAGTGCGCAAGAGATAATTTAGGACAGTTGTGATGGATGTTTTTTTGAGATTATTTTAAGAATGTTTGTGGTTAAAAAAATGGCAAATAATAGTACATATTTGTTTGCGCAAGATCAGATTACATTTTCTTGCTCCTGGTAATGCGCCCCCAGAATTCTGCGTCCTGTGCATTTGCACATCTTGCACATATGCTTTGTCCGGCCCTGTGGATAGCAGAATGCAAAAGTAGTGCGAAAGGGAATCGAATGGGTGAATCGGATATACGATCCACGTGAATAGCAGAATAGGGCTGATAGATAATTTGTTCGCTTGTAGGTCGAGTACCTGGACAATAATAAAAAGAGAAAGTGTTTGTTAAATTAATGACGATAGGTTGGACATTTGCAACGGAGCAAACACTTTGATACTAAAGGTATGAAAAAGACATCTACAAACTTGTATTAATGATCGTAGAAATGACTCGTTCAAAAAAAGTATTTCTTACAAAAATTAAAAACAAAATACAAAAATTAATAATAAAATAAAATGAAGGTCCCTATCGTGGATTTTCCTTATACGTACTCAAGTTGCTTTTGAAAATAGTTTCATTGCAATTTCAGCGCACATTAAAAAACTTTTAAGATCCTACAGTGCCATACTAGTGTAATATCTTCAAAAACTACTTTTGTTTTTTTGGACAGCGTATATTTTCAAAAAATATTCTGTGCAAATTTGAAGGTCGTATCTTCGGGTTGGGTACCCTAGCCCCAAAGCGAAAATTCCCAACACGAAATCCCCAAATCTAATATCTCTAAAACCAAAATCCCAAAACCCCAATCGCCAAATCAAGAATCCCCAAAATTAAAATCCTTGTGCAAAATTACCACATTTCGAGTATATCAAAAGAGAGTATGGGTGGCGCCAAACATATTTTCGTAGATATACTCGAAATATAAATTGAAAAAAGAGTACTCATCATCTCGTTTTCAGAGTTTAATGAAGAAGTATGTATTTGAATTTTTCAAAAACTATTGATATCGATATTTCATTAAGGTGTCTTACCTCTAAATTTATGAAAAAGTGATTATATTTTGCAACTAAAATACATACATACATATGTATATTGTTCGGTGTAGGTTATTTGCATATTTCTTCGATTAAGGAAGTTGATAAAACAGAAAAGAAAATTCCTTATCTATCGGCGAGACAGAAACAAACACATTAAAACGTAATATTTTTAAAAAATCCGCTTACAATATTTCATAAATCAAGAACTTAAACAAAAATTTTAGAAACATTAAATTGACTTGCTTGCTAAGACCAAATAAAATATTTTATTCTAATAACAATTTTTTGAATTTGTCTCACTTTGGTTTATATATACATTAGTTTAATTAAAAAACTCAATTTTCATCGTTAAATTCCACGTTCTACGTTCAGAATGAAAGATGTGGCCATGGATGATTGTTTTTTTATATTGCACACCGCGTCTGGGTCAATTCGAATATTTAGTGGAAGTTTAAATACTGAATGAGCTGTTCTGCCTCCATCTAATAAATTGCCAGAAGATGCAACAGCCAATGCGATATCTTTATTTGATCGTATTTTAGCAAGAATTAGCGAAATAAGGAATGTTTAGCCAGTTCCACCTGGTGCATCCAAAAAAAAAGAATCCATCTTGTACCGCCAAATCTGCTAGCATGATGTGGTCATAAATGGTTCTTTGTTCTTCATTCATTAGTGGGACATTGCGAGCAACAATCGCTGCCCTTTCTACAGTATTGTATTGTAGTTGACGATTCAACTCAGTGTCTATTAAATCAGATACATTTCGATTTGGTGAATGCATACCGAAATGACTGAGTGGTAAATTGGCAATGATAATGCAAAGATCCTCAATAACAATCAATGCTTCATTGTACATAGCGTCACTGAATACTATCTTAAGATATGCAAAATTTCATTGAAATTGGTTAAGCCGTTTCGGAGGAGTATGGCAACTAACACTGTGACAGGAGAATTTTATATATTAGATTAGTTTAGCAGCAGGTACTCAAAATGAAACTTAATTTTAGCATTATATAAATACAAAGGAGACATTCAAAGGCTTATCTTAGATCCACGAACATAGACAGAATTTTAATAGTTTTTATATATTTCTTTCGTCCAGACGCCAATTGGTAAGTTTGTCAGAGATTCCAAACTCGCCATTGAACGAAAATAGACTTTCTTTCACATATTTTGGAGTTGTTTTATTAAATATTTTTGAAAGAATTTTTTCATCGTTTGACAACATATAATCTGTATTTTACAGGGACTTTCGTTGCTAGCGTTGGCTATTGGAACCACCCATTATTATTATTCTTTTAAATAATTAAGTGTCACAAACTCAAATTCGAACGTTTCTTTGTCGTCATCGATGTAAACGAGATTGTTATTTTTCAGTGTATACCTCTATTAATTTCTATCACTCTCTTATAGTAGTGCCCGTGACATGATGGTTATGTTGATCCGGTCAGTTAATTCCAGTGACCCTAGTATGTTCCCGAAAATCAACAAGATATTCAGGAAAAAGAACGACAATGACCTTCAAATAGATCCAGAAGAAGCCATCTTTGACGATGGCTTTTTTATATTTGAAGATCCGAAGGAAAAAGTGGAGACCGTGGGAGCTGCTTTCCAGCAAGTGTACAAGGTGAATGTTAGCATTCTCCCCAACCACGACCTGGAAAACAGAAACTCAAAAGTGAGTTTCAATTTCAGTATTTTCGTTGTTTGTTAATTGTTTTTTTGTTGTCCTAGCAAAACGTATGTTGGGCATTTTGTGTAGGTACTCATGTAAATAATTTTGATACGATACAAAAAAGACGCTCGGATGTGACCCACACTGATAACTTACTATTGATGCCCGCTTAAATTTTTCAAAATTTATTAGTTTTATTTGGAAAAATTGTGTTAGTAAGTAAGTATGCAAAAATATAAATTTAAGCTGTTTTCTGTGGAAATAGATGTATCGAAAAGTTAAATGAATATATTTTGAAAGAAGTTTGGTTTCTCTAAAATAAACATTGTCTTAAAATGTTACAAAACATTAACAACAATATTTCTATGGGATGAAACAACTTTAAAGTCAATATCTTTCTTTATTCAATTTAATTTATAAATTCAATTAGGTTAATAATTTGTTTTTATTTTTTTTTGCCAAAGGTTTTTAGTTTTCTGTAAAATAAAAAACAATTCTTTCTTTCTTTTTTCTTTCTCCTTTACCCGATATTTCAGTTTAAGAATCAATTTCACGTTTTTTTAGTACTTTTTTTTAGACTTAAATTAAAAGAAAAAACTATCGGTTGATTAACTTTTTATTAAAAACTATATTTTCAACATTTGTTGTATTAAATTAAATAAGTTTGAAGTCAATATCTTTCTCTGTTTTCAAAATGCTTTAGTAGAAACTATTTTTATCAGTTTTTAGTAGTTTTCTGTAGGTTTTTTTCTAAAAAAAATAGTAAATTGGGATGTTAAAATATGTAGGTCTGTTAAGTTTTGTTTAGAAGTTTTTTATGTTTAATATATCACTGCTCTTAGCCTATTAAGCAAAGGTGGTTTTATAAAAAGTTTAAGAGACAATTTTTGGCCTTGACAAATAAAAATAAAATATCGTAAGTATTTATAATTATTTATTTTATTATTGATCTTTTATAAAATTACCTTTGCTTAAATAGTTTACAGGGGTCACGAACGGGGACGTGGCAGAATATCGACCCCCACCCACCTACCACCCGCTGAATTGTACATTTATATATATACATATATATAAATTGGTTATATATTTATTTTTTGTATTGTTTTTGTTTGAGCTACGTGTTCATAACATTCACTAATTTTTTTATTTTAGTTCTAGGATTTTTATACTTTTAATTTTTGTGTCAATTATTTTGGTAGCAAGATCGTCGATTTATTTGTTAAATTTATTAATATTTAAATAATATAAATTATTATGGTCTATATATAATGCTTTTTGTATTTGCAAAATGCTCAAACCTTTGAAACAAAACGCTTTGCTGCTTGAATTACGAGTAATAGGCTGAATGTTGAGAATATATGTTTTCATTTCTCTTTTGAACTAAACCTAGCTTCAAGGGTATTGTCAAGCAAAAGTTTAGATGAAGAGGTTAAAATTGCTTGAGGAGAGTATGATAACTTTGGTGACAAGGTTTAATGACTGATTTGTATAGAACAGTTAAAAACAAGCATTTTTTACTATGGGAGTGGGGGTCTATCTCCCCCCGTTTAGGCGGTAGGGGCAATTTAAAAAAATATGTACATTAAATGAAAAAAAAATAATTAAAAAATAACGGTAATACTTACAATTAAGTATTATACCGTTTTTTAAAGCCAACATTTTCGTCTATTAGCTTGTTTTTAAATCAAGTCAAAACTATGCATAGTTTTTGAAAAAAATTGTTTTAAACTAAAAATGTATGCAAAAAAATTAAAAAAAAAAGGTTTAAAGTGTAGTTTTTCAAAACTTTCAAATTATCTACCGTTTTTTTTTTTTTTTTTAGAATTCATTGCTCTTATTTGTTTTTGTTCAAAAACTGAAAACTAGATGACTTTATGTCTTCTAGTTCTTAAGAAAATTGAAGATTACCAAAAAAAATATTTTAATTAAATTACTTTTTCCTTGCTTAAGTATTAACGTAGTCTTATTTTGATAGTAATAATCGAATATGGATTAAGATACACCTACACACAGAAAAAATACAAGGTAAAATCAACAAAAACAATAATAATTCAACATATTTTGCCAATGTTTTTGCTTCATCGAGCATTCGTATTATTTTAACATGATTTTCGTGTAAGGAAAATCAATATTAGATCATATTAAAATGACACCGTTTTTATAGTTATATCAATATGTTTTAATTTTGAAATAATTAGAAAAAAACTGAAAATTAAAATAGAATCCATATCAAATGAATACTTTATCGCTATGATTTTATGTTGAATTACAATTGAATCATGATGATAATCATGTTGAATTGCCATGGTCATTATATTAAATCACTTAGATCATCATGTTGAATCGCTATGAAGATAATGTTAAATTATTACTATCATCATGTTAAATCACTATGATTATCATATTGAATTATCATGATGGTCATGTTGAATCACAATGATCCTCACGTTGAATCATCATGGTCAACTTTTTAAAGCACGACGATCATCATGTTGATTAGCCATGATCATATTTTTAAATCAATCCTATTATCATGTTGAGCCACTATGATCATAATATTGAATTACCATGATCGTCATATTGAATTACGATGCTTTTAGCGTTAAATTACCACGATCATCATGTTGAATGACGATAATCATCATGTTGAATTGCCATGATCAGCATTTTAAATGTGAACAATTATCATGTTTAATCATTACTATCATCATGTTGAATTCAGTAGTCACAATTTGGAATCAACATTATCATCATGTTGAATCACGATGACCATCGTGTTGAATTAGCACGATCATAACTTTATATCACCACAATCATCATATTAATTCATTTCTTTCATCATAATGAATTATGACGATCATCATTTAAAATAAAGATTACCATCATGTCATATCACCATGCTCCTACATTGAATCCATCATAATCATTATGTATCATCATGAAAAACTGATCATCGTGTTGAAATAACACAAAAGTCCTTTTGAAACAAACTTGTTTTTTCTATAAAACAGTCCACACAATCAAGAAATGTTGATTTTTTTTTTGAAAAAAATCCTGCAAAAAAGTTAATTTCCTTGGAGAAAAAAGAAAAAGAAAACATTTTTAAATTTGTGCTTTATACCGATTTATTTTCATAATATAATTCAACTGTACAACAAATTTATCAAAGATAAATAAATAATTTATAATAATAAAATGAGTTGGTAAATTCGTTTATATATGAAGTTTAACTTCACAGCATAAAACAAAACTTCAAGTTAAATTGAACAAAATTATATACTCTTAACACAAAAAATACATATTTTTCAAATTTAGGTTAACATAAAAAAAAAATAATTCATAGTACTTTGTATGAAGTATGAAGTCTGTGGAATCTGAAAATATGTGTTAGTAGGCTATGTACAAAGATAAGATTTTAGAATAACTTACCTGCTTGAGTTATTTCTCTCGAGTTTAAAAAAATGTATCTTGATTTTTTTTCATTAATATTTGTGTGGTAGTATTGTGGTATCTTTGAATTCTTGCCATTTACTGAAAAGTAAATGTCCCTTATTTGGATGCAGCAACTCAAAATCTAAATTGTCCTAAAGGAAAAAATGAATAACATTTAAAACGAAGAGAACGTACATTTTTAAACATACTTTACTCAATTGAGTACAGTGACCAGAAACAGTAAATTGTGGTATCAAATGCTGCTAAAAAATAATTACTTTAAGCTTTTCTTTTCTTATCAAAATGAAAACAAAAAGAAGTCCAGTTTATTTAATTTTTTTTCTTAGTTAATAACTTTAAACAAAATAGTAAAACATTTTCAGTTAACCTACCAGTTGGCTACTTTTTGCATTTGAATATAAAGAAAGAAATTAAAATTTGTTGCTGAAGATTTTAATTCTTTTTGCCTTAAAATAAATACCGATCCCAAAGCTTCCCTCCTGGATTCTTTTTTGCCCCACGTGGACTGAAATAATATTCCTGAACAAAAAAAATCAAATTTTATATGGAATATTTTATTAAAATTCACCCATTTTTTTTTTGGTATGTTAAAATAATTTTGGATTATTGCTTATTAAAAATCAGAGTTTTAAAAAATGCTTACTTTAGTTTCAGTTGGAAAAAGTTCCGTTATTTCATCCAAGACCGGAGGAAAATCTTTAGGCGCAAGTTTAACGCCGTTAAATAATATGTAATATAATTAAAGTGGACGAAGCTATACTAGATTGACTTCCTAGCCAAGAATTTACTTTTGTAGCAATTGATTGTGACAGGATTGTGGAAGATTTCCTCCAAAGAAAAAGCGTTTCCCGAAAACAAGCCCGCAATCCGATTGGCTTGATAGCTTCTTGTAAATCCTCCTTCGAAAGAAATCTTAAGCTTCCATAATCTATTTCAGCATCTACAAAAGAAAATAAATTTTGTTGTTCGACATAATAATAAGGGATGCATTATTTACAAGAATCCAATACAAACTGCGTTTAAACGTCAAAAAAATAATTATTTTTGTCGGTCATCATAAATATGTAACATTTATATCCTTTGGTATTGGGGTTGGGCAAAGAGGGACATATCAATTGAAATCGACTAAGGAATTTAAGCCAAAGTACGTATACGCCTGGGTGACCCGCCCAATAATTTTTCAAAAAACTTCGGACCTTAAATATGCTTAGAAGATGCAAATTCAAACTAAGAATCGTCTGAATCATCCAAATCGTTCAAGAAGCTTACCACGAATTTCATGAAGAAAGAGATATGTTATGTTGGACCTCTTTCGATCAAATAATTCAATAAGGGCTTGCCAATACAAAAATACAATTTGAAACCACTTCTTAATGATAACTACCAAATAATCATTTACAAAAGCAATAATATTAAATTTTTAAGTTGACGCTGTGCAGTGGAAAACAAATATGTAAATACTCGTGAATACTTACCAATTAGGAATTTTTTTGCTTGAGTTAGGTTGAATCTAAAATGTAATCCAATTTTTGTTTGCTACTTTCCGGAATGTTTAACACGATATTACCCTCTAGATCAGTAATGAAATCAATGCATTCCACTTCACTTATATAGACTATATCACACATAAGTAATTTTATTTCACTTTACACAAAACCTTATAAATTGAAGTTACTTCAGTCACGACACAAACGGAAATGATTTAAATTTTCGAACCCAAATATTCCTTGGCTTTAAAGTAACGGGATCTTTCGAAATTTGTAGAATTCAACTATAAACAATAATACTTCTACATGATTTCCTTTTAAATTCTAGAGGTTGCATTTTGTTTTATGAGGAATTCAAATAGATTGAATAGCTTTCAACGTTGATTTACAAATGACGATAGATACAGGGTGAACCAACAAAGGCCAACTTGTTATACATTAATGGAAAGATAATTTACTTAGTCCTAAAACGATATTCAAAAATGCAGTTAAAAAATAACGGAAAGATAAAATATGAATTCTATCTTAATGTGAATTTGAGGTAATGTTCTTTATCGTAAATAAATTGTTTGATAAACAACACAAAATTATTTAGGTGACTAATTAAGCTTTTTATTGGTGAAAAAAAAGAAATATTTTAAAAAGTTTATTCAAAATATGTCAAAACACCTTCTGTACTCCTAAGACAAAAGCAATTATTTCCGAAAAAACAGCCACTTTTTAACTTCCCATAGGAAGTTATTGTAATCGGTCCGATTTGTCAAATTTAAATTTTTGACATTTCTTGACATTTCAAGGTCCATAAAGTTTAAATCAAAGGTTCGTACGTTCGAACGTTTGTACCTTCGTACGTTTGTACGTCCGTACGTTCGGAATACCATTTTTCGTCGGCCATATCTCAAGAACCAGTTAAGATATCGACGATATCAAATAAATTTGGTTTTACAGATAATAACTATAAAAGATGCAGAAAGGACTCTTACAGAAATTGAGTGTGAGTGGGAGGTTTTTTTTTATTATATAGCAGTTTAAAAAAAAAGTGAACATTTTGGTTGACCGAAAATATCTTACTTACCAGATGCCCTAGTGACTTTAATTTAATTTTATGTTAAGTACTGTAACGTGATACCGAATTTGAACAATTTTGGAAAAAAATCCAACTAACGGTTTTCTTAATAAAAAAAAACTGAAAAAAATGTTTGTCACCTCGATTTTCTTACGAACAAAAATTGATATTTACACCAAAATAATTGTTTTCAACGGAAAGTAATGTGTTTGACATTTGGTCAAATTAAAAAAAAAATAGCACCGTCAGCTTTTTTTTTTTGAAAAAAAAATAAAAACCTAAAAAAATTACTACTGAAATTTGATAAAAATTGATTTTCGACTCGAATATATTGGCAATAAATATAAACATTGTTTTAAAACTAATTTTATCTTATAGAAAATATTGTCCCTAACATTTGGTTAAAATTAAAAAAAATCCAGTCGAAAGTGTTTTTACAAATAATAAAAATAATCTACATACAAAGAAGTACCTAAATTTGGTTAAAATTGATTTTTGACTCAAATATTTTGGGAACAAAAAAGATATTGACTTAGAACTTTATTCATCTTATACAAAATGTTTTTACTTAAAAATGTAATCAAAAACAATAACACAATTAGAAAACAACTTAGACTTATTTTTTTTGTTTTATACGCGTTCAATTTCTTTAAACAAAAAAATTGACTTGTTACAAGAAATATCATTTAAAAATTTTTAGCGAGTACCAATGGGAAGTTTTCAGTTTGGTCACATCCCAGCCTCTTTTTTTCAATAAATTACCGTGTTTTCCTATTATACAATAATATAGTAAAAAATAATATAGTATCTAGTTACTATATTCAAATCTTAAGGTTTTTATTCTACAACGAACACACTTCAGGCAGATTTTAAGAAGTTTCACAAATTTTCCAATTTCGTCCGCTGATGTATATTTAAGCATTTTTGGTAGGTAGGTGACAATCAAACGAATCAAACCAAAAAAAATATACCGTCAAAATATATTTATTTACATCTAAATTACTTGTAAGATTTAAATTTTTTCGAACCGAAAAATTAGTTGGCTTGGAAGTAATAGCGGGATTTTTTTGAAAATTTGTAGAATTCAACTATAAACAATAATACTTCTACATGATTTCCTTTTAAATTCTAGAGGTTGCATTTTGTTTTATGAGGAATTCAAATAGATTGAATAGCTTTCAACGTTGATTTACAGGATTTAGATACAGGGTGAACCAACAAAGGTCAACTTTTTATACATTAATGGAAAGATAATTTATTAAGTCTTAAAACGAAATTCAAAAATTAAATTAAAGAAAATAACGGAAAGAGAAAATACTAATTGAATTGCTTGTAATTTGCAAAATTTTGTTGAAATCTTATAAGAATACTTATCAATCATAATATGAAATATCCAAAAGAGGCGGGTTGTTTCATATCGTCCCTTAAGTTCGATCTCCCATATTTGTGCGAAAGATTTGGAGTTCCAGTTTTTGCAACTTATTCCGATGAATAATAAAGAATGGCGTTGTTTTAGTCAAGCCATGTTGTTTTTACATGAAAAACGCTTTTTTAACATAAAGTACTTTTAAAATGGAAAACATATGTTAATCGTTTTATTTTAATACTATTTCAATATTAAAATTACTTTATTCATTTTATTTTAACATGTTCTTTCACATGAATTAGTTCTTATATAAAACCTTGATAATTTAATAATAGTTTCTTTAGAACAAAAGTCATTTAAAATCAAAATGAAAAACGTTTTTTATTGTAGCAATGTTGTTTTTACAAGAAAAAATCTTGTTTTGACATGAAGTACTTTTAAAATGGAAAACATGTGTTAATCGTTTTATTTTAATACTACTTCAATATTACAATTACTTCATTCATATTAATTCAACATGCTCCTTCACATGAATTAGTTTTTATATGAAACCTTGATAATTTAATAATAGTTCCTTTAGAACAAAAATCATTTAAAATCAAGATGAAAAGCGTTTTTTAGTGTAGCAATGTTGTTTTTATATGAAAAACACTTGCTTCGACATGAAGCACTCTTAATTTAATTTTCAAAAAAACTTAAAAGTTAAAACAAAGTGAAAACGATTTGATTTAATATAAAATACATTTTAACATGTATTACAATCTTAGATTAAGAGGATTTAGCCTTAAATTAATATTTTGAAATATTGAAATAAGATGAAAGCGTTTTAAAGCAAAATGAAATCGAATGATTGAAAAATTCATCTTTTTTATCGAAATCAATAATTTGTCATGTTGATTTTATATAGCGTTTTTTTTCTGTGTGTAGGGTAAATTAATTTTGCTTAAATCCAGCTTATTTAAATGCAAAAAAAACTTTGCATGCACCCGATCTTGCACCCACCGAACCTTGCCCCCTCCCCACCTTGCACGCACTCCAACTTGCACCCACCCCAAATCCTATAGTGTTCCCAAGGTGGGGGGTTGCAGATCCCACTGTTGCATACACCCAAACTCGCACACACCTTACTGTTGCATACACCCAAACTCGCACCTACCATTGTTACTATCAAAATAAGACCACTAAAGCAAAAAAAAAAAAGAATTAAATTAAAATAGTAGTTGTGGTTATTTTCAATTTTCTCAAAAACCAAAAGACATAAAATCATCTAGTTTTCAGTTTTTGATCAAAAACAAATAAGAGCAATAAATTCTGAAATAAAACAATGGTAGATAATCTTGAAGTATTGAAAAATTACACTTTAAACCTTTTTTTAACTTTTTTTACTCAAATTTTGAGTTTAAAATTAAATTTTTCAAAAACTACGCATAGTTTTGACTTGAATTAAAAACTGGTTAATAAAACAGAATGTTGGCTTTAAAAAACTGTATAAAACTTAATAATTGTAAGTATCACCGTTATTTTTTAATTATTTTTTCCATTTTAAATAATAATTTTTTTTAAATTGCCCCTACCGCCTAAACAGGTAGATAGACCCCCCTCCCATAGTAAAAAGTGCTTGTATTAAGCCCCTCTACCAAAAACCGTTATTATATCTTGGCGCCAAAGTTATCGTACTTGTGCCAATTGCTTGCACAAAATGTGAGGCTCATGTTAAAAGAAAATAAAATACTTAAAGCCAGTGCAAAGCTAAATGTACAAGAGAAAATTGACGTTTTACCTATGAACCAAAACTCAAAAACTTTTGCAACTCATTTTGTCGCAAAGTACAACAGAGTACACTAAAGAAGAAAAATGGATTTCGCACTGTATATTCTTCCGTTCATCCGTTCATAATTTTTTGAGAAATCAATTAGAATTTCACTTGCCTCATCCATCTTCTTTGCATAGATGGATAAGCGTTAAAGGCTTAAACAAAAACGTTTTAGAAGAGATAGACAAAATTACCTCAAAATTGGCAATGAAAGAGGAAGAAGTAGTTCTAATTTTTCATGAAATGAGCCTTCAGACAAGTTTAACCTACAATGAATACAAAGATGTAATTGAAGGTTTTGTAGATTATAACAAAAACCAAAGATCTTATATATGTATGTGCTAAGTCAGCCTGCGTTTTTATGATAAGTAGTTTAAGCGGCAACATTAAAAAAGTTTTGTATAATGTCATTTGCCCAAGTAATATCCCTTCGCAACAACTTGAGGTAGAAGTGCATAACTGTTTGGATATATGCGAAGAATTAAAATTAAATGTACGAACTATTTTCTGCGATCAAGGGCCTACAAATATGTATAGAAGTTTGTTTAGTAAATTATGGCTAGATGACAAAAGTTGTAACTTTGTTTAGGTTAGGTTAGGTTAAAGTGGCTGCGGATACAAAAACCACACACTTAGGCCAGATTGTAACTTTGTTTACAAACAACAAAAAATGTATGGTATGTATGATATTCCTCATCTATTAAAAAGCATTAGGTATAATTTATTGAAATATAATTTGGCCACGGATGATGGAATTGTAAGTTGGAAAATAATTGAATATAATGTACAATTCTGAAAGATTAAATGCAACAAAAATTTGTCCAAAATTAACATCGGCCAACAGAATTGACCCAACAGAATTCCAAAAAATGAATGTGAAGTTGGCGGCACAAGTTCTAAGTAGATCTGTAGCTTGTGGAATTGAGGCTTTATTAGGTCTAAATAAATTTCCCATTATAAATATAGCGCATTTTGCAAAACCAACAGCTAATTTTATAAACAAAATCAACCGGCTTTTCGACCTTTAAATGGAAAACCAGCTATTAAAAAAAATTATCAAAATCTAATATTCATAAGAGAAATGAAAACATACATACATATGTATGTATATATTCTCAACATTCAGCCTATTAATTCAAGAAGCAAAGCGTTTTGTTTCAAAGGTTTTGCCTTAAGTATTGAGAGCATTTTGCAATTACAAAAAGCATTATTTATAGACCATGATGATTTATATTATTTAAATATTAACAAATTTAACAAATAAATCGACGATCTTGCTGCCAAAATAATTGACACAAAAATTAAAAGTATAAAAATCCTAGAACTAAAATAAAAAAATTAGTGAATGTTATGAACACGTAGCTCAAACAAAAACAATACAAAAAATAAATATATAACCAATTTATATATATGTATATATATAAATGTACAATTCAGCGGGTGGTAGGTGGGTGGGGGTCGATATTCTGCAACGTCCCCGTTCGTGACCCCTGTAAACTATTTAAGCAAAGGTAATTTTATAAAAGATCAATAATAAAATAAATAATTATAAATACTTACGATATTTTATTTTTATTTGTCAAGGCCAAAAATTGTCTCTTAAACTTTTTATAAAACCACCTTTGCTTAATAGGCTAAGAGCAGTGATATATTAAACATAAAAAACTTCTAAACAAAACTTAACAGACCTACATATTTTAACATCCCAATTTACTAATTTTTTTAGAAAAAAACCTACAGAAAACTACTAAAAACTGATAAAAATAGTTTCTACTAAAGCATTTTGAAAACAGAGAAAGATATTGACTTCAAACTTATTTAATTTAATACAACAAATGTTGAAAATATAGTTTTTAATAAAAAGTTAATCAACCGATAGTTTTTTCCTTTTATTTAAGTCTAAAAAAAGTACTAAAAAAACGTGAAATTGATTCTTAAACTGAAATATCGGGTAAAGGAGAAAGAAAAAAGAAAGAAAGAATTGTTTTTTATTTTACAGAAAACTAAAAACCTTTGGCAAAAAAAAATAAAACAAATTATTAACCTAATTGAATTTATAAATTAAATTGAATAAAGAAAGATATTGACTTTAAAGTTGTTTCATCCCATAGAAATATTGTTGTTAATGTTTTGTAACATTTTAAGACAATGTTTATTTTAGAGAAACCAAACTTCTTTCAAAATATATTCATTTAACTTTTCGATACATCTATTTCCACAGAAAACAGCTTAAATTTATATTTTTGCATACTTACTTACTAACACAATTTTTCCAAATATGTACATAAAACTAATAAATTTTGAAAAATTTAAGCGGGCATCAATAGTAAGTTATCAGTGTGGGTCACATCCGAGCCTCTTTTTTGTATCGTATCAAAATTATTTACATGAGTACCTACACCTGGGGTGGAATCGGCTAAGGTGATAGATAATTGACTATCATATTTTTGATAGTCAAATTTGACTATCATTTTCATTCCGTCTGTGTAAGATGATTCAATTCAATTCAATTCGATTGAACAATTTCAGATTAGAATTGTCACAATTCATTGTTGCTATGGTGAAATTTTAAAATGATTCCTATAAAATATGTAAATAAAAGAATTAAATTGGCTGTGTTTTTTTTTGGATGTCGTAAGCTTTGTCCGTCACATGAATTTGTTGTAACTCAAAAAAATTCCATTGGTTTTTTTTTAGTGTCTTGTAGCTCTATTCAGAAACGACATATTTGCAGTAAAATGACTATCACATTTTTTTGTGTAAGCTTTTTAGTTATCAATTTGACTATCACCTTATATATATTAAATTCGATTATTTTGACTGTCATTTATCAACAATCACCTTAGCCGATTTCACCCCTGTTTCATTTTCACTTGCCCATGGCTTGTTATCTTACAATGGGACAATGTCAATTCGCCGCCGCAATTATGTTATTTGACACCGTTGTACTTCTTTCTTTGAAGACACTTATAAGAAAAAATGGATTTCAATGTGTCAATATAACAATTCTTCAAAAGCTAAAGGATGAGAATGTAGTTAATTACATTAAACCCTAATGAATATAAACGTCTACCAACGGAAAGAAGTATGCCACAAAAGTGACAAGTACATATGTATGTATTTAGCCGATACTTTATTCCATACATATTTAATTGTCAACGTTTTTTTATAATAATAATAATTATCTGAAAACTTTTTGTTTAATTTATATTCAACGTCGATGAAATATTTATTTTGATATACAAAATAAGCATATGACACATTGTTTTGGGATCAATTTTTAATATCATGTCCAATGAAATCAACATTAAAATCGTAGACAAATATCTAAGAAAAGTTATAATAATATTTTTTTGGTTTTGGTTTTTAATGTCTGCACATAGCAATGAGTGGGAAATATTGATCCAGGTAAAGCATACCACATTCGTGTAGTGCGGCTAAAGAAAGAATCCCAATACTTAATAGTACGTCCGATGTTGGGCTCAAAACTGATGAGCATTCCAAGAATCACGGGCATTATGGTTGAATTGTTTAAGGGAAAGAATGCAACGGGCTATTTCACTAGAGCATTGTTTATTAAAATAGCTATAAAATAATGATAGGCATACTGCGGTGCTCAACAGATACATTTGTTTCAGTAACACAATGGTCACCTACCATTTTTAAAGCTCTCTTTTCAATTCCGTCCAAGAGACTCAAGTGAGTTATTGGAGCATCTCTCCAAATATACTTAGAAGTTGTACTCGAGTTTCGGATGAATAAAGGCTTTGTAAATTATAATCAAATCAGAAGGGGTTACACATTTTTTGCATCGACGAAGAAAAACTAAGCACTTAGCAGCGTTTTTATCGACTTCAAATATGTGTTCACTCCACAAGATATAGTGTACGATGCAAATACCTAGAACAGATTGATGTTCAGTCTCCTCGATGCAAGTGCCACCCATCGAAAGTGGCATTTGAAGAAGGTTTTGCGATAGGAGACAGCATTGAGTTTTTGAAGCATCAATAGAAGTTTCAGACAGAAAATCATTTATACAAATAAGAAAGAGTGTCCGAGGCAAAATAAGGCCCTGGGGCACACCAGCGTTTATTTTGTGAATAACAGATTTTAACGCATCTAATACTACTTGTAATGAATATATCCGAAAGGTAATTTCTAGTCCAATGAAGAAGAGATTCACCTAATCCAAATGCACATTTTCGATAAGAGAGCTTGATACCAAATTCTATAAAATGCTTTTGAAATATAAAGTGCAATAATCTTACTCTAAAACGATAGATGTAAAGGTTTGTTTAACTGTTCGTTAAGAAAAACCATGAAATGACCAGTGGGCCTCTTGCTACTAAAGATATACTGCCGGCCATTAAGAAGCTTCCGCGCTTCGTGATATTTCTTAAGCTGATAACTAATCAGCGTTTCCATGATCTTGGAAAGAAGGGACGTGAGTGCTATTGGATGATAGTTGGATGGGGAGGAGGATTCGCCCTTTTTAAAGACATGCTTTCCATCCACTCGGAAAGAGACCTGTGGAGTAGGAAAGATTGAAAAACTTACGCAGTGGTTTTAAAAGCATTGACAACACTTCTTTAAAACAATAGGCGGTATACTCACGGTTGCCAGTTTGGTCTTTTACGACCAAATTTGGTCATTATTTTCTCACTTGGTCTCATGGTCATTTTTTATTCCATTTGGTCCCTTTTTTAAGAAATTGAAAAAAAAAATAACTCAACTCTATTCCTTTTATAATCTCAAAAATAAAATACATACCTAAAGAATTTTAGGAAAAATTCAATTATCATAAAAACGCCTAAAATGAATATTGTTTTCAAGATTTGAGTTAGTTCGTTTATAACTGGGGTGGAATCAGCTAAGGTGATAATTGACTATCAAATTTTTGATAGTCAAATCGACTATTACCGAGTTTCCCGTCTGTGTAAGCTGATTCAATTCAATTCAATTCGATTGAACAATTTCTGAATATAATTGTCACAATTCATTGTTGCTATGGTGAAATTTTAAAATGATTTCTATAAAATATCTAGATAAAAGTATTGAATTGTCTGTGTTTTAATAACATTCTTACTTTTCTTATGCTTTTTCGAATGTCGTAAGCTTTGTCCGTCACAAGAATGTCTTTTTGTACCTAAAAAAGGTAACTGACAAAAATTTCCATTCGTTTTTTGTAAGCGTCTGGTAGCTCTACTCAGAAACGACATGTTTGTAGGAAAACGACTATCAAATTTTTCTAGCGACAGCTTTTTAGGTATCAATTTGACTATCACCTTACACAGATCAAATTCGATTATTTTGAATGTCAACAATCAACAATCACCCTAGCCGATTCCACCCCTGTTTAAGCTCACAAAATGCCCAACATACGTTTTGCTAGGACAACAAAAAAACAATTAACAAACAACAAAAATACTGAAATTGAAACTCACTTTTTTGTCATATATGTATGTATATCTATATATATAAAAGAAAGTCGTGTTAGTTACACCACTTATAACTCAAGAACGGCAGAACAGATTTGGCTGAAAATTGGTAGGGAGGTAGCTTAGAGCCAGGAGACGGACATAGGATACTTTTTATCCCGTTCGACAGCGTTCCCGTGTGACTTGACATGAAACGTCAGTCACTATAAAACGTGGTATAACAAAAAAGAATCAGACTTGGAATAACAAAACGCAAATGACAGCTATGTAATTGACGTAAAATGACAGCTATGTAATGACGTATGGATGACAATTTGATATTTGTAAGAAATCAATATTAAAACTATTTCTATTAAATAAATAATTAAGAAGTGGATTGAAGTGAAGTTTAATTAAAAGTGAAGTGAAGTTTAATTAATAATGCCGCGACCAAGACGATCGAATCTTTCCCGACAAAGCCGTAATGCAAGAAGAATACAAAATACTGCAAATGAAAGGACTGAAGAAGAACAAGAAATTGCACGTGAACAGCGCCGCGATAGTATGAATCGACTTCGTGCTTCTCAATCACGAGAGCAAAGTGAAGCAGCCCGTGAAACAGCTCGGTTGGCAATGCAGAATCGTCGAGCGAACAACAGAAGGCAACAAATAGATAATTTGCGACGCAGAACAAGATATTTCGGTAATTTGAATCGAGCAGCCAGCGTTTCGATACGATTGCAGCAATGATTACAGCTTGCATCATAGCGTTTGCATTGGGCAAATGGACGTTGTTTGCGAGTATTGTGGTGCATTAAAGTTTTCCGGAGAAACGCCTGGATTATGCTGCCTTAATGGTAAAGTGAAATTGCCAGTGTTGACTCCGCCACATGAGCCATTGTATTCATTGCTTTGTGGCGAAACACAAGAATACTGTCTGGTTTTTATTTTGTAGATACAAGGACAGATTCACCATCGAATTGGATCATTACTACCTTTCGAAGATACACAGAATCAATTTTTACAAATATATTTCATGGGCAACATGGAAGAACAACTTGATCGACGCCTAGGGATCAATGCAGGAATGAAGCGAGCAATTATTCAAGACTTGCAGTGTCTGCTTCATGAACATCATGCGTTGGTCAGGTTGTTTAAGAGTGCTTTAGAGCGCATGCCAAATGATGACTATAAAGTTGTCATCAAAGCAGATAAACGACCATCTGGAACACACAAACACACATTTAATGCTCCAACAGTAGACGAAGTTGCCATCCTGATTGTTGGTGAACAATTGGAAAAACGCGATATTGTGCTTACACGTCGCGATACTGGGCAACTACAACAAATATCTGAAACTCATCGATCATATGACGCATTGCAATACCCACTGATGTTTTGGCAAGGAGAAGATGGATATTATTTTAATATTAAAATGATAAATCCATTGAATGGTAAAGTATCAGTATCTTAATAATGCTTGATGTCTGTATTATTTGTCTTTGAAATGGTTAATTATCAAATTTTTAATTTCAGGTGAAGAAACTACAAAGAAAGTTAGCTCAATGAATTATTATGCATATCGTTTGATGATTCGTCAAAATGCTGACAACTATTTGCTGCGGTTTCGTCGATTATTTCAGCAGTATTGCGTTGACATGTATGTAAAAATAGAAACGGAACGTTTAACATTTATTAGGTTGAACCAAGCCAAACTGCGTTCTGAGGAGTACATCCATTTACGTGATGCAGTTAGTACTGAAGGAAATGCAACTAATATTGGTCGATTAACTATTCTGCCGGCGACGTACATTGGTAGCCCACGTCATATGCATGAATATGCACAAGATGCAATGACATATGTTCGTCATTACGGCCGGCCAGATCTCTTTATTACTTTTACATGTAATCCAAAATGGATAGAAATTACTCAATTGCTGCTTCCCGGACAAACATCAAATGATAGACACGACATCACAGCACGTATATTCAGGCAAAAAATTCGGTCCCTGATGAACTTTATTGTTAAACAACGCGTCTTTGGAGATACTCGATGCTGGATGTATTCAATCGAATGGCAAAAGCGAGGCCTGCCGCACGCACACATTCTTATTTGGTTAGTGGAAAGAATTCAGCCTGACCAAATAGATGATATCATATGTGCCGAGATTCCTGATCATGAAGTCGATCCAGACCTACATGATGTTGTTACTACTAATATGATTCATGGACCGTGTGGTGCCATCAATCCCCAATTACCTTGCATGGTCGATGGAAAGTGCTCTAAACGATATCCACGGAAATTAACGGCGGAGACTGTCACTGGCAACGATATGTATCCGCTGTATCGGCGTCGATCACCAGATGACAACGGTCGAACTGTCACAACGAAAGTGAAAAGAATGGATTTCGTTGTCGACAACAGTTGGATTGTTCCATATTCGCCACTTATTTCTAAAACGTTCAAGACACATTGCAACGTTGAATACTGCAATTCAGTTAAGTCCATAAAATATATTTGCAAATATGTCACGAAAGGCAGTGATATGGCGGTTTTTGGATTGCAATCCTCAAATACCAACGATGAAATTTCACGCTATCAAGTTGGTCGTTATGTGAACTGTAATGAAGCGATTTGGCGTATATTCGCATTTCCAATTCACGAACGTCATCCTACTGTTATACATTTGGCGGTGCATCTGGAGAATGGTCAACGAGTATATTTCACGGCTTCGAATGCTACGCAACGTGCTGAAACACCTCCAGCAACTACATTGACCAGTTTTTTTGCAATCTGCCAAAGCGATCAGTTTGCACGAACTTTGCTTTACTCGGAGATGCCACGTTATTATACTTGGAATGCTTCATCCCAGAATTTTCAAAGACGGAAGCAAGGTGATGCGGTTCCTGGGTATCCAGATGTGCGTTCTACTGATGCTCTTGGTCGTATGTATACAGTTCATCCAAAGAATGATGAATGTTTCTATTTGCGGTTGTTGCTGGTAAATGTGCGTGGTCCAACTTCATTTGAGACACTACGAACTGTTAATGGTGTAATATTCCCAACATATCGTGCTGCATGTGAAGAATTGAACTTATTAGAAAACGATACCCATTGGGATACGACAATCGCTGAAGCCACTATCTCTGCATCTCCAAGTCAGATACGCACATTATTCGCTATCATAATTTCGACATGTTTTCCATCAAACCCATGTAACCTGTGGCACAAATACAAAGATAGTATGTCAGAAGATATTTTACATCAAAGTCGTGTCAGTTCCAGAAATCACGATATTGAGATGAATGAGGAGATACATAATCGTGCTTTACTCTTGATCGAAGATATGTGTTACCTCATGTGCGGTAATTTATTAATCAGGTTAGGAATTCCAGCGCCAAATCGTGAAATGAATGACGCATTTAATCGAGAATTGGAACGGGAACGTGAATATGATCACCAGGAATTAGATTTAGTAGTTCAAAGGAATGTACGCCTGTTGAATTACCAACAAAAGGAAGTTTATGATACTTTAATGAAGGCAATCGCTGATGAAAATGGTGGTTTATATTTCCTAGATGCCCCTGGTGGAACTGGCAAGACATTCCTTATGTCATTAGTTTTAGCAACTGTTCGGGCGAGATCCAACATAGCGGTTGCAGTTGCTTCTTCTGGAATAGCAGCCACATTGTTAGAAGGATGCCGTACGGCTCATTCAGCATTCAAATTACCGTTAAATCTTCAAACTATTGAAGAACCAACGTGTAATATTGCAAAAAACTCAGCAATGGCCAAAGTTTTAGCGGCATCGAAAATCATCATCTGAGACGAATGCACAATGGCGCATAAACGTGCATTAGAAGCACTTAACCGAACATTAAAAGATTTACGCAATGACTCGAGATGTTTTGGAGGAGCAATGATTTTACTATCTGGCGATTTCCGCCAAATACTGCCAGTAATTCCAAGATCTACGGCTGCCGATGAAATAAACGCTTGCCTCAAATCGTCAAATCTATGGCGCTATGTGAAGAAACTGCAGCTGACAACAAACATGAGAGTTACATTGCTTAATGATACATCTGCTGAAGATTTCTCGGAGCAATTGCTGACTATCGGTAATGGTCAAGTACCTGTCGATGAATCGAGCGGATTAATATCATTTCCAAATAATTTCTGTAATTTTGTCTCATCAAAAGACGAACTTATCAACAATGTATTTCCAAATATTATTTCTAACTACAAAAATAATGAATGGTTGAGTGAGCGAGCAATTTTAGCGGCTAAGAATAAAGATGTAGATGACCTGAACTACATAATTCAAAATAAGATCATTGGAACAATGCATTCATTCAAATCTATTGACTGCGTCACAAATGAAGATGAAGCCACCAACTATCCAATTGAATTTTTAAACTCTTTGGACGTGCCTGGCTTACCACCGCACAATTTACGCCTAAAGGTTGGCTCCGTAGTAATCATGCTTCGAAACATAAACCAACCAAAACTGTGCAACGGTACGCGTTTGGTGGTTAGTAAATTGATGAACAATGTAATTTACGCTACGATAATGATAGGAAAATTCAAAGGTGAGGAAGTTCTCATTCCGAGGATCCCGATGATCCCAACCGATATGCCGTTTGAATTTAAAAGACTTCAATTTCCGATACGTCTTGCATTTGCCATGACCATCAACAAATCACAAGGCCAATCCTTAAAAGTTTGTGGTTTAAATCTAGAACATTCATGTTTTTCCCATGGTCAATTATACGTGGCATGTTCACGGGTCGGAAGACCATCTGCGTTGTTTGTTTTTGCGCCTGATAATAAAACAAAAAATGTCGTGTATCACAAGGTACTTAAGTGAAGAGCAACCTATGTACTAAAATACAGAAATAATAATGAATGATTAATGTAGTTATTTAATTTTTTTTTGTATTTTTTCCAATAAAAAAAAAAACAATCTGCTTATTTATTGCCATTAAGGCGGAACAAAGTTCGTCGGGTCAGCTAGTCTATGAATAAATGTACATACACACATGCGTTCAATATATGTATGTATCAACAAAAATCAAAATAAGGAAGGCAACCAAAACTAAGCCTCATACGCGCACCGCGGCGGCGCACGTACATTTGCATCAGTGTTACCATAGGAATCCATACAAATTATTTTTAAAATGTCTTGCACCTAACTCATCTTCTCTTCCTTTCTTAAATGTATTTTCAACATATGTATATTGTTTTATTTGATATAGTAAAATATAACATGGAAAAATTAATAACTATGGCTTTTATTTTCATATTTAATAATAAATAGCATAAATAGCAGAAAATACCTACATCGCTTGAAAAATAGCAACTGAAATATGGTAACATCGGTACCAAAAGATCATCGAAACCAAAACAACAGTTTCTGTTTTTCTTTGCCTCTATGGACATTAAATTGAGAGAAAAAACAATCTTCAAAGTTGTTTTTATAGTTAGACACATAGCTTTGAACAGGGATACTGGCAAGCCAATATGTGAAATCAAAAACAGCTTTTTGGGCTTGACGATCAACCGACAAAAAGCTTTTTGTCGGTTGATAGCCAAGGAGTAGTGAAAAAAATATGGGACATTTTCTTCTATGGGGATGAGACATCTGTATAGTTTCTTATCTGTGCCGAAAGGTTGAGGTTATTAGAATTCTCTTGCAGCGTGATTTCGACAAGATTCAGCGATATTGCGACGACTGGAAACTGAAAATAAATGTCCAGAAGTCGGAGACAATTCTGTTCCGGACTCGGTTGGCTAGGCCCACGAGGGATACGGATACGTGCAAGAATTGGCGCAAGATGGTCATCGTTGATCTTCAGGGGCAGCGATTAGCGAGCGAAAGTGTAGTGAAGTACCTCGGTATCTGGTTAGATCAGTATTTATATTTCGACAGACATATACATAAATGCTGCTCTGACCAGGGCCAGAGGAGCCTTCGCTCTGACGAAACGGTTGTTTTACAGCAGTCGGCTTGACCCCAGAGTGAAGGTAATTTGCTACATGGCCCTCATACCGCCGATGATTGTTTATGGTTGTCCTGTGTGGTTCAACGTTGCCCCTTCCCAGATGGAGAAGTTTCGGGTGTTCGAGCGGCAGTGTTTACGACGCTGTACCGACTTATATCAAACAGCCGAATCTTCTTACGTGCACTACTTTTCCAACGAGGTCCTATACAACGGGGGTCGAATCAACAGAATTGACAATTTCGTGATAAAACTCGTTCGAGGTCACATTGCAAGAGCTACGTCTTCGACCAACAATTTAATTTTCGGGGCGTTCTATCCGAACGACGAGTATTTTGAAAGTGCATGCTTGAGCGGCTTCATTCCACCAGAAGCATTCCTCTTCTTAGATAAATGCGGTCTGATACAGGATAGATTGGCAGTTCCGCTAATCTACCACGTCAGACGACGAACCGTGGATAGCCGACTCCTGTACAATCGGGACGTCATGGCACAAGACGGAGCAGAGCTCCTTCGGTTCAGTAGGGCTGTGTACGAACGGGACCGAACTGATAGGGTGAAGCAGGAGAACCAGTTTTGGTGGCTTCAATCGGCACTTGATAGTGAGTAGTCGGGATGGGGTTTTAAGCCGTGGCCGGCTTACATACTTGTTTTATAGTTTTAGGGTTTAGTTTTAAGTAGAATAGGCATGGTGGCACAAAAAAAATACAAAAAAAAAAAAAAAAATACAAAAAAATACAAAAAAAAATTAAAAAAAAACATAGATTTTAAAAAAAAAAGTTATAAAAAAAGACAACAAA
The DNA here is from genome assembly GCA_920104205.1 of Eupeodes latifasciatus. Taxonomy (NCBI): domain Eukaryota; kingdom Metazoa; phylum Arthropoda; class Insecta; order Diptera; family Syrphidae; genus Eupeodes; species Eupeodes latifasciatus. Next base: position 109,092,308 of record OV049926.1, read on the forward strand.
ATATGAAAAACAAAAAACGTTAGATAGTTAGATTTGCTGCTGTGCTTGTTCTAGTTTTAAGTAGTTTATAGGTAGAATAGGTAGTTTAAGTTAGTTTAAGTTTTATTTTAAGGACATTATTTTAAGTAATTTTTAAGTAAAAATGAAAAAAGATATTGAAATTAGTTTTTTTTTTTAAATTTTCTAATAAATAAAAAATAAATAAAATGAATTACAGTAACATAGAGCTTAGGGCCGAAAGGCATTAGTATTAAGGGTTATAGTTTAACTTAGAGTGTCCGTATGGGACCAGTAAGTTAGTTGTAAGGTATGGTTAATTAGGCTAGTTTTATGAATTTTTGTCTAGCTTTAAGATAGTTTTAAGAATGAATTATAAAAATTAATTTGAAAAAAAAAGTGCGTTGGATTGTCAAGCTAGAGGTCTTCGGTTCGATCCCTGCCTGTGCCATCTTAAGTTTTTTTCACGGGTACTGCCTCTTGCGAGGAATTCACAAATTCTCCAAGAGTAATTCTTGTCATGAAAAGTGCTTTCTCAAATTTGCCGTTCGGATTCGGCTTAAAACTGTAGGTCCCTTCCATCCCTGACAACAGTACTCGCACACAGGAATGGTTGAGAGTTGTAAGTCACTAGGCCCTAGTTCTCAACGGACTGTTGCGCCACCTAATTTATATATTTATCACTCTCTTTACGAAAAATTCATTAAGTTTTCACTAGGGTCTTCTTACTTTGAGTAAGATATACGAAAAAGTATTGAAAAAAACTTAACTTATAAATTGAAGAAAAACATATTTTTCTTGACCAACAGAAAGTCACAACAAGTCCTAAGAATTTGTAACATAACCAAAAATAATCGCTCTGAAGGAAGATGTACAGGTGTGGTCCTATTAGATATCGAAAAACTTTCAACTCTGTTTGGCATAATGCTCTTATTTACAAATTTTAAACATTAGCGATTCAAAATTTTCTCATAAAAATAATCCAAAGTTTCTTATCAAGAAGATGTTTTCAAGTGTACGTCAATAAATGTAAATCCGTGTTAGTTAATATTTAGTGTGGTGTCCCTCAAGGTTCAGTTCTTGCTCCTAATGTCTACGTCTACACGTCTGATTTTCCACAGCTACCTTATTGTAATATTACTGTGAAGCAGGGATTTATGCCGAATGATACCTGCATACTCTCTTCGCATAATTTTGGTCTCAATATTTAGGCCAATCTTCAAAATGCACTTGATGTTTTAATGAGATATTATCACAAATAGAAAATTAAACTAATTAAAATTAATCTTTTTCACGAGAAAAAGAAAGCGATGGTTTCTTAACAGCAACAAGCTGGAAATCAACGGTACTTCTATAAAATGGGAGTCTAATGTACGAGTACAATATCTAGGAACAAACCTTGACAAGCGGTTTATCTTTAAAGAACATATTAGTAAAATAATTAAAAATGCTAACATAGCAATTAAGATGTTATACCCGCTTGTAATTAGAAAATCGCATTTAAGTGTTAAAAATAAGACTATTATACAAAAAGGTTGTTTTTCAAGCGATGTTGTTGTATGGATGTCAGGTGTAGGGTACTTGTACAATCTCCCATATTAAAAAACTCCAAGTGTGTCAGAGCAAAATTTAAAAAACTATGTTTTATCTACCCTGGCATCATTCAACTAATGATCTTCATAGTCAAACAGGTGTTGAATTGATTTCACTAGAATTCAAATATTAACTGATAACTTCTTAATGAACTGTGGTATTTCTGACAACCCTTCGCAATTAAACATATAAGGATGTACCTACCTATATTTATTTATTTTTGTTATTTATTATTTAATATTATTTGTTATTTATTTACTTATTAGTTAATGTTTGCATACATTTTTTTGCTTTAATTGTTAAATAATTTGCTTGTTAATTTATTTTTTATTTTTGTATTTACTTTCTGTTTATTTATATTTATTCAATTTAAATGTACCTTTTTATTACTTAACATGTCTTATATGTTTTTAAATTCAATCTGTTTATTAATCGAAATGTTTGTTTCACTTAAATTAAAGTTTTTGTCATATTTTCCTTCAAAATATAAATGCCTGTTTTCTTTTTGAATTTGTAATTATAATATTGTAAAAATAACGTTTTTTAATAACGCATTCAGTAGAAAGATAAAGTTTTTATATCAAATCTCTGTGTGAACTGAGCGGCAGCGAACCAAATACTATTTTAAGAAACTTTTGTACTGTAGGTGCAATTCATAAGAGTTCTCCATTGCAATACAGAACACAAACAAATACGAACATTTTTTTTATATATTCTTTATTATAAGACATCATTTTCTGTCCCTATATCACAAAATACATCGCAATATTTTTCAACTTTAAGTTCCCATTTAGAACAAATACCTACTTTTATAAAGTAGCCAACAAAAATACAGGATGAAAAATGTGCAACATCCTCTCATCGACCATTTCGCATCAACCTCATAAGCATTGAAATTGTTTTTTTCTTTCCCTACATCCATCATAGGACTCGAGTACATATGTAAGTATGTACATATGTATGTACATATGGCTCCTTGCTGTGTGTATTCCAAAGAAAACATGAAACTCTGTGTATATACTCCGAATTAATCACCTGAAAACAAAATCGATTCTTGCAATTTAATACTTGTGGACTTAAAAAAAATATAAAATCTACATATGTATATAGAGGTTCATTGTGAAACAAAAATGTTTTTTCAAAAACTAGCTAGTAGCAGTAGGTACTCGTGTACATACAACATACATATATGTATAAAGAAAAAAACTAGTAAACCAAAAACTCACAAAAGAAAACCTGATACTTTTCTTTGATTACAAAAAAAAAAATGAAAGATTGCTCCCAAAGGAAAATCGATACCTGCGTGAGAAACATCCATTCTATATACTTATGAAAAATATACAAATCCTGGTCTTCAGCTAAAATAAAAAAAAAGATGGCAGAAAATGTATTTCTTATTGCATGAAAATAGAACAACGAACTTTTAAAAGCATAAATACATATATATGGTATGCAATACGTATGTTGCTGCTGAGCATTTGAAACATTTGAAACTTTTACAGCGGCGCCACTTCATATGTTTCCATTTTTAGGACCTGACGTCAACAAAAAATTGTATAAGAGTCCTAGCGATATATGAATCCATAATAAACTTCGCTTGGAAATTAAATTAAAACAAGTTCAAGATGGTCTCATGCATACCCGTACATATTAACATAAGAATGGGAGAGTAGTCAAAGTTATACTTAGCATAAACCATTGTCAATTCTAATAACATTGTCAAATTTGTCAATGGTCTGACAATTTTTGTCAATGAGCTGACAATAGCAAAATACATTTCAAAGAAAAACTGTCAGCAAATGTGTGAAATGTCGTGAGTGCATGACCCCCCTTAGCCATAAAATCCTTAGAGTTAAGCTCTATTACAATATAGATATGTTAACAAAAAAGGGAAGAACTACTAACATTGGGATTAAACTTTTAGACAGGATCGTCGATTTGATGTTTTATGATTTCAACCACAAGTTTGTTTTGAAAATACACAGAATTCTACCTGCGACCGTTCTTGAAGCATAATTTATTATTGAACATATGTAGTTTTATTATTCAAAAACGATTTTGATGTTGATATCTATAGAATTTTCAGTTCTTATACAGAAAACCAATTTTTACATATTTTAGTAGTACCTATTTTTTAAAGATGAAATTGAGCTTGCAGGCATCAAGTAAATATTACCACGACAAAACAATACTATTTACGCCCCGATTCAATATAGACTATACGACGCCAAACAGTATTTGGATTAATGTGCATGGTCGACCGCACAAAAACATAGCGTTAGACTACCATTGCCCGCCATATTAGTTGGAAAGGTGAATTTATTTAAAGAAACCATTAGAAAAAGTCTACAAAAAAAGAATTTTCAAAGGGGGACCCCCGGATTTGAAGCGGGGGTCTCTCGACATATAGTGGAATGCTCTTCCTCAATGCCCATACAAAAACATACAAATGCGCTTCGTCAAGTTAAAAAAGTTATTAATTAGAAGTTTTTTTTTTTTAAGTGTTTAAAATTAAGAAACATTTAAACAAGATTTGTAGTATTTTGTAGGTACATAATATCATTTTTTATTATTTGTATTGTACTATTCGTACTAGAATGTCAGCTTGTTAGACTTGACCATTCCTTTTAATTTTATTGAATGTTTTTGAATATGATATGATAAACAATTAGCACATCTCGACCTGTGACGTCAGTGGTCTAAAGTAGTGGAGTGCGTAGTGCACACGACTTCTAAGACTGAGCAAATCTGATATGCGTGGGTTCGAATCCTATGTAGTGCATAAAGTTTTTCAAATAAAATTGGATTAAAGCTCAGCACCACAAAAAAGGAGACTGATGAGTGCAAAAGTGGCAAAGCACGAAATAGCTATATCTCCAGCCAAAACAATGAGTGGTAGCACCTTTAAGTTGTTGTTGTTGTTCAAAAACATTCAATAAAATTAAAAGGAATGGTCAAGTCTAACAAGCTGACATTCTAGTACGAATAGTACAATACAAATAATAACAATAATAACTTAATAGTCTGGTTCGTTACCGATCTTCCAACCTCTCCCCCTTTGATACGTACTACGAATTGTAAGTCTATCAAATAAGGTATGGAGAAAAAATGGAGGCGGAACAAAACAGCATACTTAAAGGAGCTTATAAAAAGGTTGATGCTTCAAATGCATTTGATAAACAATTAGCACATCTCGACCTGTGACGTCAGTGGTCTAAAGTAGTGGAGTGCGTAGTGCACACGACTTCTAAGACTGAGCAAATCTGATATGCGTGGGTTCGAATCCTATGTTGTGCATAAAGTTTTTCAAATAAAATTGGATTAAAGCTCAGCACCACAAAAAAGGAGACTGATGAGTGCAAAAGTGGCAAAGCACGAAATAGCTATATCTCCAGCCAAAACAATGAGTGGTAGCACCTTTAAGTTGTTGTTGTTGTTCAAAAACATTCAATAAAATTAAAAGGAATGGTCAAGTCTAACAAGCTGACATTCTAGTACGAATAGTACAATACAAATAATAACAATAATAACTTAATAGTCTGGTTCGTTACCGATCTTCCAACCTCTCCCCCTTTGATACGTACTACGAATTGTAAGTCTATCAAATAAGGTATGGAGAAAAATGGAGGCGGAACAAAACAGCATACTTAAAGGAGCTTATAAAAAGGTTGATGCTTCAAATGCATTTGATAAACAATTAGCACATCTCGACCTGTGACGTCAGTGGTCTAAAGTAGTGGAGTGCGTAGTGCACACGACTTCTAAGACTGAGCAAATCTGATATGCGTGGGTTCGAATCCTATGTTGTGCATAAAGTTTTTCAAATAAAATTGGATTAAAGCTCAGCACCACAAAAAAGGAGACTGATGAGTGCAAAAGTGGCAAAGCACGAAATAGCTATATCTCCAGCCAAAACAATGAGTGGTAGCACCTTTAAGTTGTTGTTGTTGTTCAAAAACATTCAATATCATTTTTTGTTCGCGAAATATTCGCGGTACCTAACAGTTTTAGTTTTTTTTTTTTGATTTATAAAAAACTTAATTGAATTCGTTATCGTTATTGCTTTGAGAAATATTTTGGGGCAAACAAGTTGTATTTAATTGTATTGAAAGTCCTTTTCATCTTAAGTTGTTTTTTTTGTTTTTTGTTTGTAAACAAAATTATGGCCGAAGGAAAAAGGTATCCCGAACGTGCAGACATACGGACGTACGAAAGTACATACGTATACACGCACACACAGACATCTATCTAAAAACCTTTGATTTAGATTCTAATTTTCAATTTAGATCGGGTCCATTACAATAACTTCTTTCAGAAAGTTATGAATATTATCGCTACGATAAAAAGCGGCTTTACGCCATCGTACGAACCATTTTTACTAATGGAATCAATAGGAGGACCACTTAATTACTTTATATTTCTATTATTCGACTAGCTATGCATATTATGGTTTATTGTAAAGCTGCTAGTTTCAAAGTTGCGTGAGACATACAGTTCAAGCAAAAGCTAAGAGAATTATAAAAACAAAATTTTCTTTTAATTTTTGATATTTCTTACACAGGTAAAAGTTTAAAAGTAAAAGTAAAAGTTTGTGGGGTTAATTTTTTTTAATTAATTCAAATTCATTTTGGAAAACAAATGTGTTTGGCCATTTTTGCTTTTCCTTGTTTCCCGTGAAAAAAAAATAATGTTACGAGAAACATTTTTATTCCTTTGAATACTAGTAGTTCATTTTATAACAATAACAATGCACTTAACACTTTTACTCTTATGGGTAAACGAATTTACTCAATATTGATCGCTTGTTGATGTTATTCAAATGTTAGTAGTTTTATTCTTTTTGATTTGTTTAAACCAAAAAGGAAATAATCTGGATTCTTTGAACTAATAAGTGTTGCCGAGCCAATAATCAATTTTTTCTCTGAACAGTTTCAAATCAGTTTGACTTACAAGAATTAATACTCATCTCACAAAATTTTAAAATGCTTTTAGAGTTTGTTCCTACAATGAATATTTCAATATGGTTCTTTTTTTTGGAAGGCATGCACGTATACAAGAGTATGATACTTCATTTAATATTACTACTTACTTACTACTCTTTCAAAATTTTGAATTGCAGTATAAAATGTTATTGATTTTATATTAGTTTTTTTATCAATACAATGTTTAAACACTCAAATTTAATATAAATATAAATATAAATAAAGACTTTATTTGTGCAGTCATGCAGCCACGTAATTTTTGCTGACCATCAATTAAACAAACAAATTAACTATTCAAATAATCCTATTATTGATATTTTTTTATTTACATATAAATTCAAAAATAAGTACCTGCAATACCATTGCTTAATAAAGTTGGAGATAGACCCATCCTCTGTTGTTTTATGAGAATATTTTGATTATTTTTTGACATACAAAACGTTTTATACTTTCGACCACAAATATGATTACGTTATTTCTGACAGGAGTACGGAGATATAAAAAAATTAACCACATTATAATGCAGTATTATGAAATTGGTGGCATTCCTTTTCCCATCAGTAAATAGCCCCGCATTTCGCTACCTAGTTCACACAAAATTTGGGTGCCCAATACTTAAAAAGCTGCTTTTTTAAGAATTCAACATTATGGATTATATTTATTTAAAGAATTCCCTCACACTTTTAATTTTGCTTTGGGTATACATATTCAAATCCCTTTTGTGAAGGTGTTAAACTATATATTTACAACGTTGATAGGATAGGGATCATTATAATAATCATGAAACATTAATACTTAACTGGAATAAGGTGACCTTAAAACCTTTGAGTCCCTAAGGCTTCCAGTTATATCCGTAGAATTCGTATTGATTTTTCACATAATTTTTAACACTCCAAGGTTGTCATTTCAGAAAATAATGGTAAAGTATCTGTGGCTAGTCAGGGAGATTATAGAGGTTCAGCAAATAATCATTGTTGCCGATTCAAAAAAAAATTTATCATGAGATCCTCAAAAAAATCATGAGGTTGCTTAATGCTTATTCTTTATTGGGCCCTTAATAATGAATATAAGCGTATAATTCACCACAAAAATTTTAAATAAAAAATACATATGAGATTTCATTTAATTTTATTAAGTTTTAAAATAACATTTAGTGATATTTTAGAGACAAAAATATATAAATTACATATTCATGCTTATTTTGAGATTCGAACGAAACGTTGATTCGAGTGACTAGATCTATTCGTTCGAATGAATTATGTTTATTTTGAGATTCGAATGAAAAATATTCATTGTAGAAAATGAACCGAAATGAACAGTATTTTGGAGATCAGCTGTTCTAAATGATTTGACATCTTGATTTGATTTAGTGTGACCACACTAAATTTTTATTTTTCGAAGAATCTTATTTTTAATTCAGAGTTTGTCACAGATTAACAGTTTCTGAATTGAAAAATTAAGTGAAGTTAATAAAGTGATAAAGAAAAACATTCAAGACATGAAATTAAACATTTTTTCAACTAACGTAACCATTTTGGTTTGAATTTTCATGTTGTGTTTATACCGTTTAATATGTTATGTATATTCGTCACACATGGTCACACTTTCAATTAAAATGAAAACAATCAAAGTTTATAAACTTCAAATCGGTGTAGTTTTTCTTATTTTGGAGAAAGTAAACAATGGCAATAGTTTTGTTTCTGAATTCTAATGGTGAAGAACGAGAACATGTTTTTACAAGAAGGATTATGGACGCATCAAATCCGTTTGAGTTTGACGATTTAAAGTAAGTACCTATAAAATTGATGTTAAATCGTGGTGACTAAATTGATTTTGTTTTGTAGATTTGTAAGGAACTTTCGCCTCAATAAACGGGCATTTAAATATGTCTTGGATGAGCTTTCCATCGAGATACAGGGGGAACTTCTTTGTCCATACTGCCCATTTTAATGCTAGCTTCAACCTTGCGCTTTTTTGCCGAAGGAGGCTACCAATTTGGAGTCGGAAAAGATGCGACACTTAAGTTTTCTCAATCATCGGTATCCAAGTGCATAAAAATAGTTTTAAATAAACTGGAAGTCAAACTTGGCACAAAATGGATTAACTTTAAATTAAACCACGAGGAAAAGGAAGAAATGAGACTACACTTCTTCGAAAAATTTGGCTTTCCGGGAGTAATAGGATGCGTTGTTGGAACGCACATTGCCATCAAATCTCCTGCATTGGAACTGAGACAATTATTTTATAATAGAAAAGGATTCCACAGTTTGAACGTTATGATAGTAAGTAAGATATTTTTCTTATAAGTTTGTGGAATACAATTTTTCATCTTGATAGATCTGTGACCATAAAATGAGAATAAGGTTTGTGGATGCCACTCACCCTGGTGCAACACATGATGCCTTAGCTTGGAAGGTATCTGCAGCGCGAAATAACTTTTTAAAAAGTATAAGAGTTTTTAAAAAAACAATCAGAAAATAATATAAAATGAAAGGAAAGAACAGACGAAAGTCAACTGTCTATTATGATGTGTAATTTGTATCTGATGATCGCTGCAACTCCAACTTATCTCGTGATGCTGTCCGATGATTGTTGGCCGCATTGAAGATCGTCCAATGTTTATTTATCAGTTTGATTTCATAATTGGATTTGGACCAATGTTTATTTTATCTCATATTTCTCAAAATGCTGTTAAAATTTAAGTGTCGTCGTTGCTTCGGTCTCAAGTGGCTTGTGCAATACATTAGGGTAAGGGTTAGAAGATGTAGTTGTAGGTGTATACGTAACTCGCGCTCACATCTACTGCATCAATATACCGGAACAGAACAAAGAAACAACTGGCTCTTAGGTAAGGAAGCATCAAAACTGTATATGTAAATACTTTTTATAGATATATTTCACATTTAAATATTTAGGTGACGCAGGGTATCCACTAGAACCTTGGTTAATGACACCATTCCGATCTCCGGTTCCAGGAAGCATTGAAAGCAAGTATAATATTCAGCTTTCCAAGGCACGAACCATCAACGAACGGACAATTGGCTTACTGAAAAATAGATTAAGATGCTGTCTTAAGGCCAGACAGTTGCATTATTCTGCAGAGAAAGCTGCTCAAATAGTAAATGTCTGCGCAGCTTTGCACAACATTTGCATTTTTTTTAAAGTTCAAGATTGCGAAAATATTGATGTTGAAGATTGCAACGAAAGTCTTTTAATGGATTTTGATGCTGATGAGAATGAAAGTACACATTTAAACGAAGCTCAAAACGCTCGTGACAAAATCGCTGCATTGTTTTTATCAGTTATCCATCGTTTTTGTAACAGACAATTTTGAATTTATTTTAAGTTTTTATTTAATTTAAAAAGCAAAAAAAAAACATTTAATAACAAAAAATTCTTTCATAAAACAATAAATAAAATTAAATCACTAATAACAGCCATATGTATGTAGTAGGTACTTCTTCATTTTGTGTGATTTTCAACAAAAAAAAATTATGCATCGACGAGTTTTTCGGTGACCTTACCAAGTTCCATCTCTATGAGTTTTTTCTTCAACTCTAATTTCTGCAGCATTATGTTTTCCAGGGCGAGATTGTGTCGAAGATTTTCTTCGTATATTTGTTTTTGTCTGTCTTCGGTCTTCTGCAGACTTCTATTCATACGATGGAACTCGTATTTCATGTCGTCCAGCTTAGAACACAAATCAGCAAAAAAACTTTTCAAAGACTTCATTTTGCTTTTGAAGCAGTTGAACCGGAGTGTCGTTCTTTGTTCGTTCAGATCGCTGTTTCTCCACCAAATGTTCTTCATCTTCATTAATAGAGCTCATTGATATGTTATTGTTTGATGTTGATGCCGTTTCTGCCACATCAGACTCCTCAATACGAGTTTAATTTACTCCAAATACCTTGGCCTTGATTCCACTCACAGACTGGCTTAGCGAGGTAATTCTTACGATAGCTTCTTCAAATTCTGATAATGGAATTAAATTATTATCGTTGAAACCGGACTGCTTCCTTTTTATTTCGTTTTCAACCAATTTCTTTTCTTTATTTTTGAAATCAGCCCAGACCTTGAACACGAACATTTTTTATCTTTTACTTGACTTATTTTATTTACAAACCTTTTTCCATGTAGCACCGTCTTTAGATGGAGGCCCATGGCTATTGAGCTTCACGGCAGCATCTCTCCAAAACCAGTCAACATCTATACGGTTTACAGAAAAACCCTTTGCTACCTCCGGATTCTCCTCCATCAACCTTATCAGGATTTCTTTTTGCTCCCTGTCCAATTTGAATGTGACTGTGCCCTTTATGAAATAACAAAAAAAAACAATTTCGTTTAATTATCGTATAAAAATTGTAAAAACTTACATCTTTCTTCAGCTATTCACCAGAAAATATTTGAACGACACAAAAATGACATTTGATTCGAATCATTCGAAAGTCAAAGTTTACTTAGTTTTTTTTTTTAAACTTTCGAATCGATCGAATCTCAAAATAAAATCTTCTCGAATTCGAATAACTTTCGATCGAAAACGAATCTCAAAATAAGGGTGATTATTATATCCACGTTTACGGAAAAAAGTATGTTAACATAAAATGTATATAATTTAATTTTCTACCGAAAAAAGCGAAAAATAAAATCGTAAATCTAACGGTTGTGAAGATATCGAAGAACCCTTTTTCCACCCCTTTTTTCAAGATGGCGGCCAAATGGGGGCTTTCAACCACGAAAATCAAGTTTTCACACTGAACCCCCCTACACATCAAAAGAAAAAAATCGTGTTCTACCCAAAATGCAAGGTTCGGCCAAAATTTTGTAACATTTCAATGGACATAATTACATACCTATAGTTTTGAATTCAAATACATATGTATTGAAGGTATTTGATAAAACCATAAAAAAGGCACTTAAAAAAAGGAAAATTGAGACATATCTATTTATTGCAAACAATAGCAATAGCAGTATGAATTAATGAAAAATAAGAATTTCTGATCTAATTTTATGATACATATGTATGTACATAGTAATAAAACTAATACATTGTCAAAAAAATATAACATAATTTGAAGCAGTGTTCACATTATAGGTTAATTTCACCCTTTTACAAATAAAATTTATCCTTTCTTTTATAAAATTGACACTTTTCCTAAGCAATTAATAATTTATAATTACGAGTATATAATAAATAATAATTATATTTAAAAAAAAAAAACATCAAAGAATATTGATTAACGATAAAAAAACAGAAAATTAATTTGATTTGCTTGTTTGCGAAAGCATGCATTTTAAGACTGTAAAAAACACAATAATAATCTTACAGCATAATTTATTTATTTGAAGCTAAAAAAACAAAAACTATAACTGTTTCTACATGAAAAAGAAAACCGTTTAAATTGGTTAAATTTATAAGTAGGTACTTACAAATACTTTTTTAATCTGGATGCTTTTTCAGGATATTTTTGGCTTTTTTCAAGTTGTTTATTTTTTAATTTTAATTTTTTTTTCTTTTATTAGTTCGTTTATTTGCTGTCAGAACTTTTGTTTTAATACGCAAATCTTTAAGTGCGTTATTAAAATTTTGTATCGATGTTCTTATTAGAAATCAAACAATATATTTTAATATTCCATCCTTGTGGTCGCTGCAGAATTCAAATAATGTTTTGTTTTTAGAAATAGCATCTATAATTAAAACACTTATGTTCCTTTTGAACTTGAAACACTTAAAATATTTTTGAAAAATTGAAATTATATAGTTTAAATCGTTCTCAAAATTATCTGAAGGTGTTGTTAAACTATAATTTTTGTAGGATCTTAAGTTTATTAATGTAGCAGTTTTTTTCTCGTAATTTTCCTGTTCCTTAAAATAATGACTACAAGTAGAATACTTATTGTTCGACGGCAGTTTCATAGCTAACCTACCTTTAATATGTCCTTTAATCCATTTTCTTCATCCTCCAAAATCTGGTTTTCTAAATTTTCAAAGTTAATATCTTCTTCTAGATATCCAAATTTTGTTGTAGATTTCTTGTAAACAGTTGAAGACGAAGAATGCTCTAGTAAATTAATTGAATTAGAACATTCATAACCACTTAAAGAAGATGATTTCAAGTTTTGAAAACATATCCATTTCAGGTTTCGACATACCCGGGCGGACGAAGGATTTTTTTCATATGAACCGCGATTATTTCTTATCATGGAAACTGTATTTTGCAACGGATCTTGGTTAAAATGCGAAGTAATTAAATAATTTTGTTCTGAATCCAGTGAAATGTTATCCCACAGATCTAGTATACCATTAATTGTTTGTTGAAGTCCTACAAAACAAAATGGGACTTTAATTCCTCCTTCCGAATTCCAAGAAGCAATATTTTTGCAAAAATCCTTTAGATTTTTTTAAATTTCCGGTTGGTCGTTAGCAATGGCAATTTTATCAGGATTTGATGAGTATTTGCTAACACTGTTTAAGTTGTCAAATAATTTATTTACAGAAGATATGAAGTTAGCAGTGGCCAGAGCTATAGGTTTTTCTGCCTCTGTAAAAAAATCATTTGCAATAGCTGCAAAAATTCCCATTGCTACTCTATTACTAAAAACCTGAGTAGCTAGTTTAACTGAAAGCTTTTCGAAAGAGTTTGGCTTGAGGTGCTGTCTTGAAAGTGTGTTAAATATATGGATAGTGCCACCATCGAAATCAAAAATTCTTTCCAAAATTTTCCAAGATACTCTTTCGGGAACTAAAATATCTGCTTTAAGCAATGTATTTCTAATACTTTTAATTAGGTGTGGGGCATCATGCAGAAGAAAAGTCTTATTACCATCTACCTACCTCATAAAAAGGTTTACCAACTACAGTCCTAAGTAACTTATAAGCATTTTGATTGTTTCTTCCCTGATCTGTTGTTACGGCACATATGTACATACATACATAAGATGTTACTTTGGAAATGCAATGTTGGATTATTTTACTCAAATCGAAACCAGAAATGTTTCCAATATATAGACCAATGGCTTGCTTCCAGTTTGAATTTAAACCACGTAACATAACGATTAAAGCATGCGAAGCAACTACACCTGATCTGCCAAGATGACCATGATCAATAAATCCATAGATAACGTCTTCTGAAGTGCTATATTCTAATTCAGATTTAATGGCCATTTTATCTAGTAGTAAGATACACTTTCGTTCCAACTTGGAAAGAGACGAGCATTTTCAATTAAGCAAATTAAAAACACTATCTACTATTCCAGGCGAAAATTCGATATTTATGTGCCATCTTTGAATGGTGGATACAGCAGGTAAAGTAAATCCGATTTCAAGCAAGTACTTATACAGAACAGGCGATTTGTAAAAAAAAATCAGAAATAAATCCCTCTCTTCATTACGCCATTTTGAGTTGGGCTTATGAAGTAACTGACAAAAAATAAATTTCCTGACTTGGTCGCTTTTATTACTGAAAATTTCGTTTATTTTCCTTTCAGCTAAGTCATTTATGGTATCTTCTTTCCGTTTTTTTGGGGATCTATAAATAATACTTGTGAGGTTTGCCCTTTTTGAAAAACTGGTGGGTGGAATCAAGGAAGAACCATTTTCTGAAAATGGAAAATGCTCTTCTATTATTTCGGCGTCTTTAGAGATAATTTTAAAAGAATTATTGCGCAATATGTTGCAGTAAACTTTAATCTCTGGACCTGAAGGAGAGCGATTTCCTTCTAAAGACAAGTAGTCGTCATCTATAAACGGAGAAATGTAGTAATTAACAGATTCTTTAACACAAGAAAATGAAGGATAATTTTTTCCTATTAACGAATCTATAAATTCCGGTAAGCAAGAAGTGTTTGCATCATTTTGAGATTGAATATTTTTTTTTCTGGCATACGTTGGCCTAGCAATATTGATAGATGTCTGTAAAAGCTTCTTACAAATATCGTCCATGAAATGACCATTGCAGGAACAATATCCTGGGAAAGGAAGGGGGAAGGAATTTGGAAGCAAACATTTTTTGGTCCCTTCAATAGTAATTTGTCATGCTAGAAAATGTTTTTCGCAAAATTTAACTACACCTTTACCATTTGAGTTTTGCAAAGATACATTTCCAGAATGCTTAATACAAACCAATCTCGCACTACTGTAAGGTAATCCAAAAAAAAGATATAGAGCACCCTGGCTTATATATGTATGTATATTCAAACAGTTAAAATAAGAACATGGAATGAAACTCATTTTATGTATCGGGTTATTTAATTCCTCAATTAAATAAGTAGGTAGGTACCTACATAAATATTTCCTGAAAACACTACCAAAACTTCATAAGTATGTCTGAACACTTCCAAAGTTATTTATTTGCGTATTGTAGTGACTCAGACCTCAGAGACTCACAACAAAACAACTCAACTAAAAACAGACCAACCAAAACAAATACAGACAAAATTCAACTTGATCGATCCGCTTCCGCTCCGCATATGCATAATTTTCTGAAAAAGAAAAACATTTAAGAAAAATCCACGTACGTCCATACTCTTCCAAGGATATTTGCCGATTGAATGAAAATGAAAACTAAATGAGTGAATGAACAAAATAAGCAAAAACACTCTATATGAAGATATAAATCCTTCGTACGTATCACCCTTCAAAACCCATTTGTTTACATTGTTGTATTTGTAATGTGGAAGAATTCAACGAGTAAAATTGACGTGTTTTCACGCATACATAGACACATTTACTGAGTTTTTAGGGGAAATTTCATAAATTAGAGGAGAAATTATACGCACACTAAGAAATACTTTATGAGGCCAGTTTCCGGTTTAGCTTGTAGGCAAACCAATATGGCTACCGAGGATTTATATCTTTACTAGAGTGTTTTTGAAAATAAGTAAAGAATTTAACCCAAGAAAGACAGACTAAAATGAAAACAAACAAATCAACTCCACAAAACAAAATACTCAATCCGCTTCCGCATCCCTTACCAAGTTATCTACAAACTCTACTGCTCATCAAAAACACTCTATATGAAGATATAAATCCTTCGTACGTATCACCCTTCAAAACCCATTTGTTTACATTGTTGTATTTGTAATGTGGAAGAATTCAACGAGTAAAATTGGCGTGTTTTCACGCTACATAGACACATTTACTGAGTTTTTATGGGAAATTTCATAAATTAGAGGAGAAATTATACGCACACTAAGAAATACTTTATGAGGCCAGTTTCCGGTTTAGCTTGTTGGCAAACTAATATGGCTACAGAGGATTTATATCTTTACTAGAGTGTTTTTGCTGCTCATGCTCACTGCTCACTGCTCAACGCATATTCAGCGGGAATTTGTGTCTGGTTAGAAAACAAAATGAAAATAATGCTTGAAAAATACTCAAGTACTCAATTTGACAGGCACAACGGGACATTCATAACACATAACGACATAACACAATCGAACAATAACTTGGACTCTCTCCCAAAAACACTCTAATGAAGATATAAATCCTTCGTACGTATCACCCTTCAAAACCCATTTGTTTACATTGTTGTATTTGTAATGTGGAAGAATTCAACAAGTAAAATTGACGTGTTTTCACACATACATAGACACATTTACTGAGTTTTTAGGGGAAATTTCATAAATTAGAGGAGAAATTACACGCAAGTTAAGAAATACTTTATGAGGCCAGTTTCCGGTTTAGCTTGTAGGCAAACCAATTTGGCTACCGAGGATTTATATCAAAAACACTCTATATCAAGATATAAATCCTTCGTACGTATCACCCTTCAAAACCCATTTGTTTACATTGTTGTATTTGTAATGTGGAAGATTTCAACGAGTAATATTGACGTGTTTTCACACATACATAGACACATTTACTGAGTTTTTAGGGGAAATTTCATAAATTAGAGGAGAAATTACACGCACACTAAGAAATACTTTATGAGGCCAGTTTCCGGTTTAGCTTGTAGGCAAACCAATATGGCTACCGAGGATTTATATCTTTACTAGAGTGTTTTTGATTTATATCTTTACTAGACTGTTTTTGCTCTCCTTTCCTCTTTTTTTAGTTCATATTTTGTGCTTTACTACCATTGTTCACTCAAGAATATTTTTGCTCAAGAAATTAAAACTGAGACGATTGCAACCAAAAACACTCCATTACCAAGACCGGAATCTCAGACTGACATTTCGGTTTGCTTACAAGCTACGTCGGACTAAATGTGAGAAAGTGTGCGTGAAATGATGCAAAAAACCAAACACATTCTCACATTTAGTCTTACAGCCCATCAAAACGCTTCATTATAGTAATCAGCCCCATCTAAATGCTTCATTTTGAATGTTTCATGGCCTCGTTCAAAAACTAAACAATCCTAACCAACAGAATCTGAAGCGCTGACATGGTCTTAAATTGGAAGATTTGTATAGCTTTTTAAATTCAATCCAAATAAATGTTGTAAATGTATATTAAATAAAATAAGATTGACCAAATACATATTTAATGATTTATTAGTGCTTTTGTTTACTTAAATTATTTGCAAACGCAATATGAGCTGCAACTGGTTAAGTATAATTGGAAATGGACAAAAGTGTAACTCAATACTTTGTAAAACAACAAAACAGACAATTTTTTCAGCTGTAGTATGCTTAGAGCATTTTTTTGGCGACGTTAGAAGTTCAGGTGGAAACAATAGGCGGGTGCCTCCGTATTTTTTTGTACAGACAATGCTACGAGAAGCATACTTGTGAAGTTCCATTGCCAACTTTAGCTAGTTCAGATTCCTCAATTAGATTAGTATTTTCATCATTTAAAGTAGCATTCACATGAGCGCGACCAACGAACGACGAATGAATTATAAAATGTGAGTTTATATACGTTTGAAGACATATTTCCACACAAATTCCTAACAAAACGATAGCAATATAGTTTCCATTGGATTTATGACGCATACTTTTACTTTTCAATATCATACTATATTAATAAATTTAAGAAAACAAATTTATTCGTCGCGAAAAAAATTATAGTTGATACGAACTGTCAAACTTTATTCGCGTTCCACATTATCCACACTCGCAACGAATAAAAAAATCGCGCGTAGGTACTTAACCTAAAAAAATCGTTCTTGTTTTGGTTTCGGTGGTGAATGTCAAACTTCATTCGCGACGAATTAAAAACTCTCATGTGAAGGAAATGTCAAAATCGACGAATATTCGTTCATTCGTTGGTCGTTGGTCGTGCTCATGTGAATATTGCTTAAGCAGTTCGGTAATTGCAAGACCAAATTTTAGTTTTGTTTGTTGCAGAAATATTCCTGAAAATTTCTTTTTGAGGGACTATGTTAGAGTTAGAATTTTGTTTGTAGTTAGATTTTGGAATACAAATTTGAGGGAACCATGTCTTAAAAATAATTTGCTTTGTGGAAAGCATCTTTTAGGAATAGAAGGTTACACACAATACTAACTAAATGATTGCAATAAATAGATTTAAGTAACTTTTTTAATTCCAGTATGGGGAAACCGAACACCCAATAGAAAAAAAACGGTATACGCGCCAAAATCCATACTTCTTGACTAAATAATGTTATCTTCTATGTTTACGCATAAAATTACGAATTTCGTAGCGTATGAAAATTTCTAGACATTTTATAATCTGAAAAATTAATTATGCTATGAAATAATTGGCTGCAATTAATGCTAATTTTTTTTTCTAAAAAGTTGATGAAGGTTAGTCGAAGCGGAAATTTCTTTAATGAACATACCTAAAATATTATTGGCTTTCTCAAAAATATTTTTCTACACTAACCTCTGCTTTATACCTGAAAACTATTGTTTATGTATATTTTCTTCTATGTTCTGCATTTATAAAATATAATCTATGAAAGTATTTACTATATTAAGAAAAACATGTACGTAAAACTCATTAATTTGTTTCATTTTTAGCAGCACTTTTACTAAACATACCCTTCAAACAATAATAAGTAAACTTGAACTTTGGTAACTAAACATTTTTAAGGAATGAATGAAAATTATATTTTGCGTTAAACTGTGGAAATTCACTAAAAAAACTTCTGTACGTCAACAATAAACATTCATGACGATTACATGTTCTATTGAATTAGTTGTGCATGAATTCAGAACGATTTTAAGACGTTTTCATTTTGTGATATATGTATGTACATATGTCAAAATTTGCATTTTATTTGCTCTGCATTTATTCAACAGGTTCGCTATAATCGTTCTGATTACTTTTTTAAAACATTGGTGTTCCTTTGATGCATAGTTTTTTTTGATAGCAAATACATGTATGCTTCCATCAATCAAGAATGTTATGGATAAGATATTTTTCGATTATAACTCTTTTTTTAAATTTAATATTTATTAATCATAATGGAATTGAAAAATAGTTGCAAGCTTAAATCATTAAAAACAAACTATTAATATACTTGGATTAATTAAATTGATACAGATTTTAATTAGTTGCAAACAAAATATTTGGGCCGTTCGTTAACGAAAATTTATTAGAATTTAATACAAAATTGCGCTCGCACCCTTAACTTGATGGTTCTTCGAACGCATCTTTGATACAAAAATCCGAGGTTTATTATGAAATTTAAAGAATTTCGTAGTGATTACTGTAAATTAGTGAATTAATTATAATAAACTGATGTTGAACATGCTTTTTTCAAGACAAAAAGGTAAATTGGTTCACTATCCACAAAATGCCTGCAAAATTAAAGCTTAAAACTGACTTTTTCATCGAAAAAAAGTTATTAACCTCTCCATTTTGTTTTTGCTATGCAAAGTGCCGCTAGCCCACGGCATCGTTTTTTTTTTTTGTTTGTGCTTACATCTATTCATGGACTAATTGTCAAAATTACAAATACAACAATGTAAACAAACGGGTTTTGGAAAGTGAAACGTACGAAAGATTCCGGGCTTGGTAATGGAGTGTTTTTGATTGCAACGCTCCATGCGAGGTAAGTTTGAAACTTACTTTTCAAAAAGATGATTCCTCTATGCATAAGTACTCAATGCTAGAACGTGCAGGTTTTGTATCACGCACCGTACCTCTGTATGTGAGTTCTCATCTACAAAGAAAACAACAAAAAAATGTCTCGGAAAAAAGAGAGCAGGTAGGTTGCTGTGCTACCTTCTGCTTCTACCACAAATCAAAGGCCCTCCATATATTTTTGTTGTTGTTTTTTTTTTGTAGATGAGAACTCACATTCAGGTACGGTGCGTGATACAAAACCTGCACGTTCTAGCCCATACGATTCAATATGAATAAGTATTTTGCTTTGTCATAGGTACTCTCTATGTTAATTTTGGGACTCGGTATGCATGAAATAAATCTTGCACATATGAGATGGCGTGGAACTTTTTTGTGTTGAGATTTTTTCTCTTGTACTCGTATTAACAGCAAAAACACTCCATTACCAAGACCGGAATCTTTCGTACGTTTCACTCTCCAAAACCCGTTTGTTTACATTGTTGTATTTGTAATTTTGACAATTAGTCCATGAATAGATGAGAGCACAAAAAAACAAAAAAACGATGCCATGGGCTAGCGGCACTTTGCATAGCAAAAACAAAATGGTGGGGTTAATAAGTTTTTTTTCAGGTTTTTCCTTTTACTTTTTTCGATGAAAAAGTCAGTTTTAAGCTTTAATTTTGCAGGCATTTTGTGGATAGTGAACCAATTTACCTTTTTGTCTTGAAAAAAGCATGTTCAACATCAGTTTATTATAATTAATTCACTAATTTACAGTAATTACTACGAAATTCTTTAAATTTCATAATAAACCTCGGATTTTTGTATCAAAGATGCGTTCGAAGAACCATCAAGTTAAGGGTGCGAGCGCAATTTTGTATTAAATTCTAAAAATTTTCGTTAACGAACGGCCCAAATATTTTGTTTGCAACTAATTAAAATCTGTATCAATTTAATTAATCCAAGTATATTAATAGTTTGTTTTTAATGATTTAAGCTTGCAACTATTTTTCAATTCCATTATGATTAATAAATATTAAATTTAAAAAAAGAGTTATAATCGAAAAATATCTTATCCATAACATTCTTGATTGATGGAAGCATACATGTATTTGCTATCAAAAAAAACTATGCATCAAAGGAACACCAATGTTTTAAAAAAGTAATCAGAACGATTATAGCGAACCTGTTGAATAAATGCAGAGCAAACGTTTTAAAATCGTTCTGAATTCATGCACAACAAATTCAATAGAACATGTAATCTTCATAAATGTTTATTGTTGACGTACAGAAGTTTTTTTTTAGTGAATTTCCACAGTTTAACGCAAAATATAATTTTCATTCATTCCTTAAAAATGTTTAGTTACCAAAGTTCAAGTTTACTTATTATTGTTTAAAGGGTATGTTTAGTAAAAGTGCTGCTAATAATGAAAGCCAATAATATTTTAGGTATGTTCATTAATGAAATTTCCGCTTCGGCTAACCTTTTTAGAAAAAAAATTAGCATTAATAGCAGCCAATTATTTCATAGCATAATTAATTTTTCAGATTGTAAAATGTCTAGAAATTTTCATACGCTAAAAAAATTCGTAATTTTCTGCGTAAACATAGAAGATAATATTATTTAGTCAAGAAGTATGGATTTTGGCGCGTATACCCTTTTTTTTTCTATGGGTGTTCGGTTTCCCCATACTGGAATACAAAAAATTACTTAAATCTGTTTATTGCACTCATTTAGTTGGTATTATGTGTAAACATGTTGCCTATTTCTATTCTTTAAAGATGCTTTACACAAAGCAACTTATTTTTAAAACATGGTTCCCTCAAATTTGTATTTCAAAATCTAACTACAAACAAAATTCTAACTCTAACATAGTCCCTTAAAAAGAAATTTTCGGGAATATTTCTGCAACAAACAAAACTAAAATTTGGTCTTGCAACTACCGAACTGCTTAAATGATGAAAATACTAATCTAATTGAGGAAGCTGAACTAGCTAAATTTGGCAATGGAACTTCACAAGTATGCTTCTCGTAGCATTGTCTGTATAAAAAAAATAAAAAGGAGGCACCCGCCTATTGTATCCACCTGAACTTCTAACGTCGCCAAAAAAATGCTCTAAGCAAACTACAGCTGAAAAATTGTCTGTTTTGTTGTTTTACAAAGTATTGAGTTACACTTTTGTCCATTTGCAATAATTATACTTAACCAGTTGCAGCGCATGTTGCGTTCGCAAATAATTTAAGTAAACAAAATAAATAATAATAAACTAATAAATCATTAAATAATATGTATTTGGTCAATTTTATTTTATTTAATATACATTTACAACATTTATGTGGATTGAAATTAATAAAAAAAAAGCTATACAAATCTTCCAATTTAAGACCATGCCAGCACTTCAGATTCTGTTGGTTAGGATTGTTTAGTTTTTGAACGAGGCCATGAAACATTCAAAATGAAGCATTTAGATGGGACTGATTACTATAATGAAGCATTTTGATGGGCCTGAGGACTAAATGTGAGAATGTGTTTGGTTTTTTGCATCATTTCACGCACACTTTCTCACATTTAGTCCTCAGTAGCTTGTAGGCAAACCGAAATGTCAGTCTGAGATTCCGGTCTTGGTAATGGAGTGTTTTTGATTAACAGGGTGAAATATTTGGAAATTAGGTAGGTAGGTGTCTTTGCTACAAATGGTCAATGGATGTGCAAGCTTTCTTTTTTGCACACTGAGTTCGAAACTAACATGGGAGATATTTAAAAAAAAAACTTATTTTAACGGAATCATATGGGTCAAAGCGTGCAGGTTTTCTTATTGCACACTGTGTAAGAGTTAAGTGCCTGATTACAGGAGAAGAAATTTTTATTAGAATGAAAAAGAAGCATAGAGCTTAAAAATTAAAGAGGGATGATTCTATGTGGAGTCGAATTGTTCTTGCGCAGGCAGTTTTTTTTTTTTTTTTTTGAAAGTTAATGACTGTTGTAACGGCTACTTTTAATGTATATCTAGTCTGGTGCAGAAGGCAGATTATTTCAATTGTTTTTTCGCTTTGTTGGTTAATTAATATTAAATAAATAGCTATCAGTTTTTAATAGAAGTGACGTATTTTGTGACAAAACCGTAATGTGCCTGACTCAGTTGATTTTAGACAAGCTTGAATTACATGAAATTTTAATAAGTAACTGTCAAAGCCAAAGTTATGATAATGGTTCGAATATGAAAGGAAAAGGAGCGGGTGTTCAGAATCGAATTCGAACCCTGCAACCAAGAGCATTTTTCATTTCATGTTGCCCGCATTCCTTAAATTTAGTGGTTAATGATGCTGCTCGGTGCTCATTTTATGCAGTTAAATTTTTCGATACAATTCAATGTTTGTATAACTTTTTTTCAAGTTTCACAACGAGGTGGGATATTTATAAGAAAAAAATTCCAAGTCATACTTTGAAATCCCCTTCTAAAACTAGATGAGAGACCAGGTTAGATACATTGAGCCCTTTAAAAACAAATTAAGAAGAAATATATGAAGCCCTTATAGTATTAAGAAATCTAGAGGCAAAAAACATTGCAGAATCGTTAGGAAATAAAATTTTTGATTTTACATTTATTTGCTGCCTGCCAAATATGTTTCCTGTAGCTTCACCATTGCGATCTCAACGGAGAAAAATACTTTATGCTGATGAATGTCCTGAAACTATATTAGACCCGAAACAGAGATTTAAAGTTGATTTTTTTTTTAAATACTTGAAGGTTTGATACGTATAGTATCTATCAATTTTTCATTTTTAAGTAACATAAGCGAATGTACCTATAAAAAAAATAAAAATGAACGTGCTTCATCCTTAATTTGCAGAATGTTTTAACATAAAGTACACCCAGAGAAAAACCTTTGTAAAATTAGCCTAAATCGCGTGCTAACGTAGGTTAGGCCCAAGGCAATATTGAGCTTGCTTTTTTTTTTTTTTTTTTTTTTTTATAATAAGCAAACACTCAAGGGGATATTACTACCCTTATTATGCAGATGCACAGTGTGAGCACTAGGAAGAGGAGAGAGGGTTTAAAAGGAGATGTCGGTGCACATTGGTTTTGAATTCCTGAATATTGCAATGACTAGGAAAGACAGAGTGTGGTAAGGCATTCCACATTCGCGTAGTACGGCTAAAGAACGAATCTCTGTATTTGACAGTACGGCCGAAGTTGGGCTCGAGGGTATACTGATGAGCATTCCTAGAAGCGCGAGTATTACGGTTGAACTGTTTAAGGGGAGGAATGCAACTGGCTATTTCACTAGAGCATAAGCCGTTAAAGTAACGGTAAAAAAGAGTCAGACAAGAGACCTTACGACGATGTTCAAGCGTAGTAAATGAACTTATGATGATATTGTCATCTATCAATTTAAATGCTCTACGTTCAATACTATCCAAGAGGCTTAAGTAAGTTGCAGGAGCACCAGCCCAGAGATGGGAGTTATACTCAAGCTTTGGACGTATATAAGTCTTGTAAATAACAGCCAGATCAGAGGGGGAGAAAAACTTCTTGCATCGCCTTAGAAAACCCAAACATCTTGCGGCATTTTTGGCGACATCGCGTATGTGTTCGTTCCACAAAAGGTGGTTGGTGATACACATACCGAGAATATCGAGATGTTCAGTCTCCCCGATGCAAGTGCCATCCATGGATAATGGCAATTGGGGTATATCTCGCTTTAACGATACAAGACAGCATTGCGTTTTCGAAGCATTAAATTCCACGCGGTTTTTTAATCCCCATTGTAGAATGCTGTTTAGGTCGGAATTTAATGAACTTATCATATTTTGTCGTTGCAGTTCCACATCCTAAGAAGAGGGATGGGAGTCTGAAAACGAATATGAAAAGCTAAGAGTACTATCGTCAGCGAAACAATGTATTGGATTAGAAGTTGCAGACAGGAGATCATTAATAAAAATGAGAAAGAGTGTTGGAGATAGAACAGAGCCCTGGGGCACACCAGCATTTATTTTGTGGTTTTCAGACTTGAACCCATCCAATACTACTTGTATTGAACGATCCGAAAGGTAATTACTAATCCAATGAAGCAGGGATTCGTGAAAACCGAAAGCACGCATTTTCGATAAGAGGGCCTGATGCCAAACCCTATCAAATGCTTTTGAAATATCAAGTGCAATAATCTTACTTTCTCCAAAGCGATGTAAAGATTTGCTCCACTGTTCGGTGAGATGAACCATGAGATCACCAGTGGACCTATTGCTGCGAAAGCCGTACTGCCGGTCATTAAGAAGCTTTCGGTCTTCGAGATATTTCTTAAGCTGATAATTTATCAGCGTTTCCATGACCTTGGAAAGAAGGGACGTAAGTGCAATCGGTCGATAATTAGAGGGTGAGGAAGATTCGCCTTTTTTGGGAATAGGCTGGACAAATGCAGTTTTCCATCCACTCGGAACGAGACCTGAGGAGTAGGACAGATGAAAAAGCTTACGCAGTGGTTTTGCCAGCGTTGAAGAACACCTCTTCAGAACAATAGCGGGGATACCATCCGGACCAGCGGATTTATGTGTGTTTAGATCTCTTAGGACTCTTGCCACAGTACGAGTGCGAAAAAAGATTGGTCCCATAGAATCACTAACTCGCTCAAGTACAGGCGGAGTCATAACACTCACTGGCAGCGTAGAATTGGCGGCGAACTGCCTAGCAAAGAGATTAGCTTTCTCTAAAGAGCTAACAAATGGAGTGTCATTGACAACGAGCGTAGGAACCGAAGAAGATGAAGAATTCCTCATGTTTTTTACAAATGACCAAAAATTTTTACTGCCTTTGGGACATTGCAGTATTTTTTGCCGTAATTTTTGGTCATGTAAAAATTTGGTTCGTCGAATATGGGCGTTGCAGGCCTTCCTGGCTTGTTTGAACTTTTTCCGGCTTTCCTCAGTACGGTTGGCTTTATAGCAACGGAAACTTACCTCTTTGGCCCTAATAACCTCTTTACAGCTCGCATCAAACCATGCGTTTTCCTTAGGTCTGATACTTTTAACCCTATTCGGAATAAAAGTTCTCATTCCCAGGAGAATTAAACTTGTGATCATATCAGCGCTGGCGTCAACGTCACTATCGAGGAAGCAAAGTGACCAGTTAAAGATCCTGAAGTAATTATTGAGACCGTCCCAGTTGGCTTTCTCGTATTGCCAAACGGTTCTCGTAGGAGCTCTTTCTTTAACTGGAGAGTTTTTACACGAGAAATTAGCTGATATGACACAATGGTCAGATGTGCCTAGAGGAGATAGAACACTAACAGTGTACTTATCAGGGTCAGAGGTAAGAAACAAGTCAAGAGTGTTTTCTGCTCGACCTTCAACGTCCGATATTCGGGTGGGCTCGTTGACCAGCTGAGTTAGGTTGTTCAACTCAGCGAAGATTTCTACACACACTCCATCGGGTGTTGTCTGGCCTGAATGTTGAAGCCATGAAGAATTGTGTACATTGAAATCGCCCGTAACAACGATTTCAGTGCGAGGATAGGACGAAACAATTCTTTGGATGGAGTCAGACAAAGCATCAAATTCACGAGAAGTTGATACTCTGTCTAAATTTGGGCTTCGATAAAGGAAGCAGTAGTGAATGATTTGCTTATTTACGGAGAATTTAAACTACATATAATTAAAAAAGGAATTGGTGCAAAGACCATATTGTGGTAAGAGCTGATAAGCAACATCATTCCTAATGTATATGGCGAGGCCATGGTGGGAAAAGAATAAAGGCACTAAGCTATACCCATGAATAAAAAATTCAGCAGGATCGGAATCCTCACCTACTTGGGTTTCACTTAGTGCCAAAACAGCTGGCCTGTATGAAACAGTATGGCGGTACGCCAATAAAAAATTTGCCCTTAGCCCACGAATATTACAATAATCTACTCTGAATTGTCCAGTCATTGCAAATAAAAAAATTACTAAAACCAATACAGATAGAGATGACAAAATAAAATTCACTGAATTGAAACACAGAATAATTATCAATACCCTTCACTGCTAGTGTTATGCCTTAGCAGTGATGAGAACCGATCCGACCCTGTGATGCAAAACAGTAAATTCAATTAAAATAATCTGCTGAAACACAGATTAGCATATGCACCAATTCCAATTGCAATTGATACATAAACTAGGCTGTGAAACTGTGGAAGAAGGGGAAAGTAAAGATGGGATGGTACTCACTGTGCTGTGCTGTGCTGAGTGGCTTATCATTTTTGTTTGTTATAGGTGTTTTTTGTTGTTCTTGAGTGGCGTGATTTCTTTATTGTTGTTTTTATTTGGGGGTGCACTGTTGTTATTGTTTTTTGTTGTTGTTTTTTTTTTTGGAACCACTTATAAATTAATGTTTGACTTATTGTTGTGACAAATTATTGTTTTTTTGTGTTTTATTTTTTTTTAACTTTTTTGTGTATATGTATAATTATAGTTAAGTTTAGTAGGGTAAACTGCTCCACGACACGATTTAAAAAAACAATACAAAAATAAAAACGAACGAGCACAGACAGAACGGAGACGCACAACACAGGGGCAACCTTCCCCAACAAAGGTTCACTGACAACTTTGCTTAGTTCTAACCTAATTCAGCCTAAATAAATAGGCTAAAGTTGAAATTTGCTAATTTCCCCTAGGAAATATTTTTTAGCCTATACTAAGGCAATTCAACTTAGTTCCTAAGTTGATTTAGCTTAGGATCTAAGGTAAAAAAGTCCCATTTTTACCTAGTTTTGCGCCTGAATTAGCTTATTTCCTAGGTTGGTTTTCCCTATTTTTTTGCCTATACTAAGGCAATTCAACTTAGTACCTAAGGTAATTTTACCTGGCAGTTTCACGGTTTTTAATTGTTTCACATTATAACTAAAAATACAAAATTCTCTAATTTAGAACACATTTATTTAACTGAATTTAACTATCTGTAAGTAGATTATTAAATTAATTGATAAGTGCCCTCCCAGAAATGGCAAAAGACCCCGGCGGGGGCTCCCGCCAAAACTACTGGGTTTCGCTTGATCCCGATCCAGCTAGCCCAATAAGGAAAAAACCAAATTTAGGCAATTATAAAGATTTTCCCAATATGAGACATCAAGTAATAAACATAAATAAAAAAGAATGTCCGAAATTCTTAGTGATAAAAAATAAAGATTCGGCAAAACCATTGAACGAATTTAATATTTTCCTTGTCACAAAAGCTATATCTGGTCTTATCAGCGACCCACTAAGTGTCAAATTTACGGCCGATGGTAATATTCTAATGCTTACAAAAAATACACAACAAGCTAACCTTTTACTAAAAAAACAACGACTGTCAAACTTATGCGAAATAGAAGTATCAATGCACCCCTCACTTAACACTTCTCTTGGTGTGATTTTCTCACCCGAGCTTAAAAATCTCTCAGAGGAAGAAATAAAAGAGGGCCTCTCTGATCAACAAGTCACCGAGTGCAAAAAGATAACTAAATTTATAGACGGCAAGGTAACCAACACTCCATTACACATTCTCTCCTTCAATCTTTACGAACTCCCAACTGAGATCAAAATAGGTTTTCTTAAAACAAAGGTAGAGCCGTATATTCCCAAACCAATGCAATGTAAAAAATGCTTTAGATATGGGCACACAAAAAAACATTGTAGATCAGAACAGCAAATTTGCGACATCTGTAGCATCAACTCTCATGACCCTGAACCATGCCAACAGGTTCTATGTGTCAATTGTAAGCATGGACACTCTGCCACCAACAAGAACTGCCCCGCAAACATAAAAAGAACAAAAATTTTAGAAATAAAAACAGAAAAAAAAATTACGTACCAAGAAGCAAATAAACACATAATAGAAAATCCCCACCTTTACCCCGAACCGTCGACAGCAAATATACCGAAAGAATCTCTCTCTGAGATAATTGAACAAAGAAAAAATAGACGTGCTCTCCAAATCAAAAACCAATCTACAAAAAGCCAGAGCGACTCAAATATGGACACTACCGAAATTAATACGCCACCTTCTCTCCACTCAACACCCACACCATCTAACAATAATAAAAACACTACATCAGCACACAATGAAAAAGAAACTCTCACAAACAAATACATTAACAAAAATATAACAGACACAACCAATCAAACATCTATTCACAATCGAAATCAACAAATTAATACACTACTAAATACTTTAAAAACACAAGAAAACACAAAAAAAAACCTAAACAAAAAACAATCCCCTCACTCCTTAAGTTGTTTAATAGACTTAACGGAGTATTTTTTTTTTACACATTAAATCAAATAATGGTCCTTAAGATCCTCCAATGGAATTTACAAGGCTACCAAAATAACTATACAGACCTCCAACTTATCATTAACAATATAGCTCCAAGCATCATTGCATTACAGGAAACTCACTGTGCATTCGGATTCACCCCGCAATGTCCCAAACCTTTTAATGCGTATTTTAAAAACCACAATACAATAACATCTAAAAAAAATGGTGTTGCTCTGTTAATCAGAAAAGACATCCCACACATATGTGTTAACATTAACACAAGTCTATTAGTGGTAGCAGCTGAAATACAACTGGAAAAAAAGATAACTATAATAAACACGTATTTACACGACAAAGACAATATAACATCTTAAATTTTATCTGATCTATTTGTAAATATACCCGGTGATTCAATCATTTTAGGGGACTTTAACGCGTGGAACCCACTCTGGGGTTCTTCAAAACACAACACTAGAGGCAAAGAAATAGAACGCTTTATAGTTAACTCTAATACTATCCTCCTAAACGACGGTTCCCCAACCCATATATCAACACACGGAACACTAACACATATCGACCTAACCTTATGTACCTCATACCTTGCATCCTTTTGTAATTGGTACACATTAGAAGACACTTATAGCAGTGATCATTTCCCAATTATAACTGAAATTAACAACTTACATCTCGCTGAAAACTCCAAGTACACACCAAAATTTAAACTTAAATATGCTAATTGAAATAAATACCAAAATGTAGTGGACCAGCAACTACAAATCAGAACTTGCAGTAATAACATCAATAAAGAAGCAGCAAATTTTCATAAAGCAATGCTTTTTGGAGCGAACATTGCTATTCCTCAGTCTAAAGCAAGCAATAAAAAGAACGTCTTCTGGTGGAATAATGAACTGAAAGTTCTTCGCAAAAACAAACAAACAGCTTTTCATACACTGCAACCATTGAATAATTACAAATAGAAGTGGACACCAAACATTGCTCAAACGACCATGCGACTTATGAGCATCCAGTGAGTACTATTAGTAGCTTGAATATCATTTTCATGATAATGGTTTCTGTATATGCTAATTTATATCCTCAAAAGGGATTAAAAAAGTCCTTTTGGGATCTTTTTTGAAAGCGAACTATATGAATATTTATAGATGAAGACAATAATATGCACGTGTTAAATGGGATAATGTGTTTGTGTCGCCACAAAAAAAGGCATAGGTATACCTACATCTGAGTATGTTAAGTAGGTATTTGAAAAGATACTATTCATTTTTCGTGTGTAAAAAATTGCCATTTTCTTACTATTTTTATTTTGTTTTGGAGATTTGGTTAAACTGATTTACCAAATCGTTTACTTGGAGGTTTGTTGTTCCAAATAAAAAAATTGCAATTATTTGTTCATGAATTTTTTTATGTAGATTAACTTTCATAGATACCTTTGTAAATTTTATTTAATTAAAACAAATAAATATACCTAATTATGTCTTGTTCAAGTTTAGCGCAACACATTATTATAAAAAGAGGCTACGATGCGACCCACACTGATAACTTCCCATCCCGTCTGCCGATTTGTTTGATAAAAATGTTTGTAGGTTTTCGTGTTTTAGTAAAAAAGTTGTCAGTTGAATTATTTCTAAAAATTTAAAAATTTCCAACAATATTTTGCATAAGTATAATGAAAAAGTTTGATTTCAAAGTCGAAAATCAATTTTTCTGAACATTTAATAATTTTTTTAGTCAAAAACGGGCACGAGTACGATAACTTTGGCGCCAAGATATAATAACGGTTTTTGGTTTTTGGGTCTTAATACAAGCATTTTTTACTATGGGAGGGGGGTTCTATCTCCCCCCGTTTAGGCGGGAGGGGCAATTTAAAAAAGTTATTATTTAAATTGGAAAAAATAATTAAAAAATAACGGTGATATACTTACAATTAAGTTGTATACATTTTTTTAAAGCCAACATTCTGTTCTATTAGCCAGTTTTTAAATCAAGTCAAAACTATGCGTAGTTTTTGAAAAATTTAATTTTAAACTCAAAATTTGAGTAAAAAAAGTTAAAAAAAAAGGTTTAAAGTGTAATTTTTCGATACTTCAAGATCATCTACCATTAATTTTATTTCAGAATTTATTGCTCTTATTTGTTTTTGATCAAAAACTGAAAACTAGATGATTTTATGTCTTTTAGTTTTTGAGAAAATTGAAAGTAAAAATTTAATTTTAAACTCAAAATTTGAGTAAAAAAAGTTAAAAAAGGTTTAAAGTGTAACATTTTCTATACTTCAAGATTATCAACCATTGTTTTTATTTCAGAATTTATTGCTCTTATTTGTTTTTGATCAAAAACTGAAAACTAAATGATTTTATGTCTTTTAGTTTTTGAGAAAATTGAAAATAACCACAACTACTATTTTAATTTAATTCTTTTTTTTTTTGCTTGAGTGGTCTTATTTTGATAGTATTTGCGTACCTATGCGTAATGCGTGTTTTGGTGTATGCAACAGTAAGGTGTGCGCGAGTTTGTGTGTATGCAACAGTGGCATCTGCAACCCCCCTGCTTGGAAACACTATAGGATTTGGGGTGGGTGCAAGTTGGAGTGTGTGCAAGGTGGGGAGGGTGCAAGGTGCGGTGGGTGCAAGATGGGGTGCATGCAAAGTTTCTTTTGCATTTAAATAAGCTGGATTTAAGAAAAATTAATTTACCCTAGGTATATCTTAATCCATATTTGATTATTACTATCAAAATAAGACTACGTTAATACTTAAGCAAGGAAAAAGTAATTTAATTAAAATATTTTGTTTAGGTAATTTTCAATTTTCTCAAGAACTAGAAGACATCAAGTCATCTAGTTTTCAGTTTTTGATCAAAAACAAATAAGAGCAATGAATTCTAAAAAAAAATAGTAGATAATCTGAAAGTTTTGAAAAATTACACTTTAAACCTTTTTTTTAACTTTTTTGCACAAACAATTTTTTTTAAACAATTTTTTTTCAAAAACTATGCATAGTTTTGACTTGATTTAAAAATAAGCTAATAGACAAAAGTGTTGGCTTTAAAAAAAGTTATAATACTTAATTATAAGTAGTTACCGTTATTTTTTAATTATTTTTTTTTCCATTTAATGTACATATTTTTTTAAACTGCCCCTACCGCCTAAACGGGGGGAGATAGACCCCCCTCCCATAGTAAAAAATGCTTGTTTTTAACTGTTCTATACAAATCCGTCATTAAACTTTGTCGCCAAAGTTATCGTACTCTCCCCCAAAAACGTTATTCTTCGTTGCACAAAATAATTTTGGAGATAAAATCATTTTTTGTTCGTAAAATATTCGAGGAGACAAATATTTTTTTCAGTTTTTTTGATTTATAAAAAAAACCTTTAACTGGATTTTTTTTAAAAAATACATATATTTGTTTGGTATCACGTTACAATATAAAATTCATTTAAAGTATCTAGCGTTATTGGTTCGTGAGATATTTTGGGTAAACCAACATTTTCATCTTTTTTTTAAATTGCTTAAATTGGTAAAAAGAAACCACCCACACAATTTTTTTGAGAGCCCTTCTGCATCATTCTGCATTTTTGTCTGTATAACAAAATTTATTTGAAGTCGAAATCTCAACTGGTTCTTGAGGTATGGACGACGAAACTTCGTGAACGTACGGACGTCTGAACGTACGTACATACATACAAACGCACGCACAGACATCTCTCTAAAAATCTTTTATTTCGACTCTAGGGACCTTGAAACGTCGAGAAATGTCAAAATGTTTAATTCGACAAATCGGACAATAACTTCCTATGGCAAGTTAAAAATAAAGCGAAAAAAGGGATGTACTAGGTATAAAAGGAAGAAAATTTCTTTACCACTGATATGCGACTACAAAAACTGCAAAAAGTGAAAACTACTTCCATGCAACCGGCAACCTAAAGCAAAACAATATCTCAAAAAAATACGTAAAAACAAAAAAAAGTATAAAAATAATTCTTAAAGCCATATAGGTACTAGGTACCTACCTACTACAAAATGTATACCTATACAAAAATTCAACAATGCGAGAAAAAATTGTATGTTATTTGTGTACGCACAGTGCACTGGTGAATGTTAACATGATCCAAAAAGGCTAAGAATCCTTTTTTACTCCACTTTGATTAGGTATATCTTTTTTTCTTCACTCGACAGTATTTTTTAAAGCAAAGAAATCTGCCTAAAATACCTACTACTAAAATAATTGAAAAATGTAATAGGTAGGTACACCCCCAACTTATGTGTTGTATGTAAATATATATGTATGTACCTCCATACATATGTTCCTACTAACCTCCATTTGTGCATATGAATACCTACCTTACCTACATAGGTATATGTAATAACTAATTACTAATTACCTACGCACCTAACATTAGCCTAAACAATATACCTACCTATGCTTATGTATGTACATTTGCAATGTATACTTTGTAGTAAAGTATGATTCGTCCACTATCCCTATTTTCAGAAAAAAAAAAAGAAATTTAAAAATAAACCTATCCCAACCCATATCAAACTAATAACGAAATTGAAGAAAAATTCACCGAAACTCACAAATCATCATCATGTCGAATGCACCGAAAAGCACCAAAATCATTTTCGTTTTATGAATGAGAACGAAATTTAAAAAAGAAAAACAAACCTTCAAAATACATTTTCTGCCGCGAACGTGATTTGGCCTTGAATGCAACACTTTAACAGACATTATGTACCTACACAGTTGTTATTGTTGTTTTTTATTCTAAATAACAATATTCCGTTATCTTTCTCGACCATAAATTGTGAGTAAATTT
The DNA here is from genome assembly GCA_920104205.1 of Eupeodes latifasciatus. NCBI lineage: Eukaryota > Metazoa > Arthropoda > Insecta > Diptera > Syrphidae > Eupeodes > Eupeodes latifasciatus. The sequence goes on from OV049926.1 coordinate 109,125,960, forward strand.
CCCATAAGGACCAAAATTTGTAAAATTGGGTGTTGTATTTGAAAGACTGATACAATAACTCGCCGTGCGATACTAGCGACTTATGAGCATTTGAAAAATAAGTGTCGCCATCTAGATCAGGATTTGCCCGGTGTCCCTTCTATTTGTAATTATTCAATGCTGCAACGATTCCCAACCGATTTAAATCTTATAAATTATAAGAAACTACGCGCTCGCTTCAAGTTTATGTGCAAAAATGCAAAAATCAAAGCTTATGAAAATCTTACACAGAATATCAACCCATCTACATCAACTCAAAAAATTTGGAACAACATAAGACAAATCTCAAGCTCTTATTCTGGTAAAACTATTAAGGTAATAGACACAGCAACAGGACCAGTTTCAGACTCAAAAACAATGTCGGAACTTTTTGGCCAGTTTTGGTCAAATTATTCAAAAGATTCGAATTATCATCCCCGATTTCTAGATAATAAACATAACCTAGAAACTAGTATTCAAAATCTATCATCGCCATCCAGTACTGCCAAAAAAATTGAATTACCCATTACCATATCAGAGTTCGACTTCACTCTAAAAAGCTTAAAAGGTTCAACCCCATCATATGATCGTATATCGTACCCCATGATCTCTCATCTATCGAAAACAGCCAAATCACGCCTTTGCAATCTATACAACAATATGTTTTCATGCGGTATACATCCAAACCAATGGAAAACGGCAACTATAGTACCTATACTGAAGCCAAAAAAAAATAACAATAAATTAGATAGTTACCGTCCTATATCTTTGCTACCTTGCCTCAGCAAAGTTTTTGAAAAAATATTAGCAAAGAGACTACTGTGGTACATAGAACAAAACAACCTAATAAACAAAGCACAAGTAGGTTTTAGACCCAACAAAGGTACAATGGATGCCTTATTACACATAGACTATACCGTGTCCAACATTCTATCAACTCGTAATCACGGATCTATTATTTCCTTAGATTTTGAAAGAGCCTTTGAAAGAATTGGTACACACACTATACTTAAACAATTGAAAGAATGGCAGCTTGGTCCAAGAATTATAAGAATTATCAATCACTTCTTAATAAATCGTAAATTCCGCACCAAGGTTAATAATGAGTACTCAACACTTTGGGCACTTGATAATGGAATCCCACAAGGATCTCCATTATCGGTAATACTGTTCATAGCTGCATTTAACACAGTCAGTACGATAATCAACAGGGAACAAATTTTAGAACATGGAATTTATGCTGATGATCTCATCATCATTACAAAAGTTACCAACATCAACTTGACACAAGAAACCCTTATTAGAATTTTAGACAAAATAACAGAATGGGCTGAGACATCGGGTGCTAAAATCTCAACGGAAAAAAGCCACCAACTCCATATCTGCCGTAAAACCAGCTGTAAGGACTTCTCGTTAGATATCGGTAACTACACGCTAAACAGCGTCAATGCATTAAAAATTCTTGGCCTTACCATTAACAAAACTTATCGCTGGTCTTCGCATATTGAATAATTAAATATAGCTCTCATATCACGTTTAAATATAATAAAATACTTTTGTAACAAAAAAAGCAGGGTCCATCCCAGCTCAATTTTGAACGTTGTACGTGCGATCATTTTAGCTAAAATCGATTACGGGCTCCCTATTTTCGGAAACTGCCCAAAAACTCAGTTCTGTAAACTCAAAGCTCCATATCATTCAGCACTCAGAATTGCCCTAGGCGCCTTCCCTACAACACCTATCCCCAATCTTCTAGCCGAAGCTGGATTCCTTTCACTTGAAGAACGAAGAGACCTTCTTACTGCCAAATTAATACCGAAATTCCTGGTTTCATATGGATCACTTATACAAAAGGATCTTTCACTTTCAATGAAACGTAAAACCAAACCCAAATATGAACACGTTATCTATAGAGTAATTCAAATTGCAAAAGATCTGGATATTCCACTTAGACTTATAAAAACAAAACCAGGTGTGTTTCCCCCTTGGACATTAAAGGAAAGCAGTGTTGATACTCAACTCGCAGCTTTTAAAAAAACGAATCTTGACCCTATCAATTTCAGGCAACTGTTTAATGAAATGTACAACAACCTATCTAAACAACAATATAAATTCCTTTATACCGACGGCTCAGTTAATAATAACAAAATTGCATAATGCGGTAGTTGATTCAAACTACAATACTGTACAAACAAGTACCCTTCACGAATTTAGCAACATCTTTACTGCCGAATCAGCAGGTGCCATAGAATACGCAGAAAAAAGGAAAAGCAAATTTTGCATTTTCTCTGACAGCCTCTCATCTCTAAACGCAGTACTCAACATCAACTGCAACCTCACTCCAATCGTCAGAATACGTAATAAACTTTGCCAATTTAGTTCTAAAATTAAACTAGCTTGGATTCCTGGGCATGTTAATATCAAAGGTAACGAAGCAGCAGATACTGCTGCAAAGTTAGCTACCAACTCACCACTAATCTCATCAAATGTTGTCAATCCATACGACTTCTTAAACAAAATCAAAAAATTGCAAAGGGAAAAATATTTAAGCAATTACAAAAACATTAATAACTATTATACGAATTCTATTAATCCTTTCCGTATTCCAGTTCACATACCAGATACCTTTACTCGGTACGAAACAAGAGCAATCATCAGGCTAAGGCTTAGCCATACAAACCTCACACATAAACACCTACTTGACAAAAACGCAACCAACAATTCCTGCTTATTCTGCAATCACCCAAACAAAATGACAGTTGAACATCTGTTAAACTTTTGTCCCAACTTCCAAACACCTAACCACAGGATCAACCGTACAGACATGATAAACAGTTGATCTTTAACTGTGGAAGTGAGTGGTAGTTATTGTCGGCTTTCGCAGTGTATTCAAATTTCCAAATAAATAAGAGTGTTGTATAAGGAACTAGTTTGCTCAGCTATTTTCAACATAGCTGATAGCTCAGTGGAAGAGGTGGCAGACCGTCAAGGCAAGGTGTGGGAGTTCGAATCCCAGCCGGGCATAAAACATTTGGCTGCTTTTTTTCACAATCGTGAAGTGGAAGACTTCATTGATTGGGAAAACAAGCAGATGAGTGAGAGTAAGGAGGCGGGGACATCGAAAGGTGTCCCAACAACAACAAAGCCTACAAAGGCTACAGCAGCAGAGGCAATTGTTACCAAGCCAGCAGCAACGGCAAAATCTATGAAGTCAGCAACGGCAACAACAGCAAAATCATCCGATGTGGTACAGGTTGTGCCACCGGTCGAAACGGTCGAAAACATCGTACCATCTGGTGTAGTTCTGGAGGTACAGCAAAAAAGAAGGCGGTCCATAAAAGCGATACCAAACATGGTAAAGAGGAGAGCGACGGGTACCTCAGCTAAGCTGCCGGCTGGGGGAAGCGAGTTGCGGTCAGCTAAGACCACGGCAGCAAAAAAAATTGCTCAGCAATTAATTTCCTCACAATCCGATGACGACATCGAATATATGTCAGAAGATAATGAGGTACGATACAGGTCCGGGGACAGCAAGGGGATTGCTGGACTGTTGACAGAGGCGTCCTCGGACGAAGAAGAAGAGGGCGAGGTAGAAAAGGCCCAGTCAATAGTGAACGATCTATATGACGAGATCGAGAACATCAAGAAGAAGATGGAGCCTTACCTCCAAGTGTTAAAGAAGAAACAGGAGGCGAGCCGGAAAAAAGAGGCTGAGATACGGCAGAAGCTCGAAGAGGTAAAACGAAGAGAGCAACAGCAGCAGCAACAACAAGAACAGCAGCAGCAGCAAGAAAAAGCAGCTATACAAAAGCAGTCGGCAGCACCCAAACCACAAAGGGTGCCACAACAAAAACAAAAACAGCAGCCCAAACAAAACTCAGGTGCGGCACAATCAGGCCCCAGTACATCGGGGGCCCCAAAATCGGCAGCTGCCGCTGTTCCAAAGCGCTCCGCAGTTCCAATTCCGACTGCAGTTTTAGCTGCAGTACCTGCTGCTCCTGTAGCAGCACCAGAAGCAGTACAAGCAGCAGCATCAACATCAGCAGCACCAGCACCATCAGCAGCACCTGCAGCAGCACCATCAGCAGCAACAACATCAGCAGCAGCGAGACAGCAACACCAGCAGCAACCACGGACAAAGTCCGAGAAAGTGCCACCAATTCGGACCTATAAGGTCGACCTTGCAGACATAAAACAGGTATGTAAGTCGGCCACTAATAACAATTTTTCTATTAAAATTATTAACGAAAAACAAATGAGGTATTCGGTTCAATGCTTCACATTGGCCGAATACAAATTAGTTAAAGATTGCCTTAGAGAAGCCACTGCTGAATTCTTCAGCTTCACTCCTAAGAGTGAAAAAGCGAAAACGGTCCTGTTAAAGGGAATCAGTTCCTACACGGAAACCGAAGAGCTCCTAGCTGAGCTCCGTCAGAAGGCCAGCGATGATCTCGAATTCGTCGGGGTCAAGCCATTTTCCACGGTCAAGTCCAGACGGGAGGGGCATAAACTGCCAATCTTCTTAGTTTCACTGTCGCCCCAAAGTAGACTGGAGAGTCTGAGGAATATTACTGTCCTAGACTACCAGGTCATACACTGGGAAAAATTAAAGAGGCATGACGACATGCTGCAGTGCATGCGCTGCCAAAGGTTCGGTCACGCTGCAGCCAACTGCGAAATGCAGTTGCGCTGTGTGAAATGCGCCGAAACCCACAATAGGGGTGAATGCAGGTTAGGGACTGAGCGGGTCGAAGACATGGCCCAGCTCAAGTGTGTCATCTGCGGGAACGAGGGGCACCCTGCTAATTATCGGGGTTGTCCTAAGGTCCAAGCGATACGGGAAAAACAGGCCAGACAAAAAGCTGAAAGTCAACCCGTAAGACAAGCTCCAACAACAAAATCTTCTATCGTTAATCCCCAAGTTTCTTACGCCAACTATGCGAAAGGAAGGGTAAACACGAGACAGGTTCCACCACCGGTCGCCCCACAGGCCCAAGTGCCTCAGGTGTCGGCGGGGCAGCCAGACATTGTATCCTTGTTGCTGAGCATTCAAGGCCAGTTGACAGGACTGCAAAGTCAGATCAAGGAGCAAGGCGAAAGAGTAGATTACCTCTACTCTTTGTTGCCTGGCCGAGCGCAAATTCATGGTTAAGGGCGCGCTGCCGAAGTCGCGCCTTAAGATCCTAGGTTTGAATGTAAATTCATTGATTAGGATCGAACGTAGAGCCAATTTGTTCCAGTTGTTGAAAGACCACAGTCCTGATGTGTTTATGGCTAGCGAAACTAAGCTAAACCAGAAACACAAATTGACTCACAATAATTACAATATCGTAAGAAGAGATCGACCCGGTTCTAATCAAGGAGGCGGTGTTGCAATCTTCATACGTAAAGGCATTAATCATAAAATTATATACAATAATGATTTGCGAAAGCTTCAGACGTTAGAAGTTTGCGTCGTACGTGTGTCCCTCACTAGAGGTAAGCACTTATATTTGATTGCGGCTTACGCGGCTGATGCTCCGCAGCCAACTAACTTCATCACAGAGCTCGAGATTCTTTTTAGAGTACTCCAACTGGGCTTGGAAGAGAACTTTTTTATATTGGCCGGAGATTTGATCGCCAAACACGGAGATTGGGGAAATAAAATAAGTAACCCAAGAGGTAATCATCTCTTTAATTTGATGAATCTTTGCAGTGTTGGGTGCGGTATCGATCTGCTGGCCACTGAAAGGCCATCATTTCCAAGGAGCGGCTCCTTTTTGGACCTTTTGCTGTACGATAAAAGACTGACAGTAACTGACAAAGTGGGTAACCACCCGCGAAATTGTCTACAGACAATTGAGTACGACAGTGACCATTGCGGCTTGGCTGCCTTAATAGAAATCCCGAACGAGCTTGTGGAGCTGGATGAATTCGTCCCAACGCATTCTTACAATTATAGTAAGATGCGCTGGCCACGTTTCACCCAAGCTCTTTCAAGAGAACTCCATTCGGGGGTCATATCCCCACCAAACAACAGAAATTTGACAAACACAGAAATCGACAAACACCTTGAACAGATGGACGATGTAATAAAACGAACAATGGAACGGACAATACCGAAGTACAAAGAACGCGACCAAACTAACGTCTACAGTAACGCGACTATAGACGCACTTCACAGACAAAAAAGCGGACTACTGACAAGACTTAAAAACTTATACCGACGATTTACAGACCCCCACGACCTGGAGATTAGGACACTGAAGTCGTCAATTAAAAACGTAAACACTTTGATTAAAGAAAATTACAGATTGTCTGTTAATTTGTACTGGGACAAGAAAATTCGGGCCGTTAACTCTAGCGACCCGAGTATGTTCCCGCAAATTAATAAGATTTTCCGGAAAAATAATCAAAACGACCTTCCGTGTCTTAAGCTCCAGAGAACGTCAGAGAACAGAGACGTACTTCTGACAGCGCAAATTAATCCAGAGGAAGCCGTCTTGGACGATGACTTCTTTGTGATTGAGGATCCGCAGGAGAAAGTGGAGACAATTGGTGCTGCTTTCCAGCAAGTGTATAAGGTGAATGCTTGCACTCGCCCGAACCACGACCTGGAGAACAGAGCCTTACTTCACCACTTATACCTAAAGAATGATATTTCTCATTGGCGATCCGAGAACTGTGGTTTCACCCGGTTTGATGACGATTTCTTAGCAAACGCTATAATCGCCGAAAGAACGGGTTCAAATCCCTTGCTCATCACGAAGGTAGAGCTCCAGCTCATCCTCGATTCAATAAAGAACAAAAAGTCAGCAGGTGTCGATGGTATACCCAACATTGTTCTAAGACATTTACCGATTGAAGCTATAGACATTTATGCTACACTGTTCAACAACGCGCTGAATAATGCATATTATCCAGTGCGTTGGAAGACAGCAGTGGTTCATCCTCTCCCGAAAAAGGGAAAGGACAACTCCAATCCTTCAAATCTGCGTTCAATAAGTCTTCTTCCAAGCATCAGCAAGGTATTCGAGAAGGTAATCAATAGGGCTCTGGCTAAATGGGCTGCGGATAACACAATAATTCCGGATAATCAGTTCGGGTTCAAGGCAGGACATGACTGTATTCATGCCGCGTCTAATCTCGTTTCTGATATCCAATGGAACAAGTCAAAAAAACAATGTACGGGTGCTGTTCTGGTTGACTTAGAGAAGGCCTTCGACACCGTATGGTTAGAAGGGTTGTACCTAAAACTCACCAGACTAGGCATCAGTAAACCATTATTGTATATGCTTTATGATATGCTCAATGGTAGAAAGTTTGTTGTCAAAAGTGGCAATGTAACCTCTACCAGCATCTTCGAAATTAAAAACGGTCTTCAACAGGGGGCGGTCAATTCGCCGATCCTCTTCAGCATTTTTACCAGTGATCTGATAGGTAGCCTAACTAACGCAATAGCGTATGCCGACGACCTGATTGCGTACAGAACGGCCCGAAAGGTTGAAGTTATTAGAATTCTCTTGCAGCGGGACTTCGAGAAGATTCAGCGATACTGCGACGACTGGAAACTGAAAATAAATGTCCAAAAGTCGGAGACAATTCTGTTCCGGACTCCTTTGGCTAAGGCCACGAGAGATACGTGCAAGAATTGGCGCAAGATGGTAATTGTGGGGCCCGACGGGCGGCCATTGGCGAGTAAAAGTGTAGTGAAGTACCTCGGTATCTGGTTGGACCAGTATTTGTATTTCGACAGACATATAAGTGCTGCTTTGACCAGAGCCCGAGGAGCCCTCGCTCTGACGAAACAGCTGTTTTACAGCAGCCGGCTTGACCCCAGGGTGAAGGTAATTTGCTACATGGCCCTCATACGGCCAATGCTTGTCTATGGTTGTCCCGTTTGGTTCAACATTGCCCCTTCCCAAATGGAGAAGTTTCGGGTGTTCGAGAGGCAGTGTCTACGGCGCTGTCTCGGTTGGCATCGGACACCGGAATCTTCTTATTTGCATTATTATTCTAACGAGGTCTTGTACAACGGAGCTCGGATCAACAGAATTGACAATTTCGTGATAAAACTTGTTCGGGGTCACATAGCGAGAGCTATGACTTCGACCAACAACTTAATTTTCGGGGCGTTCTATCCAAACGACGAATACTTCGGTATGGCACGCTTGAGCGGCTTTATTCCACCAGAGGCATTCCTCTATTTAGATAAATGCGGCCTGATACAGGATAGATTGGCAGTACCGCTTATCTACCACGTCAGGCGTAGAACCGTGGACCGGCGACTCTTGTACGAACGAGACATCCTTGCCCGAGATGGAGCAGAGCTCCTACGGTTCAGTAGGGCTGTGTCCGAACAGGACCGTATTGATAGGAGGAAGCAGGAGAACCAGTTTTGGTGGCTGAAAGAATTTAATATGGGGTAAACCGGGGTGGGGTATTTATTGCCTTGGCCGGCTTACATACTTGTTTTAGTCTTAGGTTTAGGTTAAGTAGAGTAGGGACGGTGGCACTATAAATTAAAAAAAAAAAAAAAAAATACAAAAAAATACAAAAAAAAAAAAAATACAAAAAATAAAAAAAATAAAAATAAAAAAAAAAAACTAACACTTATAAACATAATCAACAACACATACATATATGGACATGGACATAGCTTTTGCCGCTGTGGTTGCTCTAGTTTTAAGTAGTATGTAGGTAGGTTAGGGGTAGTTTTAAGTTTTATTTTAAGGACTTAGTATGTAAGATATAAAATAAACGATAAAGATGTTAGTTTTTTATATTTTCTAACAAAATAAACGAAAAAAGAAAAAAAAAATTAGTTCATAGGCCGAAAGGCATTAATTTAAGAAATCATGAATTCCTTAGAGCGCCCGTTTAGGGCCAGTAAGTTAAATTTAAGTATTATTAGTTAGGCTAGTTTTCTGAATTTTGTTAGCATGTAAGTAGAATTAAGTTAATATTGAATAAAATTTGAATTAAGAAAAAAAAAAAAAAAAGAAACAGACATGATAAAACAACTCAACGAAGTTAACTGCGCTACCATAATAGAATTTCTAAAAAAAATCCAATTTACTGAACAAAATTTAATAAATATTTAATAGTTTAAATTAATTCAAATACTCGTAGATACTAAAAATATTATATTATAACCTAATATGTATACTTAAGAAGGCTGATGGCTTTGTTGTTAATGCTTTCATAATATATATTATTTGTAATTTTACATTACACTTAATACTGCAAATAAATAAAAATAAATAAAATAAATTTTACCTGGTATTTTACCTTAGGAACGTGTTGATTTAGCTTAGGATCTAAGGTAAAAAAATCTTATTTTTACCTAGTTTTGCGTCTGAATTAGCCTGTTTCCTAGGTTGATTTACCTTATTTTTTTTGCCTATACCGGCCGGAAATCGACTGCCCACTATAGTTTCCCTCATAGCTGAAAGAAAAGTTCTAGAAATAAAAAGAAAGTTTAGTTAATTTTAAATGTTTTTATTAAAGTTTTATCTTTTAAAATCAAAAGAAAAACCTTTTTTTTTTTTGATAAGTTTGTTTACAAATTCACATATTCGTTTTAGTTTGACAATTATTAATAGCATTTATGTTAATGGACATAATTTTTCTTAGCATAAATTAACAAATTAGATAGGTTTTATTATTATACAATTCAAAACTTGGGTTATGCAAATTGACTAATAATTTATTATGTTTAAAAACAGAAACAAATTTTATTCTAAAAATGTAAAGACGTACATAAATATATCTTAAAGTTAAAAATTTCTTATCAGTAAAAAACATTTTGGATAACATTTGTAGATAATTTGATTTTAAATTTGCAAATATTTGAATGAAAGAACACAAAAAGAAGAAAGAGAAATAACTTCTCTTAATCTGCCAGAATATGCAATTGTTCTATTTTCCTCTAACGGATAATTAATTATTCAAAAAATTAGGCTTTTAATAATTCAAAAATCATCTTGTTTTCAAGACATTGAGTTTTCAAAAAAAAAAAAATAACATTTCAAGAAAATCGAAAAATAAAATCATTTGCCAAATAACCTAGATGATTATAACTTTAAACAAACTTGATTTTTTTTAAACTTCGCACCAATTCAATATCCCTCTGCGTGATATTGAGTTTAAAAAGAAACTTAAATTTATTTGAAAATTTAATATCCCCTTAGCGGAATATTAAATTTTCAAAAAAATTTAAGTTTTTTTAATGTTTCGAAAAACCATATCGTTTTCTAAACATTGCGGAAGTTTGAATATAAACCGAATTATCGCCAAAAAGTTATTAGTACGAAAAAATTGATGCCAAGTGACCACTTTTAAATTAAATGCTGGTGTGCCCCAGGGCTCTGTTCTATCTCCAACACTCTTTCTCATTTTTACTAATGATCTCCTGTCTGCAACTTCTAATCCAATACATTGTTTCGCTGACGATAGTACTCTTAGCTTTTCATATTCGTTTTCAGACCACATCCCTCTTCTTCGGATGTGGAACTGCAACGACAAAATATGATAAGTTCATTAAATTCCGACCTAAACAGCATTCTACAATGGGGATTAAAAAACCGCGTGGAATTTAATGCTTCGAAAACGCAATGCTGTCTTGTATCGTTAAAGCGAGATATACCCCAATTGCCATTATCCATGGATGGCACTTGCATCGGGGAGACTGAACATCTCGATATTCTCGGTATGTGTATCACCAACCACCTTTTGTGGAACGAACACATACGCGATGTCGCCAAAAATGCCGCAAGATGTTTGGGTTTTCTAAGGCGATGCAAGAAGTTTTTCTCCCCCTCTGATCTGGCTGTTATTTACAAGACTTATATACGTCCAAAGCTTGAGTATAACTCCCATCTCTGGGCTGGTGCTCCTGCAACTTACTTAAGCCTCTTGGATAGTATTGAACGTAGAGCATTTAAATTGATAGATGACAATATCATCATAAGTTCATTTACTACGCTTGAACATCGTCGTAAGGTCTCTTGTCTGACTCTTTTTTACCGTTACTTTAACGGCTTATGCTCTAGTGAAATAGCCAGTTGCATTCCTCCCCTTAAACAGTTCAACCGTAATACTCGCGCTTCTAGGAATGCTCATCAGTATTCCCTCGAGCCCAACTTCGGCCGTACTGTCAAATACAGAGATTCGTTCTTTAGCCGTACTACGCGAATGTGGAATGCCTTACCACACTCTGTCTTTCCTAGTCATTGCAATATTCAGGAATTCAAAACCAATGTGCACCGACATCTCCTTTTAAACCCTCTCTCCTCTTCCTAGTGCTCACACTGTGCATCTGCATAATAAGGGTAGTAATATCCCCTTGAGTGTTTGCTTATTATAAAAAAAAAAAAAAAAAAGAAATGAATTCAAATCATTTAATAAAGGTTGTACTGAAGGAATTTTTGGACCGTCTTGAGTATTGAACAACAAATTTTGAATAAAAACCCACACCGACTTGCATTGCGGAGGGTGTTCTATATTCAACACATATACAAGCTTAAGATAAAAATCAATACAGTCTAGATATGATTCTAATTTAAATTTAACATTGTCCAGGGATACATAAAACTGATTATATTTAAATTTCTCACCAACTACAATAATGACAGGCTGAAGCTTCATTTTCGTTTTAATACATTCTTTGCAGGATGAGTTCAATTTGACTTGAAGTTTCAACTTCAAGGGTGAAAGCGTTTTTGGAATCTTCAATTGTGAATTTCTTGAATTTTCCCATATAGTTTTTTGATGATGGGGGCAAAACTCCATGCAAGAGTGTGGCGTAAGCTATATTTAGGTTATCTGTTAGTAAAATAAAAAAACTCTTGAGTAGAATATGCGACGGTTGAGCATGGGAATTTTGTTTATGGCTTTTTTAATGGGTTTTGTTTTGAATAGTTTTTAATGTGTTTTTAATTGGTGCGGTATTGTGTTTGATGTATTGTTTGGCGCACGCCTTGGAGCCGCATGCGGAAGTGATGATGATGAAGGGTTGGTTTGTGATGTTGAGGATCGTAAATATTTTATTGGATTTGAATAGAAGTGAGGAAGAGGCGGCGGCGGCGCGCGCGGCCTCTCTGGATATTTGGATATTTAGAGAATGTGCGGTGGATGGATCGTGATGATTGTGGTGGTTGCTACCGTGCGTCGGTCGTGTCGTCGTGGTCGTGGTCGTCTTTGTTGTATGTCGTTGCGGAGGATAGGATAAGAATGTATTATAGGAAAATAACAATAATTATCAAAAAGATATAAGTTTAATTTAAAAATGGCTATTAAAGTTTATTTTTTAGGATGAAGCGATCCGATGTATTGGATTTGTTTGTTTGTTTAATTTTCTAGCATAAACTATAGACAAAGAACAATTAAAATTTTATAACTCACTATCCCTAACCACTCGCTGCCCCTGGGGTAATAAAAGCATTGCGTTGCGTACTTAGCCTAGCTCTCGTTTCAAATGGGGATGAATCAACACGATTAGATTTGCTCCAATGTTTTTTTTAAAAGAATTCCGTACGGGCCAAATTTTTATTAAATTTTAAATTGATTTCTGAAGCCAAACGATTTTTTAGGATGAAGCGATCCGATGTATTGGATTTGTTTGTTTAATTTCCTAGCATAAACTATAGACAAAGAACAATTAAAATTTTATAACTCACTATCCCTAACCACTCGCTGCCCCTGTGGTAATAAAAGCATTGCGTTGCGTACCTAGCCTAGCTCTCGTTTTAAAATGGATGAGATTAGATTTGTTATAATGAGAAAGTAGTACTTCGAAATTTTAAAGATATTTGTACATCATATGTTTAACGACTGGTCTCGTTTTAATGATATTGAGTGAAAGAAAACGGTTTTTATGGGAATACAGTTAGGTTCCTACCATCATTTTTTTTGTCACAATACTTGCAGAAAATTTTTCATATAAAAATTTTTCGAATAAATTCGTATTCTGAACGTACAAGGGCAGAAATGGACTTCCTACAAAAATTAAACACCATCACGAAGGAGAAGCCTCTAGTATCCCTGAGGACACTCAGTGAAGAGATGATGACCATCATAAAGGCTACGAAGAGAACCACCAAATTTGGAGAAAAGGTTATGGTGGAATTGGAAAACTTTAAATGTTTTCTACCGAATAAATTCTCCGCTTTGACAGAGGAAGATTTGGCCCAACTAAAAGGTTGCAGGATGAAGGTCATACAACCACCACCTGTGCTATATGGGGCATATACTATAACGTTTTCTGAGCCATCCAAGCGGGGAAGGAATGAGGATGAAGAAGACGAAGAAGTAGCCGAACAGCATCCATATGGCAAAAAACGGATGAGGATTGAAAATTAAAAAAAAATGTTAAATTTGAAAAAATAAAATAAAATATAATATAAATATAATTTTAAAAAAAATTGTTTTCTAATTTCACTTATATAATTTTCTCAAATCTCCGTTGGTGCTTTTCTTTTCTTTTGCTTAGAAGGAGAAATCTTGATGAGGTTTGGTTTTTTTTTTATGAATGATTAAAACACTGCAGTATTTTACTTTTTAATATAGTTTATTCATTTTAAAATTGTTTTAGCACGGTTCGACTTCTTCTTTGTTGATTTGGAAACCATAAACAGTTAGTAAAAAAAAAAATCGTTTAAATAACAGACTCCCATAGAAATTAAACTAATTTTGTAAGACTACGACTTTTAGACTAGTTTCACACATTCGGTTCATTTTCGGATCGATCCTGATAAGTGTGAATCGATGAAAACGGCAAGAAAAAAAGAACCGAATACTGACCGAACCAAATGAAACCTGATATGTGTGAAACTAGCCTTCGAAATTTACAAAAGATATTGTCTTGTTTATTAGTATTATTTTTGATTAAAAGGTATCCAAGAGTTGTGATCGGATGGAAAACCGAGCCATTTTACAAATATTTTATTCTTTTTCGTCTGAAGCACTTTTTCAATCAGTAATGTATCGGGAAACTTTGTTTTTTGTAACTCTAGTTCATAGAATTGGCCCTTTATTGGATGCCCTTGATAGTCTTCTAACAGATATGTAAGAGGATTTGTGCGCTGTACTTTGATTATCTTAAAGATTTCAGTAGTCCAATTTGGAGTGTACCCTTTATCAGAAACATGTTTGTATTTACTAATTCTTACAAAGTCTCCTACCTTGAATTTAGGAGTAATATCAATTTTGATGTTCCATTCTCCATTCTTGGCAACAGTACTCGCACACCAGGAATGGTTGAGAGTTGTCAGTCACTAGGCCCTAGTTCTCAACGGACTGTTGCGCCACCCGATTTATTTATTTTTTTATGAATTTTGATGTAATTATATATTTTGGAGAGTAATTGTTTTTCGTTTGAGGCATTTACTTGAGATGGTTTCATTTTTATTGTACGATGTTTTGTATTATTATAAGTTTTAGTCAGCAAACCTATCATATCAATCCATTTATATGTTCCTTTAAAACTGAATTCTTTCCACATAAGAGTTTTCAATGTGCGATTAAATCGTTCGACAATCGATGCTTTCATTGGAGTAAATGTTGAATAATGGTTGATTTGATATTTTTGCATTAGAGTTTGAAATTTCTTATTGAAAAATTCTTTTCCATCATCTGTTTGTAAGTTCTTAGGCCATCGACCTTTGTTGAATATATCTTTCATGGCAACAGTGACCATTGCCCAAGTTTTATGTTTAATAGGAGTCGTCCAAGTTGTTATTATTTGTATTGTACTATTCGTACTAGAATGTCAGCTTGTTAGACTTGACCATTCCTTTTTAATTTTATTGAATGTTTTTGAACAACAACAACAACTTAAAGGTGCTACCACTCATTGTTTTGGCTGGAGATATAGCTATTTCGTGCTTTGCCACTTTTGCACTCATCAGTCTCCTTTTTTGTGGTGCTGAGCTTTAATCCAATTTTATTTGAAAAACTTTATGCACAACATAGGATTCGAACCCACGCATATCAGATTTGCTCAGTCTTAGAAGTCGTGTGCACTACGCACTCCACTACTTTAGACCACTGACGTCACAGGTCGAGATGTGCTAATTGTTTATCAAATGCATTTGAAGCATCAACCTTTTTATAAGCTCCTTTAAGTATGCTGTTTTGTTCCGCCTCCATTTTTCTCCATACCTTATTTGATAGACTAACAATTCGTAGTACGTATCAAAGGGGGAGAGGTTGGAAGATCGGTAACGAACCAGACTAAGTTATTATTGTTATTATTTGTATTGTACTATTCGTACTAGAATGTCAGCTTGTTAGACTTGACCATTCCTTTTTAATTTTATTGAATGTTTTTGAACAACAACAACAACTTAAAGGTGCTACCACTCATTGTTTTGGCTGGAGATATAGCTATTTCGTGCTTTGCCACTTTTGCACTCATCAGTCTCCTTTTTTGTGGTGCTGAGCTTTAATCCAATTTTATTTGAAAAACTTTATGCACAACATAGGATTCGAACCCACGCATATCAGATTTGCTCAGTCTTAGAAGTCGTGTGCACTACGCACTCCACTACTTTAGACCACTGACGTCACAGGTCGAGATGTGCTAATTGTTTATCAAATGCATTTGAAGCATCAACCTTTTTATAAGCTCCTTTAAGTATGCTGTTTTGTTCCGCCTCCATTTTTCTCCATACCTTATTTGATAGACTAACAATTCGTAGTACGTATCAAAGGGGGAGAGGTTGGAAGATCGGTAACGAACCAGACTAAGTTATTATTGTTATTATTTGTATTGTACTATTCGTACTAGAATGTCAGCTTGTTAGACTTGACCATTCCTTTTTAATTTTATTGAATGTTTTTGAACAACAACAACAACTTAAAGGTGCTACCACTCATTGTTTTGGCTGGAGATATAGCTATTTCGTGCTTTGCCACTTTTGCACTCATCAGTCTCCTTTTTTGTGGTGCTGAGCTTTAATCCAATTTTATTTGAAAAACTTTATGCACAACATAGGATTCGAACCCACGCATATCAGATTTGCTCAGTCTTAGAAGTCGTGTGCACTACGCACTCCACTACTTTAGACCACTGACGTCACAGGTCGAGATGTGCTAATTGTTTATCAAATGCATTTGAAGCATCAACCTTTTTATAAGCTCCTTTAAGTATGCTGTTTTGTTCCGCCTCCATTTTTCTCCATACCTTATTTGATAGACTAACAATTCGTAGTACGTATCAAAGGGGGAGAGGTTGGAAGATCGGTAACGAACCAGACTAAGTTATTATTGTTATTATTTGTATTGTACTATTCGTACTAGAATGTCAGCTTCCATTCCTTTTTAATTTTATTGAATGTTTTTGAACAACAACAACAACTTAAAGGTGCTACCACTCATTGTTTTGGCTGGAGTCGTCCAAGCAAATTTAGAAAATGTATCAATAACTGTGAGAAGATATCGGTAGTTTTCATTTTCTGACGAATACGGTCCCATTTCGACTAGATCAGCTTGCCATAAATCATCAAGCCCCTTGATAACGACTCTCCTTTTTTTAAAATTTCTTCTTGCTGGCTTATGTAGTTCTTCGACAATGTCTCTTTTACTCATCTTTTCACTGAATGATTAAAACAACAAAACATTTTACCTTTTTATTAGTTTATTTATTTAAATTCTTTCATTTGATATAGTAACAAGATTTACCTATATGTATACATAGATACTATTTTAGTCTTTTATACAAAGACATCAATTTTTTTATTCTTAACATTCTATTTTCAAGCATGTGGCATGCGCATGTATCTGGTCCAGCTTTACACAGATTTGAAGACCATGGACAGTTATTAAAATGACACCCGTGTTTTGAAGTTGTACTTGATATATTCATAAATCTTTTCAAGAAGATAACATTGTTTAAAAGCTCCTCATGATGTTCTTCCAATATATTATTATGATTTATTTTCAAAAACTTCAAAATTTCATCAAAAATGAATCGAGTATCTATGTTAGACATGATAATTGAGTTGACACAATGAGGCATTAAGTTAAAGACTGAAGTGAAGTTATGACTTCATATTTAATGTATTCTCTAAGTTGCTCGTTTGCGTTATCAACATATTTTTCGTTAGCAGCGTCTTCCTGTTCTTGTGGATCTTGAATATTTTTTAGTCGTTTAAACGTTAGATTGTAATCACCGCTTTCTGTTTTTAAAAAACCCTCTCCAGCTGGTCCAGGCAAACCTCGCTCTCCCTGTAAACCTGGTGGCCCCGGCTGTCCACAGAGCCTTCTCCTCTTGGGCCTCTCAGTGGGGTCCTATATGAATAACGACCAAATTTATCAACACTCATTATTTTTTTTATTCGATAATATCGGCTTCTTTAAGTTCTTCAATAATTATTATTATTTATAATTGAAACAATTTCGTTAGAATGATTGTTATGTCCAGCTTGATGTGAAGCAATAAGAAGTCTTAATCGATCTACAAGCTCATTGGGATTATCCCAAAATATATAGTCTTTTTTCATTTTTGATAATTGCATTAATCCATTTCCTGAAGTTGTTTGTGGTGTTAATGGTGAAGGTAATGGCTTAATAGAAGTGTTTGTGTTGAATCCTAATAATTTACTTATTATATTTTTATACTTATAACCACGATTACCAAGTATTTGTCGCTGTGAATCATGATCTTTTCTATATGCATTAGTGTCATGTAAAATGGTCTTGTAGTTTTTTAAATCTTCATCAGTGTAAATTGTCTTATCGGGATTTTTCTTAAATATAAGCTCATATAACCCATTTGTTCCTTGAAAGGTTTTATTTTTAATTTCTATATGCCTGCCGAGAATATTGAACTCAGCATTACCGATGTACAACTTTCCATCTTTTAAACGAATACCATACGTTTTATCAAGAGTGTTGGAATTATTAATAAATAAATCTATATATTTTTTAGGCGTGTCGTGAAATTCTTCTTGTGACAAAGTTGCGATGACTTGCGTAATAGTTTGAGGTTTTCTTTGTTCTTTTTGGAGTATCATTGTCATCGACAAAAATAGGTGAATCGTCAATAAAAGACTTTGGCGTAATGAATTCATCATGTGGTTGATGTTGTTCCAGATTGAGTTTTATTTTCTTTAAAGGGCTCTCGATAAGACTGTTTTGAAACTGCTCGAAATTTGAGTGAGTGGTTTAAAAGTTTCTTCAATTTGAGTCTCGTAAGCTTCCCTATCGGTCTTGAATGATTTGTATTTCTTTCGTAGAGCATCGGTGGTTTTAATAAGCTCTTTTGTTAGTTTTACATCTATGTTCATCATATTGTAAAGTTAATTTCTTCTTACAAATGCAGTTGAAAAAAATAAATCTCAAAGTTGATGAAAAAATCTTTCGATAGTTCTTAAACCAAATTTTTTTTGCGCTTACTGGTCTTAAGCGTATAGAATACTGGGTCTTAA
The DNA here is from genome assembly GCA_920104205.1 of Eupeodes latifasciatus. Lineage (NCBI taxonomy): Eukaryota > Metazoa > Arthropoda > Insecta > Diptera > Syrphidae > Eupeodes > Eupeodes latifasciatus. Next base: position 109,144,388 of record OV049926.1, read on the forward strand.
ACTGGATTGAACCGCTTTTAACTGCTATAATCTGTCGCTGAACTGTTCTGTACTGCTCTCATGGAACATTACTGTACATATGATGCAAAAATCAAAAATTGTATCTATTTTATAGCTTAAGGAAGCAGTCAAAACCCTTTCTATATCGACCTTCATTCAAGGGGCTGTCCTTATCAATGACCACAAAACCGTAATTTGTGTTCCAACATTCTGCACATACCTTTTGAAACATTTTAAATGTCATATCCCAATTGACATGATCATTATAAATATGTTTTAAATTCATATCATCCTGTTTGAAGACGATGAGAAAATTCGCATTGTCTCGAATTAAGTGTTTCGGTATTCTTGTATATGTTTGGCACAAATAAAAACTATCGATGTGATGATGTCGTCCCATACTAAAATACACTCGAATCGTATCTTGTTTTTCACAGGCAATATCGTCAAAGATGAATATAGAATTTGGTTTAGCCTCTTCGACTCGAATTACATCACAATTATTGGAAAATGTAAAAAAGCCCATGTTTTTTATTGGTTTTATGGCTTTTCGTAAAAACTCATACTTCGGTTGATGTAGAGATTTAGAATAAACATAGATATTTTCAAATTTCAAGCCATTTGGATGTAGTAGTAAACTCATCATGACATTTGTTTTTCCACAGTTTGAGGGACCAGTAATTAACCCCCTTATACTATGAGGGAATAATTTACCATGCTTTTTTCTCTCAATCTTGTTATCCAGTTCCATATTTTGTACCGGTAACTGGTATTGTTGCTTAACGAATCGCATAGTGATGAAAACTAAATAAATTCCTATAAATGTCAAGTTTATATATATAAAAACCCTCATATCGCATCTAACCATTCTAGCGCAAAGATATTAATATAAAATGTTTGATTATTCCAAAAATTCTATCAGTCAAAGAAATATTGTAGAAGGAAAAGGTTTATTAAATACCTTAATAAACAAACTACCTCTTGAACTACATCTACCTGGTTATCAATACTGTGGTCCTGGAACAAAACTTCAAAAACGCTTAGCTCGAGGCGATCCGGGAATTAATTTGCTTGATCAAGCGTGCAAAGAACACGATATATCGTATTTCAAATTTAAAAATACATCTGATCGACACATTGCCGATAGGATTTTAACTGAAAAAGCCTGGCAGCGATTTAAATCTAAGAACGCTAGTATAGCTGAACGGTCAAACGCACTATTGGTTACCAACCTCTTAAAAGCAAAAACAAAATTCGGTATAGGTTGTTCTCAGAGTAAAGATAAGAAGCCTAAAAAAAGAGCGAAAAATGAAAACGAAGAAAAGAAGTTCAAGATAGATAATAAAGCTAAACAACCCTCCTTTAGAAAAGTGATTCACACAATTGGGAATAATATCAAACGTAAAAAACCTCTCAATTTAGAAAAAGCAATTAAAATAGCAATATCATCTGCCAAGAAAACAGTTCGAAAAAACATTAAAAGAATTAAGACGCCAAGAGTTATTGCCATACCAAAAATTGGAGGAGCAATTCCTTTCCTTATTCCTCTGTTTGCTGGACTTTCAGCACTTGGAGCTTTAACGGGTGGAGCTGCAGGAGTAGCCAAAGCTGTCAGCGATATCAGCATTGCTAAAAAAGATCTAGAGGGGAAAAAACGTCATAACGAGAAAATGGAATCAATTGCAGTCGGACAAGGCTTACACCTTAAACCTTATAGAAAGGGGCTTGGACTTTATTTAAATCCAAAGTCAAAAAACTCCTAAGTTCGCTACCCAATCGTGCATTAAATGAAATAGATTTGAGAAATTTTGCAAATAATTTAATTCCGAATTTTCGAGGAGTTTTCATGCGCGATAATTTACCAAAAACTAAACCGAAGAAAAATGAATCTGGGATTGTAAATCTTGATTCCTCAATTGGTCCTGGAACGCACTGGGTAGCGTATTATAAAGAAGGCAGTAAAATTGAATATTTTGATAGCTTTGGAAATTTACAGCCTCCTAATGAAATTATTAACTATTTGGGTGAAAAAATTAACTATAATTATACTAAATATCAAGATTACGACTCTTTTAATTGTGGTCATTTATGTTTAAGATTTTTATATGATTGTTTATTTTCAAATAAATAAAGAGTTTTCTTTAAAAATGGTTTCATTGTATTTTTTATAAGCATGACGTCGACACTTACGCTAAGCGGAAGAACTTCCCATCTATTAGCTGAATAGTTTCCACCTTTAAACCTGGATCAGGACTACGTTTGCGGATTGATTGATTTTCAAACGTACAACTCCATTCCGAATGTAGATGAACGGAACAATTTGTTTCATATAGGGGAATATGAAATTGAAATCCCAACTGGGTCTTATGAAATTGATAACATTGCAAAATTTATTTCCGAAGAATTATTATCACGAAATTCTACAGCTATTGTTCAAATAGAGGCAAATAATAATACTTATGGTATCTGAAATCCGGAGCAACGAAAAAATATATTTCAATAAGGATAGAACTATTGGAAAATTACTTGGTTTCAGTAAATGTGTTCTTGACCCCGGTGTGGTACATTTGTCGGATTTACCTGTTGATATAAATAAGGTGAATGTAATACGAGTTGAGTGTAATATCATTACTGGTTCTTATTTTAATAATACTCCTGTGCATACTTTACATGAATTTTCTCCAGAAACAGGAGCGGGGTATAAAATCATAGAAGTCCCGAAAAATGTCATCTATTTACCTGTGAACGTCAATCGAATAAGCAGTCTAACATTAAAACTCGTGGATCAAGACGGTGACTTGATAAATTTCAGAGGAGAAAGAATAACTGTACGACTGCATTTAACTCCAAAATCACAATAATGTTAATCTATAATAGTAATTATAAAATAGATACGAAAAGTAACCATCCATTTGGTTCTATTAGAACAGCACCACCGTCAAGACCAAAACTATCATCTGAAAATAAGACCTACCTTCTTACATTAGGATTTAAACTAAAGTAAAACAATATGAACGAAATATTAAACATTACCCATGGACCTAACTATGATAATAGCATATCTAAGTTTGAGTACCATAGTTACTCGCCATTTCTTCAGTCATTCAATCCAAGTGATGAAATACGTATCCCTATACAACAACAGGATTTGTGCATTTTACCCAGTGAAAGCTACATTTATATAGAAGGAGGTCTAACAAAATCAGATGGAAAGCCTTCTTCTACGGGAAAATTATCTAATAATGCGATGGCATTTTTTTTTGAAGAAATACATTATGAACTCAACGGAGTGGACATTGAGAACAATAAAAATGTTTGCATCACAACATCAATGAAAAATTATATATCATTGAATGAGAATGAAAGTAAAAGCTTAGAAAATGCTTCATGGACCGGAAACTCCAGCATTACACCTGCATCGGGTACTTTTAATTTTTGTCTACCACTAAAGAATCTGTTGGGATTTGCTGAAGACTATAAAAGGATTATAGTAAATGCAAGACATGAATTGGTTCTAATTCGTACTCGAAGTAATGAGAATGCTTATTATACTACAGAAAACGAGGAAATAAAACTATCAATTTTCAAATTGCAAGAGTTCCGCATATTACCTTATCCGATTCAAACAAGATTACATTATTGAAACAAATACAATTAAATCCAATTCAAATTCATTTTCGAACTTGGGAAATGTACGAATATCCAACACTGCCAACTAACACTGATCATGTATGGACAGTTAAGACTTCAACTCAACTTGAGAAACCGAGATATGTTATTATTGCTCTACAAACGAATAGAAAAAATCAAAAGGATAAGGATGTAAGCAAATTTGACCACTGTGAAGTGAGCAATGTAAAGGTACATTTAAACTCTGAATCGTACCCTCGTGAAGATTTAAATCTTAAATATAAACTAGACCAGTATGCCATTCTCTATGAAATGTACAGTAATTTTCAATACTCATACTATCAAAAACACTCACAACCACTTTTTTCACAACAAAACTTCAAGGATATCGCCCCAATAATGGTGGTTGATTGTTCCCGTCAAAATGAATCAATTAAAACAGGACCAGTGGATGTAAAAATTGAACTTAAAACAACACTTCCAGTTCCACCTTTAACAACTATGTATTGCCTTATTCTTCATGACCGTGTAATAGAATATAATCCAGTTACTGGAGAAGTTAACAAACTTACTTAAATTGACTGTCATGGTGTGTAAACTAATACGTAATCAAATAAAAAAATCATTTTATCTAACAATATTTTAACCTATCGGGTTCATGCTCAATGATTTTGTTAAAACCAATAATCACCATGTAACCATTCCAAATAAATAAACACATAAACAATATTGTACTTCTAGTTCTTTTTATTTAATTCGTTTTTACATTTTTATTGCAATATTTTTCAAAGAAATATCAGAAAATGTTACAAATGCATTGTAAATCTAAGAAGGTAAGAATGCCGTGGGACTATTTTGACGATAAAATCCAAAAGGTAGGGAGCTATGGTTAGAGTGAAAGTGGCGTTTTTCCGATCTTGGTCTATAGGTCTTGCACTGAGTCTTTGTTATCACTTGATGATCCCTTGTCCTGCAAATATTGTCAGAAATAATCTGAATGTGATCATTGTCATCGGCGTTAAGAACGGCTTGTTTGATTGCTTCAAAATTAACTTTTTGTGATGCTGAGTAATTTAAGCATAATCCCTTTACCTTGCAAATAACCTCTTCAGTGTTGTCTTTTCCACTTAAGACTTTGTAGGCATAATTCTTAGGTCCTCCGCTTACAAATTCTGTTATGAAACTTCCTTCGCCGAAGCATTCTAGTTCGTCAGTCATATCTCCAATCATGTTGCCAGTTTCAGGATCACTATCCCCTTCTCTGCTTACGAATATTACGGAATCCGTATCGTAGTACAACACTCGTTTACCTAATTCAGTAGCTTAGCAGATTCTTCTTTATATTGATAGTTCAATATTAAATTTGTTTCATTCACAGGAAATATTGAACAGACGTTCACGGAAGGATTTGTTATTATTTCATACAATTCAGCAGGATTATTTTTAATGGATGTTTGGGGTTTGTTTTCTCTTTGACCGAAATTTACCCCAAAATGAATTAAGAATAAGTTTTGCCAAAGATCTTTTACCTTCATTTTTAATTATTTCGGAATAATCAAGCTCGATATTTTCAATTTTGAGGAAATTAGAAATATAGTTAGCCTTATCTTCTTCCGTTATACAAGCTGCAGGCCACCCCGACGCTTCTTGTTTAATTTTTAAAAATTTATCCATCATAGCGTCAAATAAGCCTCTTGAGTTTGTATCTTTATCATACTGTATGGTATCATATTCCCATATTTCGTAAATTGTAAGAATTTGTCTTAATGGCTTTAACAACTTCTTCAATTACCCATGTTCCACATAAAGCTCTTTCACTATCAGAATGAGAACAAATATCATCACTACACACTTTATCGCTGCAAGATCTGCACAAGGTAAACATCAATTTGTTATTTTGTTTGATAGGAAGAACAGGATGAAATAGTTGATCCGGAGGTAATATTTTGCACTTGATTAAACCACTGATTTTTTCAAGTTTTAAATTTGAATATTCGGCAGAATCTGTGTTTATTTTTGGGTGTCCAATGGGAAATTTTCCATATTTACATACCCAAGGATATAAGGAACAAACATCAATATATTTTATTTGTTTTCCTTCCGTGCATTGATAGTAGCTAGATGTGTTACCGGTTCGTCCACCATAAAAAGCTTCACGAGGATCGAGCGGAGATTTTTCAACGAGATGATGTGTTCTTAAAAATTCTAGGTCCGTGTCCTAAAACAGAGATAACCTATTTTTAAAATGGCATTCCCATTCTTCGATGACATCATACTTGAATGACTTTAAACGAGCTGTTTTGGCTAACGTCCTTTCAAACCTTCGTTTTAAAGTATCAAATTTATCAACAGTGAGAGGTTCATTCCTATTATATTTTTGATATTCAGGATGACCATGATAATAACACCCATAAGATTCAAATATTTGCTTAGTTTCCTCGCAAAATCCATCAACTTTGACTCCGGCAACAACTGCTTCTTTACCGTTTGAAGAATGCTTAATTTTAATACGTCTTTGTTTTGCCTCCCAAATTAACCATTGAATTGCTACCTTCGATTGGTTGTCGACGTTTCTGTAACCGTTTTTCGGTATAATTCCAATTGTATTTTCAACAAGGAAGTTTCGTCGGAATACTAGATTGCATGCAGATGCAATCGTAGTAGACTCCAAGAATGGTTCAACATTACATTGAAGAAGGAACAAATTTCTAAATTTAAGACAAGTATCAGTTAAAATTTTTACATCACTGACACAGTAGTCTACAAGATCACGTTCCATTATGAAGTTATCATCTTTATGTTCTTCATACCATTTAAAGAAAACTTCACGTTCAGCTGTTTTCATTGAGTCAGGTCCGTAATATTTATAATGAGGTAATTTTCCATGGTATGTAGCATTTTCTGTCGTGTTGAAAAAGTGAGGGAAATAACCTTTCTTTAAAGTCGATGGTAAATCAAAAACTTTTGGTAGTTTCGATAATGCCATTGGGAAATAATTGAGGGAATCTATAAATTTTACATTTCCAACTTGCATGAGAATTATTTTTGTTCCACGCATGATCAATTGCGGTTTCAGACTTGTATTTTCCAAAATGTAATTCAATATAAATTGGTGGTCATACGCCTGACCGTTGTGAGCAATTACAATCACTGTTTTGAATACCTGACAAATCTTTAAAATATAGTTAAGAAAGTTAGGCACCACGTCTTTGGTTTCAACGTGATTTCTATAACTACACTGCTGACAGAAATGCAGATTATCTATGTCAATACATAAATTGCATCTTTTCTGGAAAACACACAAATTAGGCTTATGTAATTTGAATGAAGAGCCATCTGATTCTTTTTCTTGGCGGCTCTCAAAATCATAAAAAATGTAAAGACATTTGTGGAAATTTGGTTTTCTTGTATTAGGTATCATATAGCATTGGTGATTTTGCGGGACATATATCTTGCATGTATGACAAAAATATTCACCGCACACATGATCACTTTTTCCAGTAGTTTTCAGGCAATTTAAACATCTTTTGACTTCATCACACATAGATTGTTCTCCTGAACTTGAAGATTTGTGGTAGTCGAAACATATTTCACCTCGAAAATTTCGATTACATTCTCCACAGAGAATCTCATTAGCAGTTGTTTTGCAAGCTGGTGTTTTGTGGCATTGTGGACAAAATTTAATACATCTGTGTGCTTTTTTATTATCATACGGCTTATGACATGTCTCGCAATAGTAGCCACAACAGAATGCAGCAGTTAATGAAATTATTAGATTGAAATGATTTTTGTAGTGAAGTAAATTAATTCTTTTTCTGTTTGGTTCAGCTGGTGTTGCTATCCCTTCGAATATTACTGTTCTTCCTTTTGTTGCATATTCATAAACCGTAATTATATAATCGGCTAGATATCTCTGAAATTCTTTCAGTTCTTCTATACCACAACCATCGAATGGCACAGTGATATTGGCATTATTAACCAATATTTCCGCTCTTATTTTTTGCAGTTTTCCCACATCATTGCACACTTTGTAAGCATCTGATGACTTGTCCGCATATGCTACTGCTACTGCTATGGCTCTGGGTAAACACAAGTTATCCTTGTTTTTGATGGATATGATCCCACGTTTTTTAAGGCATTCTTCCTCATATGAATTTTAATGAGGTTCGCGACTTTTCTCTTTACCTGAAGGTAGTTTTATGGAAGTAACCGTTAATTCGAAAGTATCTGTGCAGAATCCTTCTGAGTTACTTTGAAATATTTTAAGCATCATTTCCCATAAATCCTCGATTTTAAATTCTGATGCGTTCTTAAAATTCACCCAACCACTTCCTCTCTCCGTAGAAAATCCTTTTCCATTAAACGTCACTCCAACCTTGTCCATAGCCCCCACACCCTGAAATGCAAATTTAAGTGCCTCTTCAACGGCAATTCTTACCCATGTTGTCGGCTCTGCTCCTTTGGGGATAGGACTGATCCTAAACTCTATTTTGTTGGCTTTCAGGTTGAACCGCTTTACTTTTGTTTCAGTGGATGAAACTACCTCATAACGCTATTGAATAAAAACAAAATTATCTATATTTTCCTTGTTTTTAAACCATTTTTTTTTATAACTTACTTTTTCTTCAACGGGTGGGAGGAATTCAAGTTTTGGTTGTCCTCCTGGAAGTGATGCTTCAGAAACCTTCAAAAAATAGCCTGAGAACAGAGCTATTTCTTCTTCTGAAAGTCCATTGAAGTTAGAAGGTAAAAATACCTTAAAACTCTCCATTTCCAAAAGAATTGTTGGACCGTATTTCGTAAGAGTTTTCTCACCATTTTTTATTAAGTAGGTAATGGATTGAAGATCGCTTATACTTTTTAATGGTTTAACCATACCCAAGTTATTCAACTTGTTCAAAAATTGAGAACTCATTTTGGATTTTTTTTTTTAATTTTATTTTTCAACCGATCACTGCAAAGTTCACAATTAAACTAACCAATCCTTTTTAAAAATCTTCCATACACCAAACAAAAACTTTGAACAGAAACACCCATTTATTTATAAGCTCACGCCATACAAATACATATTCCCATCTATTGTTCATTTGACAAAAGCAACCACAGTCATTTAATATCAACATAATAATTTTTCTTAATGTTGTAGAATTTCTTATTATTCTCTTCAAATCCAATACATCGGATCGCTTCATCCTAAAAATCATTTGTCTTCAGATATCAATTTAAAATTTAATAACAATTTGGCCCGTTACGGAATTCAATTTTTTTTTCTTTAAAAAAAAACATTGGAGCAAATCTAATCGTGTTGATTCATCCCCATTTGAAACGAGAGCTAGGCTAGGTACGCAACGCAATGCTTTTATTACCACAGTGGCAGCGAGTGGTTAGGGATAGTGAGTTATAAAATTTTAATTGTTCTTTGTCTATAGTTTATGCTAGAAAATTAAACAAACAAACAAATCCAATACATCGGATCGCTTCATCCTAAAAAATCGTTTGACTTCAGATATCAATTTAAAATTTAATAACAATTTGGCCCGTTACGGAATTCTTTTAAAAAAAACATTGGAGCAAATCTAATCGTGTTTATTCATCCCCATTTGAAACGAGAGCTAGGCTAAGTACGCAACGCAATGCTTTTATTACCCCAGGGGCAGCGAGTGGTTAGGGATAGTGAGTTATAAAATTTTAATTGTTCTTTGTCTATAGTTTATGCTAGAAAATTAAACAAACAAACAAATCCAATACATCGGATCGCTTCATCCTAAAAAATTGTTTGTCTTCAAATATCAAATTAACTTTAATAGCCATTTTTAAATTAAACTTATATCTTTTTGAGCTTGGCAAAATCCTCATTCAAACCCTCCAAGTGGGTGCCAGGCGGGCAATGATCACCACAGAAGTCCTGTGCGTTTTTGGCAGGATGGTGATTAGCTAAGGTTGAGTTGGATAGCCGAATTGTTGTAGCTCCTCAATAGTGCAACGTTCGGAAACCCAATTCAATCATAGTTTAGAGGTTCCTAATTTCAGTGGTGGTGTGAGCGTACTTGTACGAAAACCGTGCCGAAGAATGAAAGGATAAACCAGCCATTAACGAGCTCTTTCGGATGCTGTGGCAAGGTCCGTCATATTTCTGCCTTACCCCTGCAAGCGGCTCTGCCGGGGCTGACCGTCTTTCCGCCCTACTCGTGGGAACAAAAGTGAAACAAAACAAAACATCAAACAGAAAAACATTAAAGAATAATAACAAAAATCGCGCCATGGCTGCCAATGCGGTCACATTCACTGGAAAGGCTGTTGAGCCTACTCAGAGGTGTGAATGTGTTGGCAACCCTGTGGTTGCCACTAGTAGCGGGAGTCCTTCTCCCTCTACTAGCCGCAACCTATACTTGAAGGAAGTACCCGTCAGTGGTACAGCTGTGACGCTCGGCTGTCCCAAGGGCGGCAATTCCACACACCACCCCCTCCCCGCTCCTACTAGGACGTCGCAAGCGACCCCAAGAAGGGACACCCCATCCGGAGAGACAAAATCTGCGACATGTGGAATTGTCTCAAAAGGTGGGGGCACACCCCGATTGGTATCGGTAGCGACGAATTCTGATGGTGGACCCACAACTGTGTCACACGGACATAGCTCTGGGTCGGCCAGCAAGAAGTCCAGGAAGTCACTAGCCAAACGAGACCAACGCAATGCTGAGAGGATTCTAGCCGCAGTCGGTGTCATACCGGCGGCGGAAAGAACCCCGGAGCAAACGCGAAAACTCGAGTGGGCTAGTGGCTTTCTTAGCAATATCACCAAACAGACCTGCAGCGACTCAACATCAAAGCGCAATAGGTCTTTCGAGGGCGACAAGCCCGAACCAAAAAGGCAGAAGGTGCATTCAAACAGCACAACAGCCTTCAATAAGGATCTTTCCTTTAGCGACGCGCTAAAAGGTAAGATCATAGCAGCGGTCATTGACAGGGGTCATGTGGATGGCAACATCTCTCATGATCAATGGGCAAACGTCAGGGCTCACCTCGGTTTCAGATTTTTATCTGTCATCGAGGAGAATCCGGGACCTCTCCCAGACACAGCCGATGCAGGATGGTACCAAAATCGTATCAAACTCATCGCCTGTGGTGATCAGAGATCTTTCGATCTATACAGGGCTGCTGTCAATGGCTTGCCAGAAGTCTGGCCGGGTGCCAAGCTCGAGGTTGTTGCAAGGGAGAATATTCCTTGCCGGCCAAGAGCACGTATAATGGTCCCGGCTCTACACAACTGCCCAGATATGATCATGAAATTGATCAAAACAAGTAATCCAAACCTGCCTACGCACGACTGGAAAGTCCCAAAGGTTGAGAAGAAGACGGTGGGTCACTATAGATCAGCTCTCGTGTTGATCAATAGGGAATCACTGGATCCACTGGCCGCGACCAAAGGCGTGATTAGGTATGGTTTCGATGAAATCGTGATCCGTATATACAAAAAAGACGAAGATTTGCTTAACACGCCCCAGACAGAAGCCCCTTCAGCGGAAGGAAACGCTTCATTACCACCAATAATGGAGGTCGATGCAACACCACAAGTGGAACCATCGACCTCCACAGCCCCAAACAAGCCATCCGACGTGGAGGCTAAACCTACAGTCGACAGTAACTCCGACATGGAGACTGAAGACGCCACCTTAGGCATCACTCTGAGTGAGGAAGACCTACTTCACTCCTCCTCAGACGATGAAAACGCCGATAAAACAGTGGTGGAGGTTAATCTGACTAATAGTAGCAATGCTGCGATTAGTACAGATTAATCTCCATCACGCCATCATGGCCACAAACAACCTAACACTCCGACTGCACACAAACAAGGATGACATCGTCTTGATACAGGAGCCGTGGGTCTCAAATTCCATCATCAGAGGCCTCAGGACTCCTGGTTACAAGCTACTGTATGCATCGGAGAAAGGTGAACCAAGGTCATGTATGTTAGTAAAAAATGACTTAAATGTATTTTTACTCCCCAATTACAGCGACAAGGACACAACCACCGCTGTCTTAACAACGGATAAAGCCACCTACTGGCTCATATCCTCCTATCTTGGCCACGACAGCCCAATTCCAGGTGACACCTTGAGGAAGGCAATTGCGGTCGCGCAGTCGAAAAAAGTTGGTCTCCTAATTGGATCGGACGCTAACGCTCATCACACGGTATGGGGTAGCTCTGACATAAATGAGAGAGGTGAGTCCTTATTTGATTACTTACTAAGCACTAACCTACTCATAAGTAATATTGGTAATGAACCCACTTTTGTAACCAAGAATAGGAAAGAGGTACTTGATATTACACTTACCTCTGACTCGATCTACAATCTGATTTCAAACTGGCATGTCTCAAAAGAAAATTCCTTCTCTGACCACAAGTACATTCAGTTTGAGCTCAGAGATGTGGCAAACATATCTACGGGTTTTCGCAATCACCGGAATACAAACTGGGAACGATATAGGGAGGTACTAACACAATTACTTGATTACAACCTTCTTAAAAGCTCCTCCAGTAAAGATGAACTAGATCTTTCTGTGAATCATCTCACTGAAGCCTTCAATGAATCAATGAGAATTTCATGCCCTGTAACCATTTCAAAGGGAAAAAAGAAACCTCATTGGTGGCGTAAAGAACTAGAACCATTCAGAAAGAGTTGTCGCAAACTCTTCAATAGATCTAAATACACTAGATCTCCTTCTGACTGGGACTTATACAAACAAGCTCTAAAGCAATATAAAAAAGAATTAAGGAAGAGTAAGAGGTCTTCTTGGAGAAACTTCTGTGGCAAAATAGAAAATACTTCAGAAGCCTCAAGACTCAGAAAAATTCTCTCAAAAAGTCCAACAATACCCAGTGCTTTAAAGACAGATGCAGGCACATGGACTACCACAGATGAAGAATCTCTTAATCTGCTATTAGACACCCACTTTCCAGGTAGCTCTAACTTACTTAACGACTTAACATCAGAGTCTCAAGCTTCTACAAGCGATTTAGTTGATCTAATAACGCGGGAAAAACTGCAATGGGCCATAGATAGCTTTGATCCATATAAATCTCCAGGACCAGACGGAATCATCCCGGCCGAACTACAAAAATGCTCAGACATGATCATTCCACCATTGGAAATCATTCTGACAAGCTGTTTAAGGCTGAGATATATTCCCAAAGCCTGGAGAATGGCAAAAGTAGTCTTTATTCCTAAAGCAGGGAAACCCTCCCACGTTAACCCTAAAGATCTACGACCAATCAGCCTATCATCCTTCCTTCTTAAAACCTTGGAAAGATTGATTGAAATTTACATCAGACATAACCTAAGACCATGTCTCATTTCCACAGCTCAACATGCTTACTCTAAGGGAAAATCAGTAGAAACAGCACTTCATTCGCTGGTTCGCAGTGTTGAATACTCCCTCGAATACAAAGAATATAACCTAGTAGCTTTCCTAGATATTGAAGGAGCTTTCAACAACGTCAGTTACCAGGCGATCACGACAGCAATGGAAAAGCTGCAATTAAAGAAACCACTCATAGATTTTATTAGTCTCATGCTCAAAAGCAGGACAATAACTTCAAGCATGAGAAGCTTTACTACCACCAGATCGGTGCATCAAGGTACCCCCCAAGGAGGGGTCCTTTCGCCTCTCTTATGGAACATGGTAGTAAACGACCTTCTAACATCATTAGAAGCAGAGGGTTTCAGGGTGATTGCCTATGCTGACGACGTTGCAATATCTGTATCTGGAAAACACTCCCAAGTTCTCGCGGAACTCCTACAAAATGCCTTGAATAGGCTAACAAAATGGGCTAAGCAATGTGGCCTGGACGTCAATCCACATAATACAGAACTAGTACTCTTTTCAAGAAGGTACAAAATTCCTCAGCTCAGCCCACCCAAGATTAAAGGAATACCATTAAGGTTTTCCGACCAAGCTAAATATTTAGGCCTCATTTTAGACAAAAAACTAAATTGGAAGGCAAATATTGATGAAAGAGTAAAAAAGGCTACTGTAGCGCTTTTTACTTGTAAAAAGGCCATAGGATCAAAATGGGGCTTCTCCCCAAAAATAACCCACTGGCTATACACTTCGGTAATTAGACCGATACTCACTTATGGAGTTGTCGTATGGTGGACCGCACTGGACAAGATGGTAAATCTAAATAAGTTCATCAAGGTCCAGCGGTCAGCAGGTATGTGCATCACAGGAGCACTTCGCTCAACACCAACTGCAGCCCTGGATGTGCTTTTAAACCTAACACCTCTTGACATCTTCTCCAAAATGGTGGCAGCCAACTCATGTGTGAGGCTTAGAGCCACCTCTCAATGGAACAGTAACAATACTGGACATACTATCATTCTAGACAATTTCAGATCTATCCCAGATCGCTTAGACTATACCACCCCTAAAATGGTATTCGGTAAAAACTTCCATGTGTCCATCCCTTCAAGATCCTCCTGGGAAGAAGAGAGACCCCTGGAAGACAATGCGATACACTTCTATACAGACGGTTCAAAGACCGATTGCGGAGTTGGAAGTGGTATCTATTCGGAACAACTGAATCTAAGTCTATCATATAGACTTCCCAATCAATGTAGTGTATTCCAGGCAGAAGTAATGGCGATTAAAGAGGCACTATCCTGGCTCAGAGAAAACGTTATATCTTGCAAGGATATACGAATCTTCTCGGACAGCCAGGCTGCTCTTAAATCTCTCGCGTCTGTCTCCACAAACTCACAAGTAGTCCACGATTGTCGATCATCTCTGAATGAGATGACAGAACAGTTTAATATTCACCTCATTTGGGTGCCGGGCCACAGAGACATTCCGGGAAATTGTAAAGCCGATGAGCTCGCCAAAAGCGGAATACTTCTGCCTAATGTTAGACAAAAACATAACATAGGAACACCACTTGCTACATGCAAATATCTTCTCAAACAATATGCTCTAGAAGCAACAAATGCTAGATGGTCACAGAGTACCACCTGCCTAGCAACCAAGCAAATATGGCCAAGCATAGATTTAAATCGGTCAAAAGGCTTGATATCCCTGAGCAGACAAAATATAAGCTCTACAATTGGAGTAATAACAGGACACTGCCTCATAGGAAGACATGCTCTGAGGCTAGGGGTCTACACAAATGACTTTTGTAGAAGCTGCATGGACGAGGAGGAAGAGGAAACAGTCCAACACCTTCTATGTACATGTCCAGCACTCTCCATTAGAAGGAATAACTTTCTTGGCAATCCCTTCTTCGACAATACCAGTGAACTGGCAACGACTGACACAAAGTGTCTCTCTAACTTTATTAAAAGCACAAAATGGTTTGTTTAATTTTCATTACTCCCCCATGAGTAACCTCATTAGTGGTATCACAATGGACCCTTGCGGTCTAAGTGAGTCGATGACATCTGGACAGCCACTCCAACCTAACCTAACCTATATCTTTTTGACAATTATTGTTATTTTCCTATAATACATTCTTATCCTATCCTCCGCAACGACATACAACAAAGACGACCACGACCAAGACCACGACGACACGACCGACCGACCGACCGACACGGCAGCAACCACCACTAAACACATTACCCACACCCCACCACAATCATCACGATCCATCCACCGCACATTCTCCAAATATCCAAAACTACTTCACACACATCTTCTTGAAACTTCCTCCCTCCCTCCCGACCGACCGACGGTAGCAACCACCACAATCATCACGATCCATCCACAGCACATTCTCCAAATATCCAAAACTACTTCACACACATCTTCTTTAAACTCCCTCCATCCCTCCCGACCGACCGACCGACGCACGGTAGCAACCACCACAATCATCACGATCCATCCACCGCACATTCTCTAAATATCCAAATATCCAGAGAGGCCGCGCCGCCGCCGCCGCCTCTTCCTCACTTCTATTCAAATCCAATAAAATATTTACGATCCTCAACATCACAAACCAACCCTTCATCATCATCACTTCCGCATGCGGCGCCAAGGCGTGCGCCAAACAATACATCAAACACAATACCGCACCAATTAAAAACACATTAAAAACTATTCAAAACAAAACCCATTAAAAAAGCCATAAAAAAAATTCCCATGCTCAACCGTCGCATATTCTACTACTCTCTTGAAACAAAAAAAAAAAACAAAAAACAAAATTAAAGAAATTTTAGTACCTATGTCGAGACCTTCAATGTTTTCTTTTATTTGATCCAAAAATGATCTTAAGGAACGTCTCTCTTTATTCTTTCCCCGAAAAGTTGTAAGGCAAAGTTTGAAACTTCTGCCATTTGCTGAAGTCGAATTTATTTTGAGGTTTCATAAACTCAAAGTCGATGTTTATCTGGAAATAAATAAAATAACGACAAATACATGAATACGCTACAAAGCAATTAATTTTAATTTTTATATTTTGTTGTTTTTTGTTATTTATTTTAATATTAATCGTTATCAATCATAAAATTTATTTTGATACTTTTAATACAAATAATTAATTATTCCTAGCAATTTACCAGTTTTGCCGCACGCAAATACTTGTACAGGGGCCATTCCTGAAGTACTGCGCGGATGTCATTATCAATGCTTTGTTCGATAAACCTCCTTCTGTAAGATATTGTTTCCTTCCATTGACTTAGAACTGCGTCCCAGTTCATGTTTTGCTTCAGTTCTTCACAGATATTTTCCATATCTGTATCGCTTGACTCTGGAGATTCTGTTGAGTTTCATTATTTTTATTTTCGATTAATTTTGGCAAAAACTTTAACCTTTATTGAAATCCACATTTGAAATGTCTATAAGTTTTAGTTTTTTCGATGTAGAGGCAGTATTTTTATAAAGCTGAGATAGGGACCTCCGCTGTCCCCTATACCTGTCGTAAAGTTTACCTTTGGGGGGAATTTTGATTTTTCCTTTCACAAAGTCCGAACTCTGTTTCAATAAAAATAATTCAATAAATTTAAAAAATATTTGTTATGGTGTATTAATCACAACAAATAATTTACCAAGCATTTTGTAGGAAAATTTTGTATTATTTCCTGTGCCAACATTTCACATCTCTTGACTGTTATTTTCTTGTCGCACTCAGTAAAATATTGAATAATCTTGTGAACAACAATGGTTCGATCTTCTGGACTCAAGACATTTTGCATACGGTAAGTTTCTAAAATTCCTCTCCCCTGCTCTGTTTTCTTCAGTATTTCCAGCACTGTTACCTAAAATAAAATAAATAACACAAAATAAGGGAATTCCGAGAAGAATTAACCCTTTTCAATTTTTAGGTTTAATTTACAAGTTTTTAATAGTAGTGTTTTAAGTGCCGGTTATACAAATATTTGAACCACGGTTTAACAAGAGATAATCCTCTGAAATCGGTGAGTTTCTTCATCCGAGTTTGAACCACGTTTGTACAACTAGCCCTAATTAAAATGAATTTTCCACTAGGCATGAACGATAGCTTTATTGTATTAACATGTTTTTAACCAGTGGAATGGATTCACAGACACACATTGGCATGGGCTGGGCATGGATGTTTACGACTCCAAGGGTTTTTTTAACAACTCCATCATCGTTCATGGCCAGCGGAAGTGGCGTGCAATCATTGAAGGCCACAATTGGAGTATTAAGATCGTATAAATATAATAACTATTTTTTTCAATGAGTGATATAATAAAAAAGTTAAAAATTTACAAACTTTCAAATAATCCAAAACGCCTTAAAGATTCCTCGCCTTGATGTATTTAGATATAGATTTTTGATTAACTTATTGTTCCAAAAGTAGGTTTCTTAACACTTTTCCAATTTGTACGTTTTATTTTAGTTATTTAAAAGGTTCTTATAATATTTTGTATTTACTTTTATTCCTTTCACAATTATTATTTGTTTTATTTGTTAATCACTTGTGGGATTTCACTCTTAGCTTACAAAATGCTGCTGCACGCCATGAAATCTACGAACCAATTGAAGAAACCCAAGCGTAAATGAAATTGGAATTTCACAAAATAACGGAACAGAATTTCCTTAGGACTAACATATTCTATGAAACTAACAAAAATTAAAATTAACTTAGCCCTAGGTAAAAGTTTCACCAGCAGATATAGTTTGCGGTAACATTGCCCTAGTCCTTAGGTAAAATTGCGTTAGGACTAAGGTAATATTACACAGTAAGTGAGCATTGAAGATAAAAACATGTTAGGCCCTAGGTAAAATTATCTTAGGCCTAGGTAAAGTTTAACATATAGAGACTGTTGGCGGGAACATTACCCTAGTTCTTAAGTAAAATCACCTTAGACCTAAGTTAAACTAAAAAGTTAACGGGAATATATGGAATATTAACAAATATATATTATATGGAATATTATATTATATTATATGGAATATAAACAAACATGTGTACAAAATAATAAAAAGGGTCAGTTATTATTAAAGCTTTTTTACTTTCTAAAAGTTTCTATGACAGCTGATATTTAGTTGAAAAAGGTACTATAGGGCAATTTTTTTAAATTTTTAAGTGAGTTTTTTTTAAATTATTTCCTTTTACGTGACCTTTTAATTTTTCGAATATAACCAGTAGTAGGACAACTGTATTTAAAACTTATTTAAAACAAACTACGACCTAAAGCCCGCTACAGGTTATATTTGAGGTTTTTTTTAGTATAAAGCAGCGTTTACTTTGCCATATATTTTAATATTAAAATGCGTGTTTATAGGAAATACGTTCACAAGAAAAACACGGGTATAAGAAACATTTCTCCAACCACGAGCAGTCCATTTCTCATGTAAATTCGTTTGGATTTAAGAAACTTTTTAAATAAAACAGAACTAACGAAAATCATAAATTTTAAATAGGAAAATTAAAAGCAAAAGATTCAAATGTCATTTAAAGTGCAATTTGAAATTTAGTCCAGTGACATTTTTTGACTGTGAACATTATTATATTTCTTTTCATACAAGAAACTTCTGTTTCATATATCCGTTTAAGAAACTTTTTTCTTATATCCGTTCTGAGGATATAAGAAAACCTCGGTTATAAAAAACAAATATTGTGCAATTTCTCGCAGTTATTTTGATTGCCATAGAACCGGATTTTTGGTTTCGATTTTCTCATAAAACGGTTTACCGGCCTGAAATCAAAATTTTCATGAAAAAGATCCTTTATACCTATATAAAAAAATATTTTTTGAAAAATACCGCTCTAACGATTTTTGAAAAAGAAAAAGCAAATACATTTTCTTATTTTTATGATACATAAGATGGTATTTTCAGTTTTTTTCAGTTAAAACTTCTTTTTTGACTTATTTATGCAATTCATCAAATAATGAATTTTACGCTTTTTCATGTTTCTCGCTCTAACGCTAAAGCTTGTTTTTGTAATTTTTCTTGTTTATTGCAAGATACTTTAATATAGGAGCAAGTTAGTGTGATCCAGTCGTGCATTTTATTCAAATCCTCTTTGCAAATATGTGCATCGCTGCATTTCTAATACTATATAAATTTATTCTTATTTAGCATCAGTTTAAAGCGAAAATTCTGTAATTAAAAACTTCCCCTATGGTGGCATGATATGAGTATTTTTTTGGGAATCCGCTTTCTGCCACGCCCACTTTTAGCATTCCTAACAGTCAAGGTTGCTGAAACGGGCATATATCTAAAATCAACTAAATTATAAAGAAATTAAGTTAAATTTTTAGTTCAACTAAAATTTTTATTGCATACACCCTGGGTATTTTTAACTGCCTTAGTGCATAGATTAATTCACCTTAGGCCTAAGATAAATAAATTAAATATTATTGGCCGGAACATTGTTGAGTTAAGTTAATTTATTTTCAAAAATCTTAGTTTTCTAAGGCAAGTTAGCCTATTTTAATTTACCTTGGGAGTAACATAAATTGCCTTAGTACTAGGCAAAGTTATGATCGTCCAATAACATTTCAGATATAGTTTGCGGTAACATTGCCCTAGTCCTAAGGTAAAATTGCGTTAGGACTAAGGTAATATTACACAGTAAGTGAGCATTGAAGATAAAAACATGTTAGGCCCTAGGTAAAATTATCTTAGGCCTAGGTAAAGTTTAACATATAGATAGATAGATAGATAGATAGATAAGTTTTATTACTTAAAATTGTTAAATACAATAGTTTCGGTTACATTTGATTGGAATATAAATTTGGTAATAAAAGTGTTTTGGCGGTGGCAATGCCGTCTGCCAGATTGACTATGTGTTTTCAAATTATGTTCAAAGAAGAACAAACAAATAACAAAATGTAAATGAATAATTGCAAAAATTATATAAAGATGCAAATAGGGCTTTCAGTTTAGCTAAAACAAAAATAAATTACTTAATAATTAATACATAATTTGTAGGCAAAAGAATAAACAGCTTTTAGTTTGGCAAAAACAAAATTAGAGTTGAGTAAAACTTGGATTCAAGATTACAAAAATGAAGAGCTTTTAGTCTGGCTAAAACAAAAATAAAGGGTATTTGAACTCATTAAAAATTAAGCGTTATGTAAAGACTTTTAGTTTAGTTAAAACAAAATTTCAGATATTTTAAATAATAATATAATAATATATAATATACAACAATAATATATAATAGTAAATAGAAAAAACATGATATATAATTGTACTGTTTTTAATTTGAGTATTAAGAAAATTCTGTTATAATCATTTCTCTGTAACAGATTGATTTTTCAAGATAATTGGATAGATTTTTCCAATTTTCACCATTTAAAATTGTCAAAGTTTGCTCCATAGTTAGAGTAGGTTTGCCAAAGTAGAGGACTCTAAGTTCTTTATAAACTGGGCATATTGATAAAAAATGAAAAGTATCTTCTTTTGAATTCAAATTGCAAAGGGTACAATGTGTAGTGGATGCACTCTTATAAGGTGAGCCGTTTAAATTAAGTTGCTCACTTCTTGCTTTGCAGATTAATGAAATTTCCCTTGTACTGTATTCATCACTAAAATAGTTATTTACGAGATCATGTTTCAAATCGGGGTAAATGACTCTGTTGATCGAAGATGACATTTTTTGTAAATTTTCATTCCGCTGGTAGATGTCGACAGCCTGTAATAACCCGTAGAGTTGTTCCTTTAGTATGTTTAAATTAGTATATTGGAAATTAAGCTCAATTCCACACTTCGTTGCCCATTGTCTCCATTCTCCTATCCACTCCACTTTGTTATCTATGATGTACTTTGCTATTGACAATTGAATTCTATTTGGTCTATATGCCAGTACTTTCAAGATGTAGTCAAAGTGGAGTTTTAGAGTATGAATAAACAGAGCAGGAAGGCCGGTTTCGAGTACTAGAACATAGTTTGGAATATTGGATGGTAGGCAGAAAAGCCGTTTGAGAAAATAACGTTGAAGTTTTTCTACTTCTTCGTGTGACTGATAGCCCCATATTTGACAGCCGTAGCACATAACAGAGCGCATTACAGCGTCAAATACCTTGTACTTAGCTGAGGTTGGTACATTTTTGCTGTTCATAACATCTTTCCATGACGCGTTAATCATACTTTTTGATGCTATCAGTTTTTTTTTCGAGATGTGAGGTTAACTTCATATTAGATTTTAAAAGTATTCCAAGGTATTTGTATTCAGTCACAATTTCATTGGCCTCACCATTAAAGAACCACTTTTCATTCAATTTAAGTTTTGATTGTGTATTTCTTACTATCATTACTTTAGATTTTTCTAGATTAACCGTTAGTTTCCAGGCTCTACAAAAATCAACTAGCTTATTTATCATAAGTTGTAAACTTTGGGGCGATTCTGCTAAAAGCACAATGTCATCTGCGTACATGAGTACCTTAGCGTTTAGACCTGCAAAAATTATTCCAGCGGGTAGATACATTGATATATCATCAATGAATATAGCAAAGAGAACTGCACTTAAAAGACAACCTTGTTTGACGCCAGATGTAGTCTCAAACCATTCAGACATATCTATCCCATCCCAAACCGCTGAGCGAGTGTTTTTGTACATATTTTTCAGGACCAAAAGAAGTTTCGTCGACAGTCCCTTTTGAGACAGTTTGTAAAACAATGCTTGTCGGTCTATCGAATCGAAAGCAGCTTTAAAGTCCACGAAAAATATGTACAAACTTCTTTTTTGCCGAAGGAAATACTGTGAAATTGAGTTCAAGGTGAAAATGTTATCAACTGTGGAGTAGCCTTTACGGAAACCAGATTGGTATTCACTAAGCACTTCATTATTTGCTATCCAAATGTTGATGCGACTAAGAAGTACAGATGCAAATATCTTCGCAATAGAATTCATAAACGATATCCCTCTATAATTATTTGCTAGGTTAACATCGCCTTTTTTAAAAATTGGATAGACCAGAGAATCTTGAAAAGCTTGTGGAACCTTTCCGGTATTAAAAATATTATTAAAAAGGTGAAGTATTTCATACAAAAAATCAACAGGCGCGTTTTTATAAAACTCATTGCTTATTCTATCTGGGCCTGGCGCTTTGTTATTCGCTGCGTAATGCAATGCAGTTTGGATTTCTATTATTGAAATTTGACAATCAAGAGTTTGGTCAAAAATTAAAGGTTCCGCAAAAGAAAAATGATTGGAGATTGGATCAGGATTGAGTAAATTTTTGAAATAATTGGCTAGAACACTTGCTTTCAAGTTTGATCCGCAAATAAGCTTAGATCCTTTCAATTCTTTGATATTATTCCAGAAACTTTTACTATCTTTGATATTTGAAAGTTTATGTGCTACTGATGTATAATATTCCTGGCGTTTTGATTTGCACAAATCCTTGTAAGCTTTATTTGCTGTAATATACTGTTTGGTGGTTGTTTCATTTAAATTTTTGTTTTGTTTTCTGGTTTCATTTAAAAGTTCGAAGGAATTATTTCTTGCATTCAAACAGTCTTTATCAAACCATTTTTGTTTGAAGTTGACATTTTTTTTTGTTTTTTCTTATATTGGTGGTAGCTTTTATACATTTACAAAGAGAGTCTAGTCTTGAACTTGTATCGGAAAATAAAGTAGTACCAGTTAGTTTCTGAAGTTCATTCAAAATTTGTATTTGGTAGTTCTCTTTTTGACTTTCTTTCCAAATAATTTTGGGTGGTAAGGTGATTTCTGTGTAATTGGAGTTTGTGGTTTTGTTTAGTGTAAATTGTACAATCAAGGGCATGTGATCAGAAAAAATCTGTGAGTCAACTTTAAAAGACAAAATACGATTCCTCCATTCCACCGATGCCGCACAAAAGTCAATCACTGATTTTCCCGCTCCCCCTATAAAAGTAAACTCCCCATTTCTATCATGATTGTAGCAACCGTTAAGGATGAACAGATCATGATTTTGGCATAAATCTAAAAACAGACGTCCTTTTTTGTTAATTGTTTTATCTTTAGAGGATCGAGTTTCAAGAAACTCGGCGGGTATTGCATTCGGGTGGATATTTGCTGGAATAATTTGGTTCGTGCCAACTCTCGCGTTAACGTCTCCTATAAGCAAAACATTTTGGACAAGCGAAAAGTTTAAAACATCTTCTAACGCAACAAAGTCATTTTCCCAATTATTACAATTAAGGTACGTAGGTAATACATAAAAAGTTAAGTTTGTGCATAGTATTTTAACACAAGGTATATTGTTGACATCTACAAAAACAGCGTTAATTTTTTCTTTTTTAAAACCGTATAAAAGTCCACCACTAGCTCTTCCAAATTTAGTTGATTCTACTGCTGATACCCAACGCAATTCATATCCAGAGAAATATTTAGAGTAGGTACTGTTCAAATTTTTCGCTTGTTATAAATGTTTCAAACAGAAAAAATATATCATGTTTTTTTACAAAATTGAAAAAATCTACAAATAATAATTTGTTACTAAGCCCAGCAACATTATAAGCTAATAAGTTAATATTTATAATTTCATTTTTTTTCGCTACTATTTACGATACTACTTTTTTTGGTACTACTTGCTTTTTGACAGACGGCAACACTTTTTCATTGTTTTTTATGGTGGCTGCTAGATGGCAGAGTTGATGACATCCCTGGAATGACAGCTGCTGTTGACGTTGACATGAAGTTTGTTGATCGTGGATTTTGTTTTGTTGACAAGTTGAATTGAGTATCCAAAAGATTTGATTTATTTTTGTTTTTATACTCATCAAGTTGTAGTTCTCCAAACATCTCTCTCAGTACCTCCATCCCATCTCGATTATCACAATAAAGTTTTCCATCATGTGCGGTGTTTATGGTTTTATTGTTTATTTGCAGTTTGAGACCACGGACCAGAGGATTAGCTGATGGATGTTTTTTCTTGATAGCATGTCTTATTTGCAACAAGATTTGACGTTTTCGCTGCTCAACTCGTGTGTAGTCAGGATTTATGTAAACACCAGATCCCTTCAGCCTGCCGGAATTTTTGAAGATTTGTGAGGTTAATTTGTTGTTTCCAGTTCTCACAAGCAACCGAGTTTGATTTCCTCTTGAAGGAAGCTCTGTGATGTCTTCGAAGGCTATGTCTTGGCGGTCTAAGATTTGATTCGAGCATCGATTAATTGTTTCAGATGCGTTCTCCTTCAAATTGTTTGGTATAGAGAAGACTATGTGATTGGATTTGTATTGCTTTTCCATGTAGTCCATTTTCCTTTCCAAAATTATGTTTTTTTCTCTGACAGCCAACACTTCATTAGAAAGAAGTTCATTTTGCGTTTGTAGACTTTGTATCTGCTGAAACATGCAATCAAAGTCCTTCTTTCTTGGAAGATCGGATAGTTTTTTTTCAAGCAGGGTAACGAGTAAGTTTTCTAGCGCAGGCACAGACAATTCGGCTACCGACATGAAATCACAGTTGGTTTTTTTGTTAGCGTTTAATTGATCCGGTGACATTTCCAAAGGAGGTCTTTTGTTAGAGCTCGACATTAGCACTTTTGCGAATTTGGTGTTAAAACTTTAATTTGAAGAATTTTGTATTTATTTTTTTAGCTAAACGATAGATCTTATTTCAATTCGTTTGTTAAATGAGATTTCTGAATTGTTTGTACTTTAATTTATACAAAAATTTAAAATTAAAATAGTCGCGGGAAAAATTGCTTTGCGACCTTTGACAACTCAAACGTCAATCAAGTTTAACATATAAAGACTGTTGGCGGGAACATTACCCTAGTTCTTAGGTAAAATCACCTTAGACCTAAGTTAAACTAAAAAGTTAACGGGAATATATGGAATATTAACAAATATATATGGTATATGGAAGTTAGTTTTCTAAGGCAAGTTAGCCTTTTTTTTAATTTACCTTAGGACTAACATAAATTGCCTTAGTACTAGGCAAAGGTATGCTCGTCCAATAACATTTCAAATAAATAAAAATAAAATATTTCATGGTAAAAACACCTTAGTTTTATAAGGCAAGTTAGCCTATTTTAATTTACCTTAGGACTAACATAAATTGCCTTAGTGCTAGGCAAAGTTATGCTCGCCCAATAACATTTCACATAAAAAAAATTAAATATTGCCTTAGTGCTAAGCAAAGTTATGCTCGTCCAATAACATTACATACAAAAAAGCTAAGTTAAAATCCAAATGTTATTTTACCTAGGTCATCTAAGGTAAGTTTTCCTATTCTTCTTTACCTAGGGCGGACTCAAATTGCCTAAGAACTTGGCTAATTTATGCTCGAAAACTAACATCCATATAAAAAAAACCTACCTTAGTTTTCTAAGGCAATTTAGCCTATTTCGCGTTACCTAAGGCGTATTCAAATTGCCTTCGAGCTAGGCTAAGTTATGCTCGAAAACTAACATCCATATAAAAAAAAAACCTACCTTAGTCGTTTAAGGCAATTTACACAGGTTTTTTCTCTGGGTGTAGTTTTAAAGATTTAGATGGAGAAGAGTTGTTTCAAGAGTTAACCGTAATATCCCAGCTGTTTCACCACAAAGCTCAAGTTTAGATGTGTTAAATTTTATTTTTAGTTCAAATCTTGAAGATTTTGCTCCGAATTTAGTAATTACTCTCCAAATCTTTAATACAATCCCGGCCACGGTAGCTTCAGGAGAACGTAGTTTTTCTAAACTTAAAATTATTAAAAATTATTTTAGAACAACCATGACTCAAGAGAGATTGGCTTATCTATAATGTCCATTGAAAAGAAATTATTAAATTCTTTAGACTTTGATGATCTCATTTCTGAATTTGCAAAATGTAAGGCCAGAAAAGTAAGTTTCCAAGTTTAAAAGTTTCCCCTCTGCTCATTTCTTCGCTGCGTTTTAGTTTAATGGTTTAGGCCTCCTGGGGATACCTCAATAAAAAAAAAAAAACGCATTAAAAGTCTACCTCCTGTGTAATGTGGGAAAGGCTTATGCTTGTGTATCAGTTTATGTGTAAAAAAATATAAAAAAGGGGCGCTTTCTACAAATCTTGCACAGGGCGCAAATTTGGCTGGGGCCGGCCCTGCATGGGACACAATACATTGATTTCTTCTTGATTTAAGATCAAATCTGCAGATATGGATTTTTCGGCAGATTCAAATATACTAATACAATTTTGAGGCATTTGAGAGCTCTACAGCACTCGTTAACATGTACATGAAAGTTACACTAATACAATGACAAAAAAAGAAAACAATTCCAATCGTGTTCCTTGCGCCACAAAAAAAAAAACAATTTTTAAAGGAAATCTGAATTTACCCATGGAAAACCCCATAAGTGAAAAAACACTTTTGTTCGAGTACGGGTTTGGAGTCTTTGATATCATCTTCGCTAGGTTTTTCGGAGCGTTTTTGCGTCTGTATTTAGCTGATTTAAGTGTTTAAAGTATTACACTCCAAAAGCTACTTTGCTGAGTTTTTCAGTAACCGATTTGTGTTGTACTATATATATATTTTAGTATCTTATCCTAGTATTGCGATGACTGTGACCAAACCTGACAATTTCATATACAAATTTACATCTGATATTATTTCCAATTGGCCAAATTGTCATTCAAAGAAACTTCACAAAGTATGCAATACAAAATTGAAGTTTAATCTACTTTCTGCCCAGGTATTCGCGACGACGTGGTGGATCTACTTTGTTAAGTTTTTCATTGTTTGCTTTATCCCTTCCGAATTCGGAGTTTATCTTCGTTAAAGTTCGAAATGGAGTTTTTTTAATTCAATTTTTAAAGTTATGAGTTTTATTTGGAGGACCACTCGCAAACTTTTCACTTCTTCTTTACGCTTGAGACACATGATTTGGAGGGGCGGTAAAATAAAGCCAATCAAAATAAGATCAACATTCAATATGGAAAGAGCCAATTTTTATCAGATGGCCACTCGATGAATACTTCACTGTTTATACTCACCGTTGCCTTCCGGTGGCATTCCCTTTGGTAAAATTGAGTTGGTCTTATTTTTCAAACTAATAAGGCCTTGTTTCACTTTGTCAAAACGTATACATCGTTCACTGTTTATACACCATAATGCTGGATGCAAGTCAATTTGGACTTATTTCACTTTTTTTAACTGATGAGAATTGGCCTGCACTTTGTAAAAGGGAAATATAGCCAATTTTTGAAAGTTCGCCTTTTTTCACCTGGCCTTATTTTATGGAACAGATTAACATTTTATAGAATACAATTCTATATCCGTAGCGTGATGGTTAGTGCGTTGGACTGTCATGCAAGGGGTCTTGGGTTCAATCCTTACCTGTGCCACCTAACTTTTTTCCACGGGTAAGTACTGCCTCTTGCGAGGAATTGACAAACCCTCCAAGAGTAATTCTTGTCATGAAAAGTGCTTTCTCAAATTAGCCGTTCGGATTCGGCATATAAACTGTAGGTCCCTTCCATCTCTGACAACATTACTCGCACACAGGAATGGTTGAGAGTTGTAAGCCACTAGGCCCTAGTTCTTCATGGACTGTTGCGCCACCTAATTTATTTATTTAGAATACAATTCTTATAAAAATAAAATTAAATCATCAAAACAATTTGGAGTTCTTTTAAAAGCGTACTCATCTAATTTATATAGTACATTGAATGATTCCAACCCTGGTAAGTAACATTTTAGAATTATATAAATATAACATACCACATACTATATCTTTAATGTCGTGTTGAAAAAGTGAGGGAAATAACCTTTCTTTAAAGTTGATGGTAAATCAAAAGCTTTTGGTAGTTTCGATAATGCCATTGGGAAATAATTGAGGGAATCTATAAATTTTACATTTCCAACTTGCATGAGAATTATTTTTGTTCCACGCATGATCAATTGCGGTTTCAGACTTGTATTTTCCAAAATGTAATTCAATATAAATTGGTGGTCATACGCCTGACCGTTGTGAGCAATTACAATCACTGTTTAGAATACCTGACGAATCTTTAAAATATAGTTAAGAAAGTTAGGCACCACGTCTTTGGTTTCAACGTGATTTCTATAACTACACTGCTGACAGAAATGCAGATTATCTATGTCAATACATAAATTGCATCTTTTCTGGAAAACACACAAATTAGGCTTATGTAATTTGAATGAAGAGCCATCTGATTCTTTTTCTTGGCGGCTCTCAAAATCATAAAAAATGTAAAGACATTTGTGGAAATTTGGTTTTCTTGTATTAGGTATCATATAGCATTGGTGATTTTGCGGGACATATATCTTGCATGTATGACAAAAATATTCACCGCACACATGATCACTTTTTCCAGTAGTTTTCAGGCAATTTAAACATCTTTTGACTTCATCACACATAGATTGTTCTCCTGAACTTGAAGATTTGTGGTAGTCGAAACATATTTCACCTCGAAAATTTCGATTACATTCTCCACAGAGAATCTCATTAGCAGTTGTTTTGCAAGCTGGTGTTTTGTGGCATTGTGGACAAAATTTAATACATCTGTGTGCTTTTTTATTATCATACGGCTTATGACATGTCTCGCAATAGTAGCCACAACAGAATGCAGCAGTTAATGAAATTATTAGATTGAAATGATTTTTGTAGTGAAGTAAATTAATTCTTTTTCTGTTTGGTTCAGCTGGTGTTGCTATCCCTTCGAATATTACTGTTCTTCCTTTTGTTGCATATTCATAAACCGTAATTATATAATCGGCTAGATATCTCTGAAATTCTTTCAGTTCTTCTATACCACAACCATCGAATGGCACAGTGATATTGGCATTATTAACCAATATTTCCGCTCTTATTTTTTGCAGTTTTCCCACATCATTGCACACTTTGTAAGCATCTGATGACTTGTCCGCATATGCTACTGCTACTGCTAAGGCTCTGGGTAAACACAAGTTATCCTTGTTTTTGATGGATATGATCCCACGTTTTTTAAGGCATTCTTCCTCATATGAATTGTAATGAGGTCCGCGACTTTTCTCTTTACCTGAAGGTAGTTTTATGGAAGTAACCGTTAATTCGAAAGTATCTGTGCAGAATCCTTCTGAGTTACTTTGAAATATTTTAAGCATCATTTCCCATAAATCCTCGATTTTAAATTCTGATGCGTTCTTAAAATTCACCCAACCACTTCCTCTCTCCGTAGAAAATCCTTTTCCATTAAACGTCACTCCAACCTTGTCCATAGCCCCCACACCCTGAAATGCAAATTTAAGTGCCTCTTCAACGGCAATTCTTACCCATGTTGTCGGCTCTGCTCCTTTGGGGATAGGACTGATCCTAAACTCTATTTTGTTGGCTTTCAGGTTGAACCGCTTTACTTTTGTTTCAGTGGATGAAACTACCTCATAACGCTATTGAATAAAAACAAAATTATCTATATTTTCCTTGTTTTTAAACCATTTTTTTTATAACTTACTTTTTCTTCAACGGGTGGGAGGAATTCAAGTTTTGGTTGTCCTCCTGGAAGTGATGCTTCAGAAACCTTCAAAAAATAGCCTGAGAACAGAGCTATTTCTTCTTCTGAAAGTCCATTGAAGTTAGAAGGTAAAAATACCTTAAAACTCTCCATTTCCAAAAGAATTGTTGGACCGTATTTCGTAAGAGTTTTCTCACCATTTTTTATTAAGTAGGTAATGGATTGAAGATCGCTTATACTTTTTAATGGTTTAACCATACCCAAGTTATTCAACTTGTTCAAAAATTGAGAACTCATTTTGGATTTTTTTTTTAATTTTATTTTTCAACCGATCACTGCAAAGTTCACAATTAAACTAACCAATCCTTTTTAAAAATCTTCCATACACCAAACAAAAACTTTGAACAGAAACACCCATTTATTTATAAGCTCACGCCATACAAATACATATTCCCATCTATTGTTCATTTGACAAAAGCAACCACAGTCATTTAATATCAACATAATAATTTTTCTTAATGTTGTAGAATTTCTTATTATTCTCTTCAAATCCAATACATCGGATCGCTTCATCCTAAAAATCGTTTGTCTTCAGATATCAATTTAAAATTTAATAACAATTTGGCCCGTTACGGAATTCAATTTTTTTTTTCTTTTAAAAAAAACATTGGAGCAAATCTAATCGTGTTGATTCATCCCCATTTGAAACGAGAGCTAGGCTAGGTACGCAACGCAATGCTTTTATTACCACAGGGGCAGCGAGTGGTTAGGGATAGTGAGTTATAAAATTTTAATTGTTCTTTGTCTATAGTTTATGCTAGAAAATTAAACAAACAAACAAATCCAATACATCGGATCGCTTCATCCTAAAAAATCGTTTGACTTCAGATATCAATTTAAAATTTAATAACAATTTGGCCCGTTACGGAATTCTTTTAAAAAAAACATTGGAGCAAATCTAATCGTGTTTATTCATCCCCATTTGAAACGAGAGCTAAGCTAAGTACGCAACGCAATGCTTTTATTACCCCAGGGGCAGCGAGTGGTTAGGGATAGTGAGTTATAAAATTTTAATTGTTCTTTGTCTATAGTTTATGCTAGAAAATTAAACAAACAAACAAATCCAATACATCGGATCGCTTCATCCTAAAAAATCGTTTGTCTTCAAATATCAAATTAACTTTAATAGCCATTTTTAAATTAAACTTATATCTTTTTGACAATTATTGTTATCTATATATATAAAAATCAATGCCACTTTTCGTTGTAATGTTATAACTCAACAATGCCTTAACCGAGTTGGCTAATTTTGGTCTTGAATTATTCGTGGAAGTCCAGAGAAGGTTTGTACATAGAGAAAATTAAAAAAAAAAATCTTGAAAAAGTGTAAAATCAACATCTTTCTATACTCCCATATACAAACGGTTTGTACTAATACTTAAAAGCCAATTTGAACCTTTGACAAAACAATCGAAGACAAAAAAAGTGACGTTAGTTCTGTCAAACAAATTTAATGTCATCATATGTCAATTCATTTTATCAGTGATAATTATTGCTTTGTTGTGTTTACATTTCCAAAAAATTGTAGGGTTATTGCTTTGTGTTTATATTTTCCAAAATATTGTTGAGTGAAGGTAAAATGCCATGAGCAAGACGACCAAACATAGGCCAGCGAACGCGTAATGCAAATCAAGTGGCATTATTAAGACGATCTCAGACTACAGATGAACGCGCACAAGCTAATGAATCGCAGCGTGAACGTACTGCACAGAATAGATCTGTTGACCCTGTACCTGTACTTAATCTTGCACGGCGATCACAAATAGGTCGTGCTGTTTTGGATGAAATGCTGCGTGCTGCTTTAATTTACAATAGTCAGATTGATTATACTATGTACACGGATACATTAGAATGATGGACGCAATAAGTCCACATTGTGATGCGGCTAACTTTTCAGGTGAAACGCCCGGCATATGTTGCCGGGCATTTAAAGTGAGATTGCCAACATTAGAAACTCGATCCGAACCATTGTATTCATTTATTTTTGGGACATCTCAAACGTCGAAGCAGTTTTTGAGTAATATTCAACAATACAATTCGGCATTTCACATGACTTCTTTTGGTGCCACTAAAATTATTAGAGATAATTTTATGCCGACTTTTAAGATAAATACCTCAACAGGATTGTCTCATGTTCATATCAATCTGAATCATAAAGTCTTAAAAATTCTGATTCAACATCTACCTAAAATTGCATACATGTTAGAGATTCAGGGCCAGATTTATCATCAAGCTGGATTGTTATTGCCATACCCCGACGCTGATCATCAATTTTTGCAAAATTATTTTATTGGTGATGGAAATCGTGAATTGGATCAACGTTGTGCAATTGTTTCAAATACAAGCCGAGAAATTATTCGTGAGCTACAAAGGTTTTTCCATCAGCATAACGGATTAGTTCAATTGTCCAAAATTGCTCTTGATCGTATGCCATCTGATAATCACAAAATTGTAATAGCACCAAATTGAATATTCAACAAAAACATGTATACGACACAATCATGCAAGCCGTTTCCAATAATGCAGGTGGATTATATTTCTTGGATGCACCTGGTGGTACAGGCAAAACTTTCGTTGTATCATTGATTTTAGCGACTATTCGATCGGAACGGAAAATTGAATTGGCACTTGCATCTTCTTGAATTGCTGCTACATTATTAGAAGGTGGTCGGACCGCACACTCTGCATTAAAATTGCCATTGAATGTACAGTACATTGAAACTCCAACTTGCAATATTTCGAGAAATTCTGCTATGGTCAATTATTTTATGGGATGAGTGCACAATAGCGAATAAAAAATCAATAGAAGCATTTAATCGAACAATGCAAGATTTACGCGGTAATCAACAGCTTTTTGGTGGTGCTCTGATATTTCTGTCAGGGGACTTTCGTCAAACATTGCCTGTCGTTCCTCGATCAACTCCTGCTGATGAAATAAACTCCTGTTTGAAGTAATTAGTTCTTTGGAGATATGTACGAAAATTGACAATGAACATTATTATGCGTATTCACCCACATAATGATGCAACTGCCCATGAGTTTTCAAAACAATTGTTAGAAATTGGTGATGGCAAAATACCAATCGACAGTACCAACGGATTGATCACTTTACCGAACAATTTTTGTACAATTGCGCAATCTATAGATGAGTTGATTGAATGTGTTTTTCCAAATATTCTTCAGAATTACAGAAATCATGATTGGTTGAGAGAACGTGCCATTTTAGCACCGACGAACATTCATATCAATGCCATTAATTTTCAAATTCAAGCGAAACTGCCAGGTGTAGTCACGACATATAAATCAGTTGACAGTGTTATGAATCAAGATGAGGCAATGAATTATCCAATTGAATTTTTAAATTCATTGGAATCGGCTGGTATACCACCGCATTGCTTGAATTTGAAAATTCAATTGGATAATTCATTGCCTCATCTTGATTCATAACACTGTCAACTGATTTATATGTCGTGACTACACCTGGCAGTTTCGCTTGAATTTGAAAATTGATGGCATTGATATGAATGTTCGTCGGTGCTAAAATGGCACGTTCTCTCAACCAATCATGATTTCTGTAATTCTGAAGAATATTTGGAAAAACACATTCAATCAACTCATCTATAGATTGCGCAATTGTACAAAAATTGTTCGGTAAAGTGATCAATCCGTTGGTACTGTCGATTGGTATTTTGCCATCACCAATTTCTAACAATTGTTTTGAAAACTCATGGGCAGTTGCATCATTATGTGGGTGAATACGCATAATAATGTTCAGTGTCAATTTTCGTACATATCTCCAAAGAACTGATTACTTCAAACAGGAGTTTATTTCATCAGCAGGAGTTGATCGAGGAACGACAGGCAATGTTTGACGAAAGTCCCCTGACAGAAATATCAGAGCACCACCAAAAAGCTGTTGATTACCGCGTAAATCTTGCATTGTTCGATTAAATGCTTCTATTGATTTTTTATTCGCTATTGTGCACTCATCCCATAAAATAATTGACCATAACAGAATTTCTCGAAATATTGCAAGTTGGAGTTTCAATGTACTGTACATTCAATGGCAATTTTAATGCAGAGTGTGCGGTCCGACCACCTTCTAATAATGTAGCAGCAATTCAAGAAGATGCAAGTGCCAATTCAATTTTCCGTTCCGATCGAATAGTCGCTAAAATCAATGATACAACGAAAGTTTTGCCTGTACCACCAGGTGCATCCAAGAAATATAATCCACCTGCATTATTGGAAACGGCTTGCATGATTGTGTCGTATACATGTTTTTGTTGAATATTCAATTTGGTGCTATTACAATTTTGTGATTATCAGATGGCATACGATCAAGAGCAATTTTGGACAATTGAACTAATCCGTTATGCTGATGGAAAAACCTTTGTAGCTCACGAATAATTTCTCGGCTTGTATTTGAAACAATTGCACAACGTTGATCCAATTCACGATTTCCATCACCAATAAAATAATTTTGCAAAAATTGATGATCAGCGTCGGGGTATGGCAATAACAATCCAGCTTGATGATAAATCTGGCCCTGAATCTCTAACATGTATGCAATTTTAGGTAGATGTTGAATCAGAATTTTTAAGACTTTATGATTCAGATTGATATGAACATGAGACAATCCTGTTGAGGTATTTATCTTAAAAGTCGGCATAAAATTATCTCTAATAATTTTAGTGGCACCAAAAGAAGTCATGTGAAATGCCGAATTGTATTGTTGAATATTACTCAAAAACTGCTTCGACGTTTGAGATGTCCCAAAAATAAATGAATACAATGGTTCGGGTCGAGTTTCTAATGTTGGCAATCTCACTTTAAATGCCCGGCAACATATGCCGGGCGTTTCACCTGAAAAGTTAGCCGCATCACAATGTGGACTTATTGCGTCCATCATTCTAATGTATCCGTGTACATAGTATAATCAATCTGACTATTGTAAATTAAAGCAGCACGCAGCATTTCATCCAAAACAGCACGACCTATTTGTGATCGCCGTGCAAGATTAAGTACAGGTACAGGGTCAACAGATCTATTCTGTGCAGTACGTTCACGCTGCGATTCATTAGCTTGTGCGCGTTCATCTGTAGTCTGAGATCGTCTTAATAATGCCACTTGATTTGCATTACGCGTTCGCTGGCCTATGTTTGGTCGTCTTGCTCATGGCATTTTACCTTCACTCAACAATATTTTGGAAAATATAAACACAAAGCAATAACCCTACAATTTTTTGGAAATGTAAACACAACAAAGCAATAATTATCACTGATAAAATGAATTGACATATGATGACATTAAATTTGTTTGACAGAACTAACGTCACTTTTTTTGTCTTCGATTGTTTTGTCAAAGGTTCAAATTGGCTTTTAAGTATTAGTACAAACCGTTTGTATATGGGAGTATAGAAAGATGTTGATTTTACACTTTTTCAAGATTTTTTTTTTTAATTTTCTCTATGTACAAACCTTCTCTGGACTTCCACGAATAATTCAAGACCAAAATTAGCCAACTCGGTTAAGGCATTGTTGAGTTATAACATTACAACGAAAAGTGGCATTGATTTTTATATATATAGATAACAATAATTGTCAAAAAGATATAAGTTTAATTTAAAAATGGCTATTAAAGTTAATTTGATATTTGAAGACAAACGATTTTTTAGGATGAAGCGATCCGATGTATTGGATTTGTTTGTTTGTTTAATTTTCTAGCATAAACTATAGACAAAGAACAATTAAAATTTTATAACTCACTATCCCTAACCACTCGCTGCCCCTGTGGTAATAAAAGCATTGCGTTGCGTACCTAGCCTAGCTCTCGTTTCAAATGGGGATGAATCAACACGATTAGATTTGCTCCAATGTTTTTTTTTAAAAGAAAAAAAAAATTGAATTCCGTAACGGGCCAAATTGTTATTAAATTTTAAATTGATATCTGAAGACAAACGATTTTTAGGATGAAGCGATCCGATGTATTGGATTTGAAGAGAATAATAAGAAATTCTACAACATTAAGAAAAATTATTATGTTGATATTAAATGACTGTGGTTGCTTTTGTCAAATGAACAATAGATGGGAATATGTATTTGTATGGCGTGAGCTTATAAATAAATGGGTGTTTCTGTTCAAAGTTTTTGTTTGGTGTATGGAAGATTTTTAAAAAGGATTGGTTAGTTTAATTGTGAACTTTGCAGTGATCGGTTGAAAAATAAAATTAAAGAAAAAAATCCAAAATGAGTTCTCAATTTTTGAACAAGTTGAATAACTTGGGTATGGTTAAACCATTAAAAAGTATAAGCGATCTTCAATCCATTACCTACTTAATAAAAAATGGTGAGAAAACTCTTACGAAATACGGTCCAACAATTCTTTTGGAAATGGAGAGTTTTAAGGTATTTTTACCTTCTAACTTCAATGGACTTTCAGAAGAAGAAATAGCTCTGTTCTCAGGCTATTTTTTGAAGGTTTCTGAAGCATCACTTCCAGGAGGACAACCAAAACTTGAATTCCTCCCACCCGTTGAAGAAAAAGTAAGTTATAAAAAAAAATGGTTTAAAAACAAGGAAAATATAGATAATTTTGTTTTTATTCAATAGCGTTATGAGGTAGTTTCATCCACTGAAACAAAAGTAAAGCGGTTCAACCTGAAAGCCAACAAAATAGAGTTTAGGATCAGTCCTATCCCCAAAGGAGCAGAGCCGACAACATGGGTAAGAATTGCCGTTGAAGAGGCACTTAAATTTGCATTTCAGGGTGTGGGGGCTATGGACAAGGTTGGAGTAACGTTTAATGGAAAAGGATTTTCTACGGAGAGAGGAAGTGTTTGGGTGAATTTTAAGAACGCATCAGAATTTAAAATCGAGGATTTATGGGAAATGATGCTTAAAATATTTCAAAGTAACTCAGAAGGATTCTGCACAGATACTTTCGAATTAACGGTTACTTCCATAAAACTACCTTCAGGTAAAGAGAAAAGTCGCGGACCTCATTACAATTCATATGAGGAAGAATGCCTTAAAAAACGTGGGATCATATCCATCAAAAACAAGGATAACTTGTGTTTACCCAGAGCCTTAGCAGTAGCAGTGGCATATGCGGACAAGTCATCAGATGCTTACAAAGTGTGCAATGATGTGGGAAAACTGCAAAAAATAAGAGCGGAAATATTGGTTAATAATGCCAATATCACTGTGCCATTCGATGGTTGTGGTATAGAAGAACTGAAAGAATTTCAGAGATATCTAGCCGATTATATAATTACGGTTTATGAATATGCAACAAAAGGAAGAACAGTAATATTCGAAGGGATAGCAACACCAGCTGAACCAAACAGAAAAAGAATTAATTTACTTCACTACAAAAATCATTTCAATCTAATAATTTCATTAACTGCTGCATTCTGTTGTGGCTACTATTGCGAGACATGTCATAAGCCGTATGATAATAAAAAAGCACACAGATGTATTAAATTTTGTCCACAATGCCACAAAACACCAGCTTGCAAAACAACTGCTAATGAGATTCTCTGTGGAGAATGTAATCGAAATTTTCGAGGTGAAATATGTTTCGACTACCACAAATCTTCAAGTTCAGGAGAACAATCTATGTGTGATGAAGTCAAAAGATGTTTAAATTGCCTGAAAACTACTGGAAAAAGTGATCATGTGTGCGGTGAATATTTTTGTCATACATGCAAGATATATGTCCCGCAAAATCACCAATGCTATATGATACCTAATACAAGAAAACCAAATTTCCACAAATGTCTTTACATTTTTTATGATTTTGAGAGCCGCCAAGAAAAAGAATCAGATGGCTCTTCATTCAAATTACATAAGCCTAATTTGTGTGTTTTCCAGAAAAGATGCAATTTATGTATTGACATAGATAATCTGCATTTCTGTCAGCAGTGTAGTTATAGAAATCTCGTTGAAACCAAAGACGTGGTGCCTAACTTTCTTAACTATATTTTAAAGATTCGTCAGGTATTCTAAACAGTGATTGTAATTGCTCACAACGGTCAGGCGTATGACCACCAATTTATATTGAATTACATTTTGGAAAATACAAGTCTGAAACCGCAATTGATCATGCGTGGAACAAAAATAATTCTCATGCAAGTTGGAAATGTAAAATTTATAGATTCCCTCAATTATTTCCCAATGGCATTATCGAAACTACCAAAAGCTTTTGATTTACCATCAACTTTAAAGAAAGGTTATTTCCCTCACTTTTTCAACACGACATTAAAGATATAGTATGTGGTATGTTATATTTATATAATTCTAAAATGTTACTTACCAGGGTTGGAATCATTCAATGTACTATATAAATTAGATGAGTACGCTTTTAAAAGAACTCCAAATTGTTTTGATGATTTAATTTTATTTTTATAAGAATTGTATTCTAAATAAATAAATTAGGTGGCGCAACAGTCCATGAAGAACTAGGGCCTAGTGGCTTACAACTCTCAACCATTCCTGTGTGCGAGTAATGTTGTCAGAGATGGAAGGGACCTACAGTTTATATGCCGAATCCGAACGGCTAATTTGAGAAAGCACTTTTCATGACAAGAATTACTCTTGGAGGGTTTGTCAATTCCTCGCAAGAGGCAGTACTTACCCGTGGAAAAAAGTTAGGTGGCACAGGTAAGGATTGAACCCAAGACCCCTTGCATGACAGTCCAACGCACTAACCATCACGCTACGGGTATAGAATTGTATTCTATAAAATGTTAATCTGTTCCATAAAATAAGGCCAGGTGAAAAAAGGCGAACTTTCAAAAATTGGCTATATTTCCCTTTTACAAAGTGCAGGCCAATTCTCATCAGTTAAAAAAAGTGAAATAAGTCCAAATTGACTTGCATCCAGCATTATGGTGTATAAACAGTGAACGATGTATACGTTTTGACAAAGTGAAACAAGGCCTTATTAGTTTGAAAAATAAGACCAACCCAATTTTACCAAAGGGAATGCCACCGGAAGGCAACGGTGAGTATAAACAGTGAAGTATTCATCGAGTGGCCATCTGATAAAAATTGGCTCTTTCCATATTGAATGTTGATCTTATTTTGATTGTGTTTTTCCAAATATTCTTCAGAATTACAGAAATCATGATTGGTTGAGAGAACGTGCCATTTTAGCACCGACGAACATTCATATCAATGCCATTAATTTTCAAATTCAAGCGAAACTGCCAGGTGTAGTCACGACATATAAATCAGTTGACAGTGTTATGAATCAAGATGAGGCAATGAATTATCCAATTGAATTTTTAAATTCATTGGAATCGGCTGGTATACCACCGCATTGCTTGAATTTGAAAATTGGTTCTTTGATTATAAAGGGTGTCCCAAAATTAACGCAAGATTTGAATTTGCCGCCATTTGTGCAGTGAAGTGTTGGCAACCCTGAAAAAAAAGCAATTTGACAGCTAACAGTATAGGGTTATTAAAAATGGAGCGTTACACGATAGAACAACGTGTCTTCATTATTAAAGAATATTTCAAAAATAGTGAAAGCTTGGCGGCTGCAGTTCGAAAATTTCATACAAAATATGGTCGGAATAGTGTTTTAACTTCGTCAACTGTGAAGAGATTAATTGAAAAATTCATGGAGACTGGATCCGTTGGAGACGCCAAACACACTGGCCGTCCAAAAACAAGCCGTTCAAATGTGAATGTCGAAGCAGTGCGTGAGAGTGTTGCTGACAATCGAGGAACATCAATTCGACGTCGTGGACAAGAATTGCAAATTTCAAGAACAACAAATGGACCCTGATTTTTCGAGCAAAATCATCCTAAGCGATGAAGCACATTTTCATCTTGATGGCTTTGTCAATCGCCAAAATTGCCGCATTTGGGGTTCGGAGAACCCACATGTGATTGTCGAAAAACAAACGCATCCACAACGCGTGACTGTATGGTGTGGATTTTGGGCTGGAGGCATAATTGGGCCATATTTTTTTGAAAATGATGCTGGTCAAGCAGTGACTGTTACTGGTGCTCGATATCGCGACATGATTACACAGTTCTTTCTGCCAAAATTGGATGATATTGATGTGTCCAATATGTGGTTTCAACAAGACGGTGCCACATGTCATACAGCCCGTGAAACAATTCAATTACTGCATGAGACATTTCCAGGTCGTGTACTCTCTCGTTTCGGTGATCAAAAT
The DNA here is from genome assembly GCA_920104205.1 of Eupeodes latifasciatus. NCBI lineage: Eukaryota > Metazoa > Arthropoda > Insecta > Diptera > Syrphidae > Eupeodes > Eupeodes latifasciatus. The sequence goes on from OV049926.1 coordinate 109,184,084, forward strand.
TGGCCTCCTAGATCGTGTGATTTAACACCATTAGACTTCTTTTTATGGGGTTATTTGAAATCACAAGTCTATGTCAACAAGCCCACAACCACCCGTGCATTAAAGGAGGAGATTCAACGCTGCATCAACGAAATTCAGCCACATTTATGCAGAATGGTCATGGAAAATTTCAACAAAAGAGTGCGCATGTGCATGCAAAGCCGTGGAGGCCATTTGTCCGATGTGTTATTCCATACATAACCCTATCCTATGTACTTTACGAGTCAATAAAAATATAACTATCAAAAGACTAAAAACGGCGTTTTCTATTTAATTCAAATCTTGCGTTAATTTTGGGACACCCTTTATTATTGCGAAATATTAATCCACCAAAACTGTGTAATGGCACCAGCTTGGCAGTGAAAAAGTTATTGCCAAATTTGATTGAAGCTACAATCTTTACTGGTAAATCAAAAGGAGAAGTGGGTTTGATACCACGTATCTCTATGATTCCAACTGATATGCCATTTGAATTCAAAAGATTACAATATCCTGTGCGTTTATCATTTGCGATGCCCACAAATAAGGCCCAAGGGCAAACACTTCACGTTTGTGGTGTCAATTTGGAGGAATCATGTTTTTCACATGGCCAACTTTATGTTACCTGTTCCAGAGTCGGTACCCCAACTGTTTATTTATTAATGCTCAAAATGGAAAAACAAAAAATATTGTTTATCCAACTGCTTTAGACTAACCCATATAGACCCACCATAGTAAGAGTACCCAATTTTTTTTATTTTTTAGTTTTTACTCTTTGCTGATAAATATAATATAAACAATTATCATTTCGGTCATTTGAACTTTTAAATAGCTAGCAATTTAAAATATTTTTTTGTTTGAATAAATGAACTTAATAATCATTTTTTTTATTATTATGCCTTATACGTAGCGAAGCACGTACCGGGCCGCTAGTTTTCCTATAATACATTCTTATCCTATCCTCCGCAACGACATACAACAAAGACGACCACGACCAAGACCACGACGACACGACCGACCGACGGCAGCAACCACCACTAAACACATTACCCACACCCCACCACAATCATCACGATCCATCCACCGCACATTCTCCAAATATCCAAAACTACTTCACACACACATCTTCTTGAAACTTCCTCCCTCCCTCCCGACCGACCGACGGTAGCAACCACCACAATCATCACGATCCATCCACAGCACATTCTCCAAATATCCAAAACTACTTCACACACATCTTCTTTAAACTCCCTCCATCCCTCCCGACCGACCGACCGACGCACGGTAGCAACCACCACAATCATCACGATCCATCCACCGCACATTCTCTTAATATCCAAATATCCAGAGAGGCCGCGCCGCCGCCTCTTCCTCACTTCTATTCAAATCCAATAAAACATTTACGATCCTCAACATCACAAACCAACCCTTCATCATCATCACTTCCGCATGCGGCGCCAAGGCGTGCGCCAAACAATACATCAAACACATTAAAAACTATTCAAAACAAAACCCATTAAAAAAGCCATAAAAAAAATTCCCATGCTCAACCGTCGCATATTCTACTACTCTCTTGAAACAAAAAAAAAAAACAAAAAACAAAATTAAAGAAATTTTAGTACCTATGTCGAGACCTTCAATGTTTTCTTTTATTTGATCCAAAAATGATCTTAAGGAACGACTCTTTATTCTTTCCCCGAAAAGTTGTAAGGCAAAGTTTGAAACTTCTGCCATTTGCTGAAGTCGAATTTATTTTGAGGTTTCATAAACTCAAAGTCGATGTTTATCTGAAAATAAATAAAATAACGACAAATAAATGAATACGCTACAAAGTAATTAATTTTAATTTTTATATTTTGTTATTTATTTTAATATTAATCGTTATCAATCATAAAATTTATTTTGATACTTTTAATACAAATAATCAATTATTCATAGCAATTTACCAGTTTTGCCGCACGCGAATACTTGTACAGGGGCCATTCCTGAAGTACTGCGCGGATGTCATTATCAATGCTTTGTTCGATAAACCTCCTTCTGTAAGATATTGTTTCCTTCCATTGACTTAGAACTGCGTCCCAGTTCCTGTTTTGCTTCAGTTCTTCACAGATATTTTCCATATCTGTATCGCTTGACTCTGGAGATTCTGTTGAGTTTCATTATTTTTATTTTCGATTAATTTTGGCAAAAACTTTAACCTTTATTGAAATCATCATTTGAAATTTCTATAAGTTTTAGTTTTTTCGATGTAGAGGCAGTATTTTTATAAAGCTGAGATAGGGACCTCCGCTGTCCCCTATACCTGTCGTAAAGTTTACCTTTGGGGGGAATTTTGATTTTTCCTTTCACAAAGTCCGAACTCTGTTTCAATAAAAATAATTCAATAAATTTAAAAAATATTTGTTATGGTGTATTAATCACAACAAATAATTTACCAAGCATTTTGTAGGAAAATTTTGTATTATTTCCTGTGCCAACATTTCACATCTCTTGACGGTTATTTTCTTGTCGCACTCAGTAAAATATTGAATAATCTTGTGAACAACAATGGTTCGATCTTCTGGACTCAAGACATTTTGCATACGGTAAGTTTCTAAAATTCCTCTCCCCTGCTCTGTTTTCTTCAGTATTTCCAGCACTGTTACCTAAAATAAAATAAATAACACAAAATAAGGGAATTCCGAGAAGAATTAACCCTTTTCAATTTTTAGGTTTAATTTACAAGTTTTTAATAGTAGTGTTTTAAGTGCCGGTTATACAAATATTTGAACCACGGTTTAACAAGAGATAATCCTCTGAAATCGGTGAGTTTCTTCATCCGAGGTTGAACCACGTTTGTACAACTAGCCCTAATTAAAATGAATTTTCCACTAGGCATGAACGATAGCTTTATTGTATTAACATGTTTTTAACCAGTGGAATGGATTCACAGACACACATTGGCATGGGCTGGGCATGGATGTTTACGACTCCAAGGGTTTTTTTTTTTTTTTTTTTTTTTTTTTTTTTTTTTCATTCAGTGCAGTGCAGTGATACAGTATACACCTATAGCGGAAGAAATTTAGAAATAAAAATCAACCCCTAAATTAAAAGGCTAAAACTCAGGTATACCTACGGGCTACCTGCGCTAGTCAAGTAATCACCCTGATCTTTTCCACGAATAAAGGTTTTTTTAAAAATATTTGTTTGTTTAAATCAGTGTTATAAAATAAAAAAGTGAAAGTTAAGCCGGAAATGGGCGAACCATTTAATCCGGAGGCAGCGCTTGCTTCGTTAGAAGAATTGCTAACCAGGATAGCCACGCACCTAAGTCCCGAATACAGTCAGAGGCTTAGTGAAACTATCGGCAAATTCTTACCTGCCACCATCAACGAACCAAGCAAGGACAATGACGAACTGGAATCCGAGGAAATGGAAAGCGATGCTGACAATTCTGAATCCCCATTGCCAGGTCAAAAAAGACGGAAATCATCATCCAAAAAGGACAACGTCAAACGCCCTCAACTGGATGTCGAAGCACCATTAACAACGACAGTAGCACCACCTATACCAAAAGCCACCAAACAGCAGCCAAAAAAACTAATCCAACCACCAAAGGAACCAGCCACAACAACAACAACCGACACTCAGTCACCGCCACCCAAACCTAAAGACAACACCGCCAAATCTTCAGGAATGCCACCAATTTTCGTGTTTTCTGGAAACATCGCTGAAATAAGCAGACACTTCAAAGGAACAAACCTCAGCATGACCTTCAAGAACCGTAACACAAAATCCACCATCATCAACGCTGGAAACAGAGAATCTTTTGACGCCGTCAAGAAGTTTTTGCTGACAAGCAAGATACAATTCAACACTTTCACGCCAAAGGATGACAGGAAAAACCTGCTTTTGTTAAAGGGTATCCACCACACGTACGCCGCCATCGAAGTAGAAGAAGAGCTGAGGATAGAGGGACTGCCAGTAATAAAAGTGTCACCCTTCAAAGCAAAGAAGGCCCAAGGAAAGGTGTACAACAACTTCGTTGTGGAATTAGCAAAGTCCATCGACATCAATGAGGTCTACACAAAGACTCGCATTATGAACCAGAGTGTCCATTGGGAGAAGCTAAAATCCAACGACATCGTTCAGTGCCATAAGTGCCAACGCTTTGGACATGTGGCCACCAACTGCGGGCGGGACTTTGTATGCGTTAAGTGCAAGGATAAGCACGAACCAGGACAGTGCCAGCGCAAAGAAAACACTGGGTTGGACGTATGGTGTGCCAACTGCCAAAAAGCTGGACACCCTGCCAGCTTTAAAGGCTGCCCAACGCTAAAGGCTCGCCTGACAGAAAGGAACAGGCTATTGGCGGAGAAGCGTTCTCACCAAGAGTTTGCTGCTAAGTCAGCTTGCTTGGTTACTCGTCCAGCAATCAGCTATGCAGCAATGGCGAAAAGAGGCCCACCAACCAAACCAGCACCAACAAAGGCACAACAAGTCACAGGAACTTCAGCCAAGATGACCGCACCAAGGATACCAGCAAAAACAGGACCAACCAAAGCCGCAGCACCAGTAAACCTCAACAGCGAAGTCCAGAGAATATTTGGTTCCGACCTGCTCACGGTCATGGGAAAAGCTAGGAGTGCGGTTCCACCAAATTACTCTCAGCTCAGCGATGGAGATAAGTCCGTGGCACTGGCCACCTTCTTGTTCCAAATATGCAACTAAAGAAGCTCCGCATCCTGACGTATAATGTAAACTCATTATACAGCCTTGATAAGAGGACGTCATTCAACATGTTCATGAAAAACAACAAACCGGACATCGCTCTTATAAGTGAAACAAATGTTACCCGAAAGAAAAATATTAACATCGTAGGATATAAGACCTTCCGACAGGACAAAGGTCAGCACGGAAGAGGCACAGCCATCTACTTGAGGGAAAAGATCTCTTTCAGCACCAGCGAAATTATCATCCCAGGCCTTCAAACAAGCGAAGCTACAGCGGTCCAGATAGATCTAGGACAAGGAGAAAAGTTGACAGTAATCGGCGTTTACTTCAAATGCGGTTCCTATAAAGTAAACATCCATGGCGACCTCAACATACTCAACAGTGTCTTAAAACAAACAACTTACGGTCTAATTGGTGGCGACTTCAATGCAAGACACCACAGGTGGCAGGATACCGCTATCAGTGCTGAAGGCAAATTCATCGTCGACTGGTTGGACCTTCACAGCGATGAACATTCTCTGGTTGTAGTGTCGCAACCAAAGCCAACCTTTCCAAGAACTCCATCAACTTTAGATTTTTTCCTATCAACTTCTAATTTCATTTATATTCTTCCAGAAATCAGCAACTTCACCTGTTCAACGGTGCCCAGCGACTCTGACCACGAAGCAGTTCTGCTTTCGATAAAACTCAATCAGCCAGCCATCCTAACTGCGAGACCCCAAGCAGACTACATAAATTATAAAAAACTCAACGTCGAGAGATTGCAGAGGCATATCGAGCAACACTTGGTACTTCCTCCTGCCAACAGAAACCTCCAGAATAATGAAATCGATGGTGCCGTCGAAATTCTGGAAGCGACAATCGGCAACGCTCTTGACATTCAAAAGGTTCCCATGACATCCAAAGATAGGTACCAACATCTCCCGGAATATGTACAAAAGTTGTATTCGCACCGACAAAGGTTGAGGAAAAGGCTACAGAGAATTCACCAGAGAGAACTCAACACAGTGAATCGGGAATACCAGACAGTGAAAAGCGAACTCGATTGTGTTAACATCATGTTCCGGAACTCTATTCGACACCACAATGACAAATCTCTCAAGAAGAGATTGCGAGAAATAAAACCCGGACCAGACGCCTTCAAAGAAATCAACCGCTTTATAGGAAGAAATAAACCACTACCGGAAGTCATGATGGACAACACCACTGAGATTACATCGTTGGATGACAAAGTGGAAGCCTTTGCCAACCACTTCGAAGGCAACTTTACCCCCAACCCTCCGTCTAGCCCACTTTTCATCAACGAAGTGAATGATTCCATCCAACAAACTCTGGCTCCCACTCTAGAGAGAAGTATATTCAACGAAACCAACCTGGCAAATAACCCAACTGACAACCCATACTTGAGCACTTCAGAGGAAATATGTGAAATAATAAACCACGGCAAACCAAAGAAGTCAACAGGGCCAGATGGGGTTTCTAACTTCATCCTGAAGAGGCTACCGCAAGCAGTGTTTATATTCCTGACAATCGTCTTCAACAACTGCCTCAACAACGACTACTTCCCCCAAAAATGGAAAACTGCTAAGATCGTGGCAATTCCCAAGAAAGGAGATCGGAATTATATTTCTAATTACAGGCCCGTATCTCTCCTGAGTAACATCAGCAAACTCCTGGAGGAAATTATATTAAGGAAACTGAAAAAATTCTGCTGTGAAAACAGTATAATTCCTGACATGCAGTTTGGTTTTCGGGAAAAACACTCGACGCTGCATCCTTTGATGAAGTTTCAACACGACATCACCACAGCTCTTAATAGCCATTGTGTCACCGTTGGATGCCTTCTGGATGTTGAGAAAGCATTTGATAGCGTATGGATTGAAGGCCTTATCCATAAACTTCACATGCTGGGCTTTCCAATCGCACTAATAAGAATTATTTTTTCTTTTCTCTCTTCCAGAAAATTCTATGTACAATTGGAGAAATGCAAATCGTCAATGAAGAACATCAGGGCTGGAGTTGCCCAAGGATCGAAGCTCGGCCCATTTCTATACAGCATCCTGACATCTGACCAACCTAACCCCGTCAACTGCGAGAACCTTCTATATGCCGATGATTCCTTGACTTACTGCTCCTCAATGTCACCACATATAGCTGTGAAGAAAGTAGAAGAACACATCCACCGTCTCTTTGACTTTTACCATAAATGGGGTATTAAAATCAACGCAGCAAAGTCGGAACTCATCTGCTTCAGAAGGCCGTCAACTGTCGTCCGTAGAAGATCGCAAAAAGCGACAATATGCAGAAACCTGAAGTTGAAACTCCCAGATGGATCGTCACTTTCAGCCAAGAGGACCGTCCAGTACCTGGGAATTTATTTCCACGAGCTATTAAAGTTTAACCCACACGCCCAGAAAGTTCTTAGGAAAGCCAGCTGGGCCTTTCATCGTGTCCATCCATTGATGAAGAAGAGCAATGGACTAAGTCAACAGACCAAAATCCTGATGTACAAACAACTGCTGAGACCAGTCATTGGATACAGCTTTCCCGTTTGGTATACCATCTCCAAAACGGCCATGAAGCAGCTAAAAGCTTTCGAAAGAAAGATCCTAAGAATCTGCACTGGGCTTGTCTTTGACAGGGAGCGTCAAAAATACTTTAAAAACGACAGAATTTATTCTGAAGCGAGAATAAATACATTGGACAACTACCTACTACTCTTGGCTAAAAAGTTAGTAGGTAACTCATCTGGCCACCCGAACCAACTAATAAGAAGGATGACAACCCAACAGCGACTGCCAGAGCCCATGTACCTTAGCGTCATGGACATTATGGATGATAACATAATTCAAGTCAACAACGAAGATGCCGTTGCATTCTACGCTGACCCCGAGTCAGCCCACCGACGTGGCTAAACAAGCCAACAACCCTCTAACCAATCAACAAATCCAACAAATGACAACCGGGAAGGAACACCCCGAGGATAACCAAGTCAACCGACTTTTATTTTTAGAACGCCATACATATTAAACAATATTTTAATTTAAACTTAAGCCAATATATAAAGTTAGGCCCCCTATGTGCCAACAAAATATTTTATTCTAAGACAATGTATCTATTTAATCTTAAGACTATCCAATTGTATATATAAAAGTTCAATAAACAAATCTATCTATAATCCAAGGGTTTTTTTAACAACTCCATCATCGTTCATGGCCAGCGGAAGTGGCGTGCAATCATTGAAGGCCACAATTGGAGTATTAAGATCGTATAAATATAATAACTATTTTTTTCAATGAGTGATATAATAAAAAAGTTAAAAATTTACAAACTTACAAACTTTCAAATAATCCAAAACGCCTTAAAGATTCCTCGCCTTGATGTATTTAGATATAGATTTTTGATTAACTTATTGTTCCAAAAGTAGGTTTCTTAACACTTCCAATTTGTACGTTTTATTTTAGTTATTTAAAAGGTTCTTATAATATTTTGTATTTACTTTTATTCCTTTCACAATTATTATTTGTTTTATTTGTTAATCACTTGTGGGATTTCACTCTTAGCTTACAAAATGCTGCTGCACGCCATGAAATCTACGAACCAATTGAAGAAACCCAAGCGTAAATGAAATTGGAATTTCACAAAATAACGGAACAGAATTTCCTTAGGACTAACATATTCTATGAAACTAACAAAAATTAAAATTAACTTAGCCCTAGGTAAAAGTTTCACCAGCAGATATAGTTTGCGGTAACATTGCCCTAGTCCTTAGGTAAAATTGCGTTAGGACTAAGGTAATATTACACAGTAAGTGAGCATTGAAGATAAAAACATGTTAGGCCCTAGGTAAAATTATCTTAGGCCTAGGTAAAGTTTAACATATAGAGACTGTTGGCGGGAACATTACCCTAGTTCTTAAGTAAAATCACCTTAGACCTAAGTTAAACTAAAAAGTTAACGGGAATATATGGAATATTAACAAATATATATTATATGGAATATTATATTATAATATTATATTATATTATATGGAATATAAACAAACATGTGTACAAAATAATAAAAAGGGTCAGTTATTATTAAAGCTTTTTTACTTTCTAAAAGTTTCTATGACAGCTGATATTTAGTTGAAAAAGGTACTATAGGGCAATTTTTTTAAATTTTTAAGTGAGTTTTTTTTAAATTATTTCCTTTTACGTGACCTTTTAATTTTTCGAATATAACCAGTAGTAGGACAACTGTATTTAAAACTTATTTAAAACAAACTACGACCTAAAGCCCGCTACAGGTTATATTTGAGGTTTTTTTTAGTATAAAGCAGCGTTTACTTTGCCATATATTTTAATATTAAAATGCGTGTTTATAGGAAATACGTTCACAAGAAAAACACGGGTATAAGAAACATTTCTCCAACCACGAGCAGTCCATTTCTCATGTAAATTCGTTTGGATTTAAGAAACTTTTTAAATAAAACAGAACTAACGAAAATCATAAATTTTAAATAGGAAAATTAAAAGCAAACGATTCAAATGTCATTTAAAGTGCAATTTGAAATTTAGTCCAGTGACATTTTTTGACTGTGAACATTATTATTTTTCTTTTCATACAAGAAACTTCTGTTTCATATATCCGTTTAAGAAACTTTTTTCTTATATCCGTTCTGAGGATATAAGAAAACCTCGGTTATAAAAAACAAATATTGTGCAATTTCTCGCAGTTATTTTGATTGCCATAGAACCGGATTTTTGGTTTCGATTTTCTCATAAAACGGTTTACCGGCCTGAAATCAAAATTTTTATGAAAAAGATCCTTTATACCTATATAAAAAAATATTTTTTGAAAAATACCGCTCTAACGATTTTTGAAAAAGAAAAAGCAAATACATTTTCTTATTTTTATGATACATAAGATGGTATTTTCAGTTTTTTTCAGTTAAAACTTCTTTTTTGACTTATTTAAGCAATTCATCAAATAATGAATTTTACGCTTTTTCATGTTTCTCGCTCTAACGCTAAAGCTTGTTTTTGTAATTTTTCTTGTTTATTGCAAGATACTTTAATATAGGAGCAAGTTAGTGTGATCCAGTCGTGCATTTTATTCAAATCCTCTTTGCAAATATGTGCATCGCTGCATTTCTAATACTATATAAATTTATTCTTATTTAGCATCAGTTTAAAGCGAAAATTCTGTAATTAAAAACTTCCCCTATGGTGGCATGATATGAGTATTTTTTTGGGAATCCGCTTTCTGCCACGCCCACTTTTCAGCATTCCTAACAGTCAAGGTTGCTGAAACGGGCATATATCTAAAATCAACTAAATTATAAAGAAATTAAGTTAAATTTTTAGTTCAACTAAAATTTTTATTGCATACACCCTGGGTATTTTTAACTGCCTTAGTGCATAGATTAATTCACCTTAGGCCTAAGATAAATAAATTAAATATTATTGGCCGGAACATTGTTGAGTTAAGTTAATTTATTTTCAAAAATCTTAGTTTTCTAAGGCAAGTTAGCCTATTTTAATTTACCTTGGGAGTAACATAAATTGCCTTAGTACTAGGCAAAGTTATGATCGTCCAATAACATTTCAGATATAGTTTGCGGTAACATTGCCCTAGTCCTAAGGTAAAATTGCGTTAGGACTAAGGTAATATTACACAGTAAGTGAGCATTGAAGATAAAAACATGTTAGGCCCTAGGTAAAATTATCTTAGGCCTAGGTAAAGTTTAACATATAGAGACTGTTGGCGGGAACATTACCCTAGTTCTTAGGTAAAATCACCTTAGACCTAAGTTAAACTAAAAAGTTAACGGGAATATATGGAATATTAACAAATATATATGGTATATGGAAGTTAGTTTTCTAAGGCAAGTTAGCCTTTTTTATAATTTACCTTAGGACTAACATAAATTGCCTTAGTACTAGGCAAAGGTATGCTCGTCCAATAACATTTCAAATAAATAAAAATAAAATATTTCATGGTAAAAACACCTTATTTTTTTAAGGCAAGTTAGCCTATTTTAATTTACCTTAGGACTAACATAAATTGCCTTAGTGCTAGGCAAAGTTATGCTCGCCCAATAACATTTCACATAAAAAAATTAAATATTGCCTTAGTGCTAAGCAAAGTTATGCTCGTCCAATAACATTACATACAAAAAAGCTAAGTTAAAATCCAAATGTTATTTTACCTAGGTCATCTAAGGTAAGTTTTCCTATTCTTCTTTACCTAGGGCGGACTCAAATTGCCTTAGAACTTGGCTAATTTATGCTCGAAAACTAACATCCATATAAAAAAAACCTACCTTAGTTTTCTAAGGCAATTTAGCCTATTTCGCGTTACCTAAGGCGTATTCAGGAACGCGAAACATGAAGATTGGGGAAATCAAACTAATAATCCAAGAGGTAATCATCTTTTTAATTTGATGAATCTTCACGGTGTTGAATATGGTGTTGACCTGCTGGCTACTGAAAGGCCATCGTTCCCAAGGAGCGGTTCCTTTCTGGACCTTTTGCTGTACGATACCAGACTGACAATAACGGACAAAGTGGGTAATCACCCTCGAAACTGTTTACAGACAGTCGATTACGACAGTGACCACTGCGGACTCGCTGCTGTAATTCAGATTCCGAACGAGCTTGTGGAATTGGATGAATTCGTTCCAACGCATTCCTACAATTATAGTAAGATGCGATGGCCACGTTTCACCCAAGTCCTTGCAAGAGAACTTCGTTCGAGTGACATAGCCCCACCAAACAACAGAAACTTGACAAATACAGAAATCGACCTACACCTTGAACAGATGGACAAGATAATAAAACGAACAATGGAACGGACAATACCGACATACAAGGAACGCGACCAAAACAACGTCTACAGTAACGCGACTATAGACGCACTACACAGACAGAAAAGCGGACTACTGACAAGACTGAAAAACTTGTACAGACGATTTACAGACCCGTACGACCTGGAGATTAGGACACTGAAGTCGTCGATTAAAAACGTCAACACCCTGATCAAGGAAAACTACAGGTTATCTATTAATTTGTACTGGGACAAGAAAATTCGGGCCGTTAATTCTAGCGACCCGAGTATGTTCCCTAAGATTAATAAGATATTTAGGTCCAAGAACCAGAACGACCTTCCGTGTCTTAAACTCCTGAGAACATTAGAGAACACAGACGTACTTCTGACAGCGCAAATTGATCCTGAGGAAGCCGTCTTGGATGATGACTTCTTTGTGATTGAAGATCCGCAGGAGAAAGTGGAGACAGTTGGTGCTGCTTTCCAGCAAGTGTATAAGGTGAATGCTTGCACTTGCCCGAACCACGACCTGGAAAATAGAGCCTTACTTCATCACTTCTACCTGAGGAATGATATTTCGCATTGGCGATCCGAGAACCGTGGTTTTACACGGTTTGATGACGACTTTTTAGCAAACGCTATAATCGCCGATCGAACGGGCCCAAGTCCCTTGCTCATCACGAAGGTAGAACTCCAGCTCATCTTCGATTCAATAAGGAATAAGAAGTCAGCAGGTGTCGACGGTATATTCAATATTGTACTAAGACACCTACCGATTGAAGCAATAGACATCTACACCACTCTGTTCAACAACGCGCTGAATAATGCATATTATCCAGTGCGTTGGAAGACAGCAGTGGTTCATCCTCTCCCGAAAAAGGGAAAGGACAACTCCAATCCTTCAAATCTCCGGTAAATAAGTCTTCTTCCAAGCATCAGCAAGGTATTTGAAAAGGTAATCAATAGGGCTCTGGCTGAGTGGGCTGCAGACAACAGTATAATTCCGGATAATCAGTTCGGGTTCAAGGCAGGACATGACACTATTCATGCCGCGTCTAAGCTCGTTTCTGATATCCAATGGAACAAGTCCAAGGAACAATGCACGGTTGCTGTTCTGGTTGATTTAGAGAAGGCCTTCGACACCGTATGGTTAGAAGGGTTGTACCTCAAACTCACCAGACTAGGCATCAGTAAACCATTATTGTATATGCTTTATGATATGCTCAACGGTAGAAAGTTTGTTGTCAAGAGTGGCAATGTAACTTCTACCACCACCTTTGAAATTAAAAACGGTCTTCAACAGGGAGCGATGAACTCGCCGATCCTCTTCAGCATTTACACCAGCGATCTGATAGGTAGCTTAACTAACGTAATTGCGTATGCCGACGACCTGATTGCGTACAGAACGGCTCGAAAGGTTGAAGTTATTAGAATTCTCTTGCAGCGTGACTTCGAGAAGATTCAGCGATACTGCGACGATTGGAAACTGAAAATAAATGTCCAAAAGACGGAGGCAATCTTGTTCCGGACTCCGTTGGCTAAAGCCTCGCGAGATACGTGTAAGAATTGGCGCAAGATGGTCATTGTTGACCCGCACGGACAGGTATTGACGAGCAAAAGTGTAGTGAAGTACCTCGGTATCTGGTTGGACCAGTATCTATATTTCGACAGATATATGGATGCTGCTCTGACTAAGGCCAGAGGAGCCTTCGCTCTGACGAAACGGCTGTTTTACAGCAGTCGGCTTGACCCCAGAGTGAAGGTAATTTGCTACATGGCCCTCATACGGCCAATGATTGTTTATGGTTGTCCAGTGTGGTTCAACATTGCCCCTTCCCAAATGGAGAAGTTTCGGGTGTTCGAGAGACAGTGTCTTCGGCGCTGTCTCGGTTTGTATCGGACACCGAAATCTTCTTATCTGCATTATTATTCAAACGAGGTTCTATACAACGAGGCTCGAATCAATAGAATTGACAATTTCGTGATAAAACTTGTTCGGGGTCACATTGCGAGGGCTATGACTTCGACCAACAATTTGATTTTCGGTCCGTTCTATCCGAACGACAACTACTTCGACAATGCACGCTTGAGCGGCTTTATCCCACCAGAGGCATTCCTCTATCTAGACCAGGATAGATCGGCAGTACCGCTTATCTACCACGTCAGGCGAAAAACCGTAGACCGGCGGCTCCTGTATGAACGGGGCATCCTCGCTCGTGATGGAGCGGAGCTGCTTCGGTTCAGTAGGGCTGTGTCCGAAAAGGACCGCATTGATAGGGTGAAGCAGGGGAACCAGTTTTGGTGGCTTCAAACTGCAACTGAAAATGGGTAATCCGGATGGGGTATTTTTGCCTTGGCCGGCTTACATACTTGTTTTAGTCTTAAGTTTTAGGTTTAAGTAGAGCAGGAATGGTGGCACAATAAAATAAAAAATGGTTGCCTGTAAAGTCGGTTTTACGGGCGAAGATTTTACGTGACAACGTCTTTTTCTCGGTAGAATATTTATTGATATAAATATAATTAAATTGCACAATAGGAACAAGGAATTGAATGAAAATAAGAATTGCACAAATTTTTTAAACTAATAATTTACTTAACACTATCAACATTTATCAATAGTATGACATAACCTATAAACTCAGTTTCTCAACTTTTGTGTCAATCTAACAATTAATCAATCAATCATAGTTTACGATAATGGAATATCAGTGTACAATTATTTACCTTTATTGTTGTAGTTGTTGTAAATGACGAATCTAAGCACTCCACATTTTCACTACAGACACAGCTGACGATACTTTAACCACACGTGTGAACTTGTATTATGACGCTTTCTTGTTTTTCCAACGCCAAGAACGTTCGAGAAAGACAAAGACAGAGACACAAGCATGCGCCGATTCTATGCGCCTAATTCTCTAGTGCTGCGCGCGCGGCAGACCGATCATAGTTGAGTGGGAGAGAGACGCAAGGCATTCGGCGGGCCTCTCTCTCGTTCGGTGACTCATCGTAACGTTACCGGGCGTTACACTTTTTCATAAGTGACTCCCAGCCGCAACCTAATTTAAGACGTTGTCACGTCAAAAAAAACAAAATCTCATAAAATACAAAAAAAAAAAAAAGAAATCAAAAAAAAAAAAATGCAAACACATATCACAGACAATATTATAAAAATCCTCGATGGAATTACAAATAGAAGGACATAGTTGTTTTGCCGCTGTGGTTGTTCTAGTTTTAAGTAGTTTGTAGGTAGATTAGGTAATTTTAAGTTTTATTTTAAGGACTTTAGTATGTAAGTAAAAACCCCGAAAAATGATAAAGATTTTAGTTTTTAAACTTTTCTAAAAAAAAAAAAAAACAAAAAATTGAAATAAATAAAACAATCTTAGTTCGTAGGCCGAAAGGCATTAATTTTAAGAATCATGAATTTCTTAGAGCGCCCGATTAGGGCCAGTAAGTTATATTTAGGTAGAATTAATTAGGCTAGTTTCCCATTTTGTCTAGCATGTAAGTAGAGTTAAGTTTAAATGAATAAAAAAATGAATTAAAAAAAAAAAAAAAAGGCGTATTCAAATTGCCTTCGAGCTAGGCTAAGTTATGCTCGAAAACTAACATCCATATAAAAAAAAACTACCTTAGTCGTTTAAGGCAATTTTACACAGGTTTTTTCTCTGGGTGTAGTTTTAAAGATTTAGATGGAGAAGAGTTGTTTCAAGAGTTAACCGTAATATCCCAGCTTGTTACACCACAAAGCTCAAGTTTAGATGTGTTAAATTTTATTTTTAGTTCAAACCTTGAAGATTTTGCTCCGAATTTAGTAATTACTCTCCAAATCTTTAATACAATCCCGGCCACGGTAGCTTCAGGAGAACGTAGTTTTTCTAAACTTAAAATTATTAAAAATTATTTTAGAACAACCATGGCTCAAGAGAGATTGGCTTATCTATAATGCCCATTGAAAAGAAATTATTAAATTCTTTAGACTTTGATGATCTCATTTCTGAATTTGCAAAATGTAAGGCCAGAAAAGTAAGTTTCCAAGTTTAAAAGTTTCCCCTCTGCTCATTTCTTCGCTGCGTTTTAGTTTAATGGTTTAGGCCTCCTGGGGATACCTCAATAAAAAAAAAAACGCATTAAAAGTCTACCTCCTGTGTAATGTGGGAAAGGCTTATGCTTGTGTATAAGTTTATGTGTAAAAAAATATAAAAAAGGGGCGCTTTCTACAAATCTTGCACAGGGCGCAAATTTGGCTGGGGCCGGCCCTGCATGGGACACAATACATTGATTTCTTCTTGATTTAAGATCAAATCTGCAGATATGGATTTTTCGGCAGATTCAACTATACTAATACAATTTTGAGGCATTTGAGAGCTCTACAGCACTCGTTAACATGTACATGAAAGTTACACTAATACAATGACAAAAAAAGAAAACAATTCCAATCGTGTTCCTTGCGCC
Source organism: Eupeodes latifasciatus (assembly GCA_920104205.1). Classification (NCBI taxonomy): domain Eukaryota; kingdom Metazoa; phylum Arthropoda; class Insecta; order Diptera; family Syrphidae; genus Eupeodes; species Eupeodes latifasciatus. The sequence continues at coordinate 109,200,080 of OV049926.1, forward strand.
ACAAAAAAAAAAAAAACAATTTTTAAAGGAAATCTGAATTTACCCATGGAAAACCCCATAAGTGAAAAAACACTTTTGTTCGAGTACGGGTTTGGAGTCTTTGATATCATTTTCGCTAGGTTTTTCGGAGCGTTTTTGCGTCTGTATTTAGCTGATTTAAGTGTTTAAAGTATTACACTCCAAAAGCTACTTTGCTGAGTTTTTCAGTAACCGATTTGTGTTGTACTATATATATATTTTAGTATCTTATCCTAGTATTGCGATGACTGTGACCAAACCTGACAATTTCATATACAAATTTACATCTGATATTATTTCCAATTGGCCAAATTGTCATTCAAAGAAACTTCACAAAGTATGCAATACAAAATTGAAGTTTAATCTACTTTCTGCCCAGGTATTCGCGACGACGCGACGTGGTGGATCTACTTTGTTAAGTTTTTCATTGTTTGCTTTATCCTTTCCGAATTCGGAGTTTATCTTCGTTAAAGTTCGAAATGGAGTTTTTTTAATTCAATTTTTAAAGTTATGAGTTTTATTTGGAGGACCACTCGCAAACTTTTCACTTCTTCTTTACGCTTGAGACACATGATTTGGAGGGGCGGTAAAATAAAGCCAATCAAAATAAGATCAACATTCAATATGGAAAGAGCCAATTTTTATCAGATGGCCACTCGATGAATACTTCACTCTTTATACTCACCGTTGCCTTCTGGTGGCATTCCCTTTGGTAAAATTGAGTTGGTCTTATTTTTCAAACTAATAAGGCCTTGTTTCACTTTGTCAAAACGTATACATCGTTCACTGTTTATACACCATAATGCTGGATGCAAGTCAATTTGGACTTATTTCACTTTTTTTAACTGATGAGAATTGGCCTGCACTTTGTAAAAGGGAAATATAGCCAATTTTTGAAAGTTCGCCTTTTTTCACCTGGCCTTATTTTATGGAACAGATTAACATTTTATAGAATACAATTCTATACCCGTAGCGTGATGGGTAGTGCGTTGGACTGTCATGCAAGGGGTCTTGGGTTCAATCCCTACCTGTGCCACCTAACTTTTTTCCACGGGTAAGTACTGCCTCTTGCGAGGAATTGACAAATCCTCCAAGAGTAATTCTTGTCATGAAAAGTGCTTTCTCAAATTAGCCGTTCGGATTCGGCATATAAACTATAGGTCCCTTCCATCTCTGACAACATTACTCGCACACAGGAATGGTTGAGAGTTGTAAGCCACTAGGCCCTAGTTCTTCATGGACTGTTGCGCCACCTAATTTATTTATTTAGAATACAATTCTTATAAAAATAAAATTAAATCATCAAAACAATTTGGAGTTCTTTTAAAAGCGTACTCATCTAATGTATATAGTACATTGAATGATTCCAGCCCTGGTAAGTAACATTTTAGAATTATATAGATATAACATATACCATATACTATATCTTTAATCTACCTAAGATATATATTCTTGTTTTTTTCCTTTTGATTAATCCAAAGTCATATAGAATGAAATCCGAATGGCTTAAGCCATGACATAACCCTGGCAGAGGATTCTTTGTGTTCATTCGGATGTACATACATATGTACCTACGTAATATTTAATATTCATGTGTAGTACTTCGTGTGCTTTCGAAAATGGTCTCCTCTAGCTGCTGCTTTATTTGGTTTGGTTGAACACGACACCACTTGGCACAGAACCGGGATTTAAAAACCTAACCTAACAGACCCAAAAACGATGTCAACGGGTTATTGCAATGTATGAGAATTGGTGTGGTCTATGGATTCTTGTTATATTGGTTAGTATTTTATTTCGTTTAGAGAATTGAATTCATTTGATTTTGATATTATTTGTATGTGATATTTTGGAGTGAAAAACAAACAATATTAATGAAATTTTGTTTTGTGAACTTAAACATAAACAGTCTTATTTAATAGAATTCGCTAAACAGTGCATAAGGATTTATGTAGGCTCTATGTAACGTTGCGAAAGTTCCCATTTATAAAAAATTCTATTATAAATTTTAGTTATACAATGCTTATATCAAAAAAGTATCAAAATGGAGCAATCTATTCCATTTATCTGTCTATCAAATCAGCTGTTTGTCATAACAAATAAAATATAAAAAAAATAATTCTAATTATTTTTATGATATTCTCTTTCGAAAAACTACATATATTTTTTTAGATTCTTCTTTTCTTAGGCTCATTGGGTTGAACCTTTTTTATAAACTTCCCGCCTTCTTGGAGTCGGTAAAACGCGATTTAAATTCTTTTAATCATTAATAAACGAGCTAAACTGGAGAGGCATTATTGTTTTTATTTTAATTTTAAAAATGGAGAGAAATCAAAATGACATTTACGAAATAATAATAACAATAATTTCCTTATGTAGGCTCTATTCAACCTCAAAACGCGTTTAGCTTATTATGGGACTATGCAACCTTGCATAAGTTTTATAAATAGCATTTTTGCGTTAAGAGCATTATAGAGATTACATAACTTTATGTAGGCTCTATACAGCGTTTTTAATTAAGACTGAAAGTATTTAATTTTGTTTTTAAGTCTTTAACGTTTCAGATTTGAATAAATTAAAATTATTGAAAATGAAAACAAGTTGATATTTTGACTCAAATATGGCACAATAATTTAAAATTAAATCGTAGCTAGGTAACTTTAGCATTCTCTATTGATTGTATTTAATTATTTATTTAACAAAAATAATCTATAAGAAAAGAGGCTGGTATGCGACCCACACTGATAACTTCCCATCCCGTCTGTCTTGCTTAAAAGTTTGTAGGTTTTCGTGTTTTGTTAAAAAAGTTGTCAGTTGAATTATTCTTAAAAATTTAAAAATTACCAACAATATTTTGCATATAATGAAATAGTTTGATTTCGAAATCTATTTTTGTTAACGAGATTTTTAGTCGAAAACTACTTTTTACCAATTTTATTAGCATTTCTTAAAAAAATGTATTTCTTATATAAACAAATACAAATTGGATGAATGAAATTAATTTGAAGTCAATATCTTCTATTGTTCACGAGATATCGAGAACCGAACATCAATTTTTACCAAATGTGCGTACTATTTGTTGTAGGTTGTATTTTTATTAAAAAATGTACTGAATGTCGAAAACAATATTTTCTGTGAGATAAAATAAGGTTGAAGCCAATATTTTTAATTTTTAAAAAGATATTTGAGCCGAAATTAAATTTTTACCAAGTTCTAGTATTGTTTTTTTTTTAGGTTTTTATTTTTGTAAGAAAACTGACATTATTGTTGTTCAAATGGTAGACATGTGCATTCAAGAGGACAAAAGCGTCCACAGGTTTTTCTCAAAACCCACCTCTGCCTATCAACTCCTACTCTCACCTCCCCGTGGTAAACATCTGGTGCCTAGTACCTCAACTGGATATTGGATTCCAACCCCAGTGGAAAGTTGTTGGGGGCAGCGGAGGAATTTCCGAGATGGAATCAACGGTGGCCTCTAAAGTTCCAGTAAGGTTGAACTACTTAGTGAACACCTTATAGGGCTTCTACGACTTATTCGGAGCCCAGGCCTATAAGGAGCGGTTTATCCGGCTCCCCGTCCTTGGAGTTATACTAAGGATCTGGCCCTCCAGGCTGGAGGTTGTGCCGTGGGATTGACTTCCTGACCACGTAAAAATATCCTAGTTGCGAAGCACCAACAAGCCTCGGATATGGACGGATTTACTGCTGACAACACACGCAAACGAATTAAGGACAACGAATGTTAGGTCCCTTAACGGACCACGTGCAGCGGAAGAACTAGCGTAGGCCCTATACAGCTATAAAGCAGACATCACCGCCATCCAGGAAATACGATGGGATGGACTGGGCAAAAAGAGGATGGAAAACCAACAGCGCTTACTTGGAGATGCGGCTTTGTCATTGGAGCCAGACTAAGGCAACAAGTCTTGAGCTATAGGTGCATCAACGAGCGCCTTATGACCATCCGCATCAAGGCTAAATTCGGCAACATTAGCCTGATATGCGCGCAAGCCCACAGAAGAGAAGGATGACAACACCAAAGATATGTTCTTCGATCTCTTAGACAAAACATATGAGCAGTGTCCTAGCTGCGATATTAAAACTGTCCTTGTTTTATTATTTCTTTTAACTTCTCTTTTATTTAGCAATCTGGTTATTAATTGAATTATCTAGGCTTAAGTTATCTATCAGACTGTCATGTCATCGGCACGCTCATCCCCTTTTAACTTCCTGTGGTGAATATGAATGACACATATAACTTGAACTTAAATAGATAACAAGGTATTGCCAGATGACAGGACAGACTGTACAATGAGTCTTACATTCTAATGTACAACATTAATCTTACATGCTTTTTTTTTTTTTTTTTTTTTTTTAAGATGACGCAAAAATAATAAATAAGAATTTAAGTTACTTTTAATAAAAACACCTAATAGCCATAACGCTCCGGTGCTCTTATAACTCTTCCTGATCTTGTTACAATATTGCTTGGCCGATCGGTTACGTCTATTCCGACATCGACAACATTATCGCTGGAGGGACCTCCTTCCATGTCTTTATTTTCGGAAGAACCCATTTCAATTGTTTCATTACAGTGATTATTGCCGTTGCCGGTATAGATATCATCATTTAATAAGTTTGAAGGCGCTTTATTAAGTGAACATCTAATGTGACGTCTATTTCTTCTAAACTTATTATCTTCACTATCATTAACTATATATGACCTATCATTTACTTTTTTAGAAATAGTTCCATACAACCAATCTTTTTCATCTTTTTTAAACATAATTTTATCATTCTCATTCAAATTGGATAGGGGTTTTGAATTTCTATTGTAATACTCAGCTTGTAGATCCTTTTTCCTTTCTATGCGCTCCGAAACATCTTTCGCGTTTATATCATGTGGTTTTAAATTATTTGTAGTTGTAGGAATTTTTGTTTTTATTTCTCTGCCCATGAAAAGTTGTGCAGGTGACATCAACATATTTGCCAACGGCGTAGCATTGTATTCTAGTATTCGGTACAGAAAATCTTTTTCCTTACCCTCCTCGAAGCACTTTTTTAAAATTCGTTTAGCAATCGCCACTCCTTTCTCTGCTAAGCCATTGCTCTGAGGATAACGTGGACTAGACTAGAAAACACAAGTCTAACATTGAGTTCTTCCGCAAAATCCCTGAACTTACGGCTGTTAAACGGATTGTTATCCGATCGGATTTCAAGTGGAACCCCAAACTTCGCAAATAATTGAGATTTTATTCTATTTATAATGTGATCATTTGATTTATCTTAAAGCTTTTCAACGCACAACCAATTAGAGTACGCATCGAATACGCACAAATATGATCTCCCTCCATGCTCGAATATATCCATTGAGATTTTTTCCCAAGCAAACTCTGGCGAATCATGCTGTTTAAGTGGCTCTTTTGGATTATTATACCTGAATTTTTCACAAATTCGACACCTTTGAATATTTTCTTCAATGTCTTTCGACATACCTGGCCAGTAGAACAGTCTTCGCGCACGCATTCGTGTTTTTTCTATGCCTAAATGAGACTCATGCAACATCTTAATGACCTGATCTCTAAGCCTGAACGGTACAACCAATTTATCCCCAAAGAATAGAAGTTCATCATTAACACTTAACTCATATTTTATTTTGTGAAATTTCTTACAATCTAAGCTAAGTTTTTTGTAATCTGGCCACTCATTTGCTTGATATTCAAGGATCTTACTAAGGCATCGATCTTCCTTGGTAGCTACCTGATACTTGAGTTTGTTTTTGTCAGACATACATACTTCACTAACAATGGTATGTACAACATAATTTAATTTAGCTTGCTCTTCCTCTGCTGCTTTTAAATACGCTCGTGAGAGGCAATATGCCAGCATTAATTGAGTTCCTGGAACATATTTTATTTTAAGACCTGGATATTTTAACAAAAACATAAACATGCGTTGTAATCTAACTGTAACTTTATCTAGTTGCCTTTTCACAAGAGTCTCAAGTGGTTTGTGATCCGAATGAACTTCAACCTCACGGCCATAAACATAAAAATGAAACTTTTCACAAGCTACAACAATGGCCAGTTCTTTTTCAATTTGGGCCCATTTTTGTTCACTTGTTGACAAACTTCGTGATGCAAAAGCTATTGGCTGCCCACCCTGTAACAAAACACATCCTACCCCATCTTTGGAAGCATCAGCCTGAATGACAAGAGGTTCCTTTGGATCAAACATACGCAAAACTGGTGCCTGGGTAAATCTATTTTTTAAATTATTAAACTCATTTTGATGTTCTTCGGTCAATTGCCATTTTGAACCTAATTTGGTAAGATCTCTTAATTTGGATGTTACAATTGAAAGATTTGGTATGTATTTGGCAAGATATTTACAAACTCCTACATAATAATCTCATAACGCCTTTTTTATCTTCGGGTATTGGTAGTTCTCTCATGGCCAATAAATACTTATCGTTTGGCTTTATACTGCCTTTAGATATAGACTGACCCATAAATTTAACTTCAATCTGCTTATACTGTATTTTATTTATGTTAAATTTTACATTATTTGCCCTTGCCCTTTCAATAACCTTACTAAGTGTTTGATCATTTTCGACATAGTTTCTACCAGAAATAAACAAGTCATCAAAGTAAATTTCAACTCCCGGAATATCGCCAAATAACTGCACCATTTTTTTTCAATTCAGGAGCACTGCTTATCCCGAATGGTAATCTGTGCCACCTATAACGACCAAAAGGTGTTATAAACGTAGTCAAATTGGAACTCTCATCGTCCAATTCCAGCTGCCAGAATCCATTTTTCAAATCCATAACAGTAAACAGTGATTTGTCTGACAGTCGACTAGTAATAGACTCTGCAGTTCGAATTGAAAAATGTGGGCGGCGAATACATGCATTCAATGGGCGCGGATCTAAGCACAAGCGTAGAGAGCCATCTGACTTCTCCACAATTTGCAGATTATTTACCCAATCGGTTGGGTATTCCACTTGACTAATTATTTATCGCTTACCAATAAATCTAACTGAGTCTTAAGTCGATCATGAAGACTGAAAGGTATTTTCTTCTTATAGTTGACTACCGGTTCCGATCCTTTCTTTAATTGAATACAACATTTGCCTGGAATACATCCAAGACCATCAAAAATATCACTGAAACTATTAATAAAACAATCCTTAGAGGAGGGTAGCTCAACAGCTTGGCTACTCTGTACTGTTTGAATTCTTTTAATTAAGTTCAATGCTTCGCATTCAGCACGACCCAGAATGGGCTGAAATTTGCTGCCAACTACTTCAAAATCTATAGGCCTAATACATCTAGTAACATTTTCTACGCAAGGCAAAGTTATCTTTCCAAGAGAGTTGATTTTATTGTCATTATAAGCAAACAATTTCGTATTTGAGTTTTCAATTAAATTCAGGTAATTCATTTCTTCAATGTATTTAATTGGCAAGCAACTGACATCAGCACCCGTATCCAATTTGAAATTGACTTTAACATTGTTAAATAACATTTCTTCATACCAACCGATCGGCCTTATACGTCTACAGTTATAAATTTGAACAAAAGGATTTTTAATTAGTTTTAAACTTCTAGCACAATTATTTTTTTTAAATCTGGTTTACCTGCGTCATCATAATATTGCCTATTAATATTTACTGAATGTATGCCCCTTTGTTGATCTGCTGCACTCTGTTGATCTGCTGACTGAGTTGATTTTACTGCTTCATCTCTTTGTTCTCTTTCCTCTCCTCCAACTGCTTGTACATAATTGCTGCTATTTGATCTTCTGCCACTATGTTTTTTCCTGCACATAACTGCAAAGTGCCCAGGCTTGTGACATATTCTGCATGTTCTCCCTTCCACTACTGCTGGACAGAATTTATCATGTTGTAGTGATGACGTCATCCCACATCGCTCACATGTTTGAGTGTTCCTCTGTCGATTTACATTCAGCTGCTTAGTTTTATTTACTGTAAAACTTTTTATGGCTTCAACTTTAATGACATCTTCCTCGGTGTTGAGTATTTTTTTATTTGTTTCGGATAACTCAGCAATTTTACACTTTTCTATTATTTGCTCGAGTGTATCTGGACTTGACTCCAAGAGCTTCGATCGCAATTTTTTATTTTCCAATCCAAGGATAATTTTATCTTTTATCATTCGGTCAACATACGATTGATTACAACCTTCAGCTGAGCACGTAAATTCGCAAAATTTAGCTTGATTTCGTACTTCTGTTTCAAATTCTACGAATGATTGATCCTGTTTCTGAGTTATCGAGCCAAATTTGAAGGTCTCCATCACTGTGTTACGCCTTTGAATGCAATAATTTTCAAAGCGTGTCATCACTATTGCTAATGTTCTTTGCTCTTCAGGGAGCCCAAGTGCATTAAATATTTCAATACATCTTTCTCCTATATGGTGAAGAAAAAGGGCTATTTTTAAAGGTTCTCCTTCTCCATTTTTATTTGCCGCAGTCAGAAATATTTCAAATTTTTGTTTCCACATGGGCCAATTTTTGGCTGGCTCATCAAAATTCATTTCACTGGGGCCTCGAATAAATTGTTCGGACATTTTATCCTTTTAATTAAATATATTTTTTTTTTTCAAAGTTAGTTTTAACAGAATGTTTAATACTTCAAATTTCTTGGTGGCTATTTAAACATCTGACACCATGTTTTATTATTTCTTTTAACTTCTCTTTTATTTAGCAATCTGGTTATAATATTGAATTATCTCGGCTTAAGTTATCTATCAGACTGTCATGTCATCGGCACGCTCATCCCCTTTTAACTTCCTGTGGTGAATATGAATGACACATATAACTTGAACTTAAATAGATAACAAGGTATTGCCAGATGACAGGACAGACTGTACAATGAGTCTTACATTCTAATGTACAACATTAATCTTACAGTCCTGGGCGATTTTAGTGCCAAGCTAGGAAGGGAAGACATGTTTTGTAATCGGGAAAAATAACCTGCACGACAACACTTTCGACAACGGATTCAAGCTCATCGAATTTTGCTGCGGGGCGAAACGTCATGGTAGCCAGTACGCGTTTTCCACACCTCAACATCCACAAAGGAACTTGGAGTTCTCCAGATCAATCTACCGTCAAACAGATTGACCATATTGCGATCGATGCTAGACACGTATGAGCATGAGAAGCGTGCGGTCGAAGATTTTGAGAGGTTCAAAAGCAGGAATGAAGTTTTATGAGCAGGTGAAACGGAATTCACAAGTCCATAAACCTAGAATCGAACTTTCTGTAAAGTGTAATATTTTGATATAAACAGAGATATAAAGCTTATCAATATTAACCTAATTTCTTTTATAGGCAGTTTTTATCGCATTGAAATACTCTTTATACATAATTACTATGCACATCACGTGCTTTTGTTTATCCTATAAACACCAATCTGTTTAGGATAATAAAAACTTCTATCATGTCTTAGCAAATATTCATCGATAATTAAAAAAAAAGTTGTGGTTAAATATGTGTGTGTGTGTAACTACGTATATGCCTTTTGTATACCACTATTATTCATATATACATACATACATATATTTTATAAAAAAGAAAGTATACATAAACTGTATCAGTAGAAAAAGAGTTTTGTAAACTTCGTGACACTTACATTATGTGACTTAAGAAGAACATTTCCTTTTCCTCATGCTATAACTTTTCACCATAACCAGCCATTTCTAAATTCCTTTGCTTTAATTCCTTCATAAGTTGTTTTCTTTCTTTCACATCGCATTTAAAGATACATTGCATCTTTAATTATTGAAATCAATGAAACAATATAACCAAAGAACGAAGCAATTTTTTCTTATTAATCTGTATTCATGCGTATACACGTAATTTTTAAACACGAAGCCGTACGCATAACACTAGTTTTGTTAGGGGGGGGGGAGGTGGCTAGTTCTGCAGGGTAGTTTCTCGTAGCACGTGTTTATAATTTGTTTTTGAACTCAGAACGATTGAGCGGCACTTAACTGACCTTATAATATGAATATCAAACCACTTAATAATTAATTCTAATCGTAGGTGTAGTTGTTATACGTTAATTCTCAAGACAACAATTTTAAAACAGTTCGATTGCTCATGACTTTTTTACGAAGATATTAAGGAACTTTCTGACTCAACGCATGCATGCGTAATTGATATTCTTCTACTACATATTAAAAAAGAGGCTGCGATGCGACCAACACTGATAACTTCCCATCCCGTCTTTCGATTTGTTTTGCTTAAAAGGTTTGTAGGTTGTGTTTTGTTAACGTTGTCACTTAAATTATTTTTAAAAATTATCAACAATATTTTGCATATGATAAAATAGTTTGATTTTTACCAATTTTAGTCGCATTTCTTAAAAGTTTTTATTTCTGATATAAACAAATACAAATTGGATGAATGAAATTAACTTGAAGACAATATCTTCTTTTATTCACGAGATATTGAGAACAGAACATCAATTTATACCAATTTTGGGTATTATTGGTTTAGATTTGAATTTTTATGAAAAATCTAACTGTTGAATTTTTATAAAAAATTTACTGAATGTCGAAAACAATATTATCTGTGAGATAAAATTAGTTTGAACCCAATATTTTTAATTTTTGAAAAGATGTTTGAGTCAAGAGTAAATTTTTACCAAGTTTTAGTAATGTTTTTTTTAAGGTTTTTATTTTTTGTAAAAAAAATGTCAACTCAATTCTTATAATTTTACCATAATGTCAAAAACGTTATTTTTCGTTGCATACAATTATTTGGAGATGAAATCGTTTTTTGTTCGTCTAGATATTTTTCGTGGAAAGTCTCGTGGAGAAATGTTTTTTCAGCCGGGAGATTTCGAAACAAATGAAGACAGGGAAAGACTATGGTGAATCAACTAGGGTCTGAGTAAATAAGAAAAACACATTTGTTTCAAGAAATATTCATATGATACCTATACCAATATAAAAGGGGGTATGGCTTGTGGAATGGTTTTCATGTACAAAGATCTAATACACAAAACAAAGAAATAATTTAGTTTGTTTGGATGAGTACTCAAATATTAAAAAACAGAAAAGATTTGGTTTGTATTTTCTACTATTAAAATTTTGTTCTTTGCTATTAATGTATGAAATTGGGACTTGTTTTATATAAATCTTGATTTGTTCTCAAGATATTGAGGTCGAAAAAAAATCTTTCTTATTTTAGTAGAATTTAGTTAGTTTTTTTTATGTTTGTAAAAAAACAACATGAAATTAAGTTTTCTTGCAAAATTTTAATATGTAAAAGATTATTTTTTGTATAAAATAAATTAAATCTAAAATCAATACATTTTTTGTGTATGAATAACACACACTCTAAAGATTTTGAACACCTTTGGGGTAAGAGATGGAAAAGATGTCTTACTTTACTTTAGTTGGCGCTACAGCACATCGTGCTCCTGGGCCTCAAGTAATAGATCCCGCCAGATGACTCGATCTCTAGCTTGCTGTCTCCAGTTTCGAAGACCAAGCCGGCTTGTGTCGGCCTAAACTTCATCACTCCACCGGAGATGAGGTGTGCCTCTGCTTCTGGTTCCCTCAGGCTTAGCGTTTAATACCCTAAGCTAAGGGCTGGAGCTTTGATATTGATTCGCTCTACATGCCCTAGCCATCTTAATCATTGAACACGTAGTTTTTTTTACCAGTGGCAAGTCACTGTACGGCTCGTTTAGTTCGTGAATGTATCTTCTCCATCAGATATTATTTTGCCTGTCGAAACAAACCGGTCCATATATCGTACGTAGAATCTTCCTCTCGAAGATACCAAGGGATCCTTCATCCACCTGGGAAAAAGTCCATATTTCTGCACCATGCAGTAAGATTGGGATGATTAATGTTTTGTACAGTGTCTCTTATTCCTTATTAAAGAAACAGCGATTAGGAAGAGTGATTCTACTTCTGATTCCAGCGCTGATGTCATTTTTAGAGCTAACAGCAGTACCCAGATAGATAAATTCATTTAATACCTCGAAGTTATACATATTAATGGTCACGTTCTGATCGAGTCTCCTTACCAGATCAGCTCCGCGTACTTGAAAAGCTCCGCCTGTAAAGCGTCATCACCAGCAGCTTTGTTCGACTTTAGTCTGGTTATGGCAACTCCGATCTCTTTCAGGTTGGGTGGAACTTCAGATCATCAACCAAATGGATTTGTCGGGGCAATCCGTGTCCTCCTTTTGGCTTTCCTCCAATTTGGCTTTGTTTGCCCGAGCACATTCGGAGTCAAACCAGGGGTTTTTTTTCAATCCAATTGACTACTGAAACTGATAAAAATGGTTTTCGACTCAAGTTTCTTGAGAACGGAAAAATATATTTACTTCAAACTTTTTTTTATATTACACAAAATGTTGTTTTTAAATATTTTGAAATATCGGCAGACGGACACGAATTGTAAGTTATTAGTGTGGTTCACATCATAGCCTTTTTTTGTGTGTTATTATCTGTAAAACAAAATGTATTTATATATTTCTTGAGATATAACCTACGAAAAAAGGTAACCAGAGCGTACGAGAAACATACGAATCTATGCACACACACACACACGCGGTAATAATACTAGATACAATTGAATTCATAAAATAAAAGAAAGGCACTGAAAAATGTGTGTCCAGGATACTTGCTCCATAAATACTGCCCTTAAGCCAGTCATGTTTTTAGCATCATAGTGTGCTTTTCGGTAATTTAATTTATCTCATTTCTTCGATGACGCATTGATTTACATACCTTTAAATCAAATACTGGTTGGAGTTCCAGTTCTCAAACTCCACATCCCCGTAATGAAACAGAGGACCAGGAGGCACACAAATGTTTATAACTAGCTTACTGCTCACCTATCTACAGAACTAGGTCACCTCAATGAACCTATCGTCAACAGATAGGTACATTTCATTCATGACAAAAGTTTTTGTATTTTTGTATGTCCCTTAAACTAGATACATCTCCTCGATAGGACTAAACTGTAACTGGACTATGTTGTGCAGAGTATGCATAATACCTACATACGTAAAGTAAGGATGGCTAACATAATGTGTATGTGATGCGTGGCAATCTCCTCTCTGTACGCTTTACCTATTATGAATATTTTCCCCTTTGGTCACACTCGCAAAGCATGTTTACAACTAAGTATATCCATCAGAGATAACACTGACTAAATTTTGCGATTTTGCAACAAGGGAGCATTGCTGCAATAAAAAAATAAAGAAGCAGCAGAGGAAAACCATCTGTTTATGATGTTGTTTTTGTTGTTCTCTTACATTACATTCTGTTTTTGTTTAAGTGCTGTTGCATTTGGGTTTGGCTCTCTAAATTTCCCGGAAATAATTTCACATCAGTGAATATTGTCCTTAGTTTTGTTTATCCTCGTGCTTAAATGGCAAAACGGTGGAAAACCAGGATATTGTGTGGTTTTAAGCTGGATGGATGGTAAATATATATGAATGTATTATTCACTCCATACGAAATAGAATCATCACAATACCAAATAGTTGAGCAGAGAAATGTTATAGTGCAGGACAGGAAAGCGGAAGTATGACAGATTTTCAGTAAACTCCATGTAGGTACCTACATTGTATCCACACATCTACATGTGTGTATTATAAAGTCTATAGAGAAAGTCTACCCAGAGAATATGTAATGATTTGGTTTGGGTATTATGAATTCCGTCATGTTGTTTTTGATAATATAACGAAATAAATAACTATTTTTATGAAAAGAAAAGGCCAAAAAACATTAGACACAAATTGGATAATCATCTGTATAATGTGAGTTTCTTAAGAAATTATTTTCGGCCCGAGTCAAAATGGTGAACCAAAAAAATCAGTTTTTAAAATATAATCAAAATAACGTCCATGTGCAATAGGTATGTATATCTAAATACATAGGTACTTACATAAATGAATAATTTTTGTTGTTATTATGTAGTACCCATCTATGGATGTAATTTAATTCAGCCGGGTTTTTCGAATTGAAAGTTGTTCGACCTTCTAATTATGTACATATATCAATTTTTTGAAGTTCTTTAAATGGCAATGTGAGTCATTGTAAATAGTAATATCAGGTAAAAGTTTTTATATTTTTTTTCAATTTGTGCATGATCAAAACCAAGTTGATTCTGATACTTGTTGTATTATTTTAAGAATAACATCGGGAATATCATAGAACATACCTTACTTCGTATTTGTATCGGGTGATTTTTTTGAGATTAGGATTTTCATGCATTAGTATTTGACAGATCACTCGGGATTTCAGACATGGTGTCAAAGAGAAAGATGCTCAGTATGCTTTGACATTTCATCATGAATAGACTTACTAACGAGCAACGCTTGCAAATCATTGAATTTTATTACCAAAATCAGTGTTCGGTTAAAAATGTGTTTCGCGCTTTACGCAAATTTTATGCGTTTTTTTTTTAAAAAAGTTCTCAAGCTCTTAAAAAATCACCCATTATGTATTTATTGTCCTCCATTGAAAAGAGGGCATTGTTTAATATAATGGGTGATTTTTTAAGAGCTTGAGAACTTTTTTTTAAAAAAAAACGCATAAAATTTGCGTAAAGCGCGAAACACATTTCGAACCGAACACTGATTTTGGTAATAAAATTCAATGATTTGCAAGCGTTTCTCGTTAGTAAGTCTATTCATGATGAAATGTCAAAGCATACTGAGCATCTTTCTCTTTGACACCATGTCTGAAATCCCGCGTGATCTGTCAAATACTAATGCATGAAAATCCTAACCTCAAAAAAATCACCCTATATATTGGTGCATTTTATCGTTCAAATGGAACAACATCTAACATGTGCAACTGCGTCAAAATTGCTTAATATTTTAAATTCCAGAGTTTTCAAATATAAGATAATTTGGGTGAAACTAGAATTAAAAATAGTTCTTTTAATGAACTTTTTCATGTACCTACTTCTGTTTTATCTTTTTTATTGTTGCACTGGATGCAACTAAAGTTCAATACAATTTTAGAAAAAGTAAAAGTTAAAAAATTATGAAGTGTATTTGAACACAGTTTTACTCCGATTTATATATGACCCAAGGTGCAAGAATTCTATTTGTGATTTCCTATAAACTATAACAAACTGTTTTTCTTTGGTTGTTATTTTGTGGTGCAGCCATAAGGTTACAAATATGAGATTTTGTTCACATTACGGTTCTTCACTATTTGATGATATCCTGCAATATACATATATACAAGTAAATGAATTGATTCGATTGTGTGTTATTACACCCAGACTTTTTTGGAAAGACTCAAATAAGTGCGAAAGAGAAAGTAGGTGAAATAGAAATACTTTAAAAAGTCTCTACCCGCAGAGTTCTGGGCAAAAACACTCTAGTAAAGATATAAATCCTCGGTAGCCATATTGGTTTGCCTACAAGCTAAACCGGAAACTGGCCTCATAAAGTATTTCTTAGTGTGCGTGTAATTTCTCCTCTGATTTATGAAATTTCCCCTAAAAACTCAGTAAATGTGTCTATGTATGCGTGAAAACACGTCAATTTTACTCGTTGAATTCTTCCACATTATAAATACAACAATGTAAACAAATGGGTTTTGAAGGGTGATACGTACGAAGGATTTATATCTTCATATAGAGTGTTTTTGATTCTGGGTTCGGGATTCTTGGATTGTTTTTGACGTTTCTCTTTCTTGCCTTTCTTTGTTTCTTGGCGTTGCTTTATTATTCTTTCTATTGTTACCGAGTAAACAAGAAATATTCCGCCGGACAAATTCAAGTGGAGCAAAGACCTTATAATGAAATTAAATGAAGGAATGATTGAAAGAGTCTAGCTTTTTAGTTTAAGCTTTGGAATGTTTCACCTGTTGAAACAAAGTGATAGCCAACTTTTCTGGCCCTCAAAATTGTATTTTTTTTATGTCGTTTTCAATGAAAAGCAGGTTAAAAGTTTCTTCATTCATCCTTTTATAATTTAAAAACGATGGTTTATCATTTGATTTTTGTTCTTTTGTCAAGAAAATGAAGGAATCTCTCCAGATTTCAATCCAATTCCTATTTTTACATTTTTACGAATTATTATCCGTATTCATGATGTCAATAATCATTGCTGTAGTAAAAAGTGCAGTTTTCCTTAATTATTTTCACACTTTGACTTTGTGGATGAGAACAAAAAATGAAAGAGAAGTGTCAAAAACACGCAACCGAAAACAATCCGAGTGTAATAATGCGAGATTGACGGGATGAGTGTTCAAAAGAAAATATGCGAAACACGCAGCATACAAAAAGTCTGGGTGTAATAACACACATTCCAATTTTAAAACCATTATGCATGTACATATATATTTTCACGAATCCTTTCAAATTCTATTCTTGATGAAATACATTTATTAGCCGCGTTTTATTATCACCATGATCTGATCCGGATCTTGGATTTACATACATTACAACAACAACACAAGATCCTGCTTTGTGTTTGGATCTCAATTTGAGATCCAAAATTTAATTCTTTTTTTCACAACAAGGAGCGCTTTATCATTGTTATTTCACATGTAAATGTTGGTATCATTGCAAACAAATTAAATAAAACCTGTATTGCCATATAAACATTTCCATTTGACTGAAATAAAATATTTTTTAAATAGAAAGCGAGAAGCTTTATATTTATTTATTTGGTATATAATACATGAAATAATTAGATATTTTAACAAAACTAGATATTAATTGGTGAAATTAAAATAATTAAGTCTAAAAAAATGTATATTTGACATAATTTATGGGTATCATTTTCCCAAAAAAAAAAGGAACAAAAAAAATCATTGAGCAAAATGTTCTTTGGGCAACCCTGCTTTAAATGTCAAAAAATATAAATAAAATCGTGAAAGCTGCAGCACAAATGGGAGAAAAGATGTTCAAATAAATTGTTAATAATCTCTAAATTAAATTATTTAAGTGTCACATTTATTAAAAGGTCAAAAAGAATCTGTACTACATGTGAGACCAAAGCGTTCCTGGATGCTTTGAGTTTGAGAGTGCAATGGTGATTTGCAGAAACATTTTCAAAAGTTGTGGAGCTTCCATTTTTGGTATGTGTTGTTTTTTTTTGCTTCGAAATGTCACGTTTGAAAGAACGAATTTGACACTGCTACCAAACTTTAAATAATAAAAAATATGATGATCCAATGCTGTTTTATTATCATGATCTGATCCAGATCAGATCACGGTGATAATAAAACGCGGCTATTGTTAAAACAAATTTTAAGTTTATAAGCCCCACATGCGCGATGAATGTAACTTCAGTATTGTTTGCCCGATTCTGAAAAAAGGAGACCCTCTAAACTGCACCAACTGTAGAGGCATCAGTCTACTTAACATCGCTTACAAAATCTTATCGGTCGTAATATGTGAACGTATAAAGCCCATCGTCAACAACCTGATAGGTCCTTATCAGTGTGGTTTTAGACATTACGGCAGATCCTGAAAAAAACCCAAGAACATCAAATCGACACCCACCATCTTTTCATCGATTTTAAAGCCGCATATGACAGCATCTACATTGACGAGCTGTATAGAGCCATGTCTAGTTTTGGCATCCCTGTCAAACTCGTCCGTTTGTGCAGGATGACCATGGAGAATTCACCGCTGCTTCTTTGGGCTAAGAAAGCAATTGAGTGGTAAAGCCCTCTTTCGAGCTATCAAAGTGTCGCTATTATAAGACCTTCATCATCCTCGTCCTGCTACACGGTGCATGGACTATGACAAAAGCGGGTGAAAGCACCTTGGGTCGTTTCGAGAGAAAAGTTCTTCGTGCGATCTACGGTCCCGAATGCATAGAAGGGGACTGGAGGAGAAGATGGAACGACGAGCTGTACAGCGACGTAGACTTAGTCAGAAGGGTAAAAGTCCAACGACTAATATGGCTGGGTCACGTAGAGCGCATGGAAACCAATGCTCCGGCCCGGAAAGTCTTTGAATCCACACCCACAAGACAGCGCAGTAGGGGAAGACCGTTTATCAGGTGGCGCGCACAAGTGGAAAGTGACCTCACCCAACTTGGAGCGCGAAACTGGAGACATCTAGCTAGGGACCGAGCTAGATGGAGAAGTTTGTTGGGTGAAGTACTAGTTCATACAGGACTGTAGCTGTAGCGCCACTTTAAGTAAATAAGCAAGTAAATATACCTCAAACTAAGATCTGTGTTAGATAGCTAAATCGTTGGAACTTTTGTAAGATATGATTTTAGAGGGCGGGTCAATAAGTCCGTGACTTTTTGAATTCCTGACCTCTTTACTGAAACAGCAACACTGCTCCTGTCAACACGCATCTGTCAGTTGACTCCTGTAAAAATTTAAACTTGCTGCGTCAGTTAGTTTGTGTTGGACAGCTATTTTTATCAGAATACTCACTAGTTTGAGGAGAAAATGGAAAAAGTGAATTTCGTGTGCTTATTAAGAATTTTTTCTTGCGAAAAAAAACCATTACCGAGACCAAGGCTAAGCTTGATAAATACTATGGGGACTCTGCACCATCGATTTCAATGGTAAAAAAGTGGTTTACTGAATTTCGTTGTGGCCGTACAAGCACTGAAGATGCCGAACGTCCTGGACGCCCAGTTGAGGTCTCTACACCCGAAGCAATCGAAAAAATTCACGATATGGTGGTGGCCGACCGAAGATTGAAAGTGCGAGAGATTGTGGAAGCCGTAGGGATCTCGCATGGCTCAGTGGTTTCAATTTTGAATGATCACTTGGGCATGCGAAAGCTTTCCGCAAGATGGGTGCCGCGTTTGCTCACAGTCGACCACAAACGCAATCGTGTAACAACTTCACAGGAAGGTTTGGCGTTGTTTAATCGCAATATGGAGGAGTTTTTGCGCCGTTTAAAAATATTAATTGAAGCAACCTACGTTGTTTCTATTGTTTTTCTTGTAGAGAATAAGAAAATGAGAGAGTTAGTTTTTGTTTAGAATTTGTTTGAAGAAGATTTGAAAGTAATTTGCTTGTTAAAATAAAAGAGTTTGCTTGGAATTTTCCAGAAGTACACTCCACTCATAGTTGCAAAATAGTGTTTTTGTTTTCTTGCTATAGGTATATTTCTTTCTAAATTGAAATAGTGTTTTGGTTGCGAAAAAGCAAGATACGGAATACATATACATATGTGTGTGTTGGCTAGTGAGATAAAGCCCAATAACACCAATAACAAAACAAATAAAGAAAAAAATGAATTTTCTTGAAAGAAAGGAAAAGAAATATTGATCCTTAAATTTGTGAAAGTGAAGTTTATGTGAATGTAAACCTTGAGAGCATTCTAGAACTCTCAAATAAGTAAAATAATATACTTACTGGTGGAATATACATATATACCTACATATGTGAAGGAAATAATACTTAAAAAAAAAAAAAACAAAACAAAATAAGAAAAACTGAAAAAAACTGGAAAAAAATACGTATTCGACCCCCTGACCTCGTGAAAGTTCCTGCTAATCCTGAGACCATCCTATTTTTGTTTGACATTTTTAATTGGTTTAAATAATTTGTCTTTAATTTGTATGTAATTCTTGTTTTGTCATAGTTTTCTTAGTGATTAATATTTGTTTAAATGATTTAATTTTCTTCCCTTTCATCGTTTTTATTTATATTACTGTAATCTTGTTTCTTTATGTGTACAGAAATTAGCTCGAGATTGTGTGTATGTGCGTGTGTCGATTTTTTTGTTTTTAATTTTCCTTAGATACAAAACTGAGAAAATTATTTTGCTGTTCAAAACTAACTATATATTTCAGTATAGTTTATTTTTTTTAAGGATTAACTAACGGTCTTCTTGATTGTTTTTTTTTTTGTTTTGTCTATTTGTGGTCTTCAGGTTTAATTTTTTTTTGTTGCTTTTGTTTTTAAACATTTAAAGAAAAAGAAAATTATTAAAATGTTAAATCAACCTAGTGGGTCCAGTAAACGGTCACAAGTTTTAGAAACTTCAGGTATGGAACAACGTTTGAATTCGACGCCTATACGAGAGTCGTACTCTGCCAATCCTAGGAGAGGATCACCCAATTTTTCAGTGACAAATCCATTTTTACCATCCGATCCCCTTTTCCCAATCTTAAAGTAAATACATTGTTAAGACCAAATGAGACGTCAAACTTCTTCGAGAATGTTAATCAGGAAAATAGTAACATATCTCAGTCTCTCTCTCTTGGCAACTATGTTCGTGAAGTTGTTGCGTCCGAAAATGCAAATGTTATGTTGAGTTTGGACAAAATGTTAGAGGAGGAGAGAAAGAAACTTAGGACCGAAATTGCCGAAGTTGTTCATGAAAGTTTAGTTGGTTTGACAACTCCTAAGGTTTCCGAACCTAAAGACAGTCAAATACGAGACGGACAATTTTATCGGTCAGATCAATTTGAGCCAGTTTGTGAAAGTAGTTCAAGAGATTTTCACAACATGAATCTTAATGAGGATAACTACAATTTCAGAATGCATAATCCAGCTATAGAAAATAACTTTCAAAGGGCAAACCATAGGGGTAGGAATTTGAAACATTATGGTTATCACAGGTGGGGTCTAAAATATGATAACTACAACATGACTGTAGATGACTTCCTTTATCGTTTAGACCACATACGTGAGTCATATGGAGTTGAGTGGGAAGATATTGTAGGGAACTTCCACCATTTTGTCGCGGGTGAAGTTAGCACTTGGTTTTGGATTCATGTCCAAACCCATCCAAGACAATCTTGGTGGGATCTGAAAATGGCTCTGGTGGAGCATTTCAGATCATTAGAAACTGATGAAGAGCTGGAAAGGAAAATGAATGATCGTAAACAAGGTTCACGTGAATCCTTCGACAATTTCTATTCTGACATTTTAAAACTAAATTCCAAATTGAGAAATCCAAGAGGACACAAGAGGATCATTTTCCTTATTGAGAAAAATGTTTGTTCGGAAATTGGTGGTAAGCTTTTGACTTTTAAGACAGACAGTTTGCCAGAAATGGTCGATATGTGCAGAAAAATTGAGAAGTATGTTTCTGAAAGGTCGAGTTCGAACCAATTTCATCGACCAAGCCAATTTCAAAAACGTGTAAATGAGTTAGAATATGAACCTCGTGACGATGCATACGGTTCTTCCATAGAAGCCGTTGGGGTTTCAAAGTCTCTGCGTGAAACAAATAATAATTTTAAATGCTGGAATTGCCAAACCGAAGGCCATTCTTTCCAACAGTGTCCTAGTAGCCAACGTTCGTTATTCTGTTACAAGTGTGGACATGCGGACACACAGTGGCGTCTTTAGGCATGGGCCCGGTGGGCCAGGGCCCAAGGCCCCACAATTATTTGGCCCCCAAATCCAACAACTCAAAATAAATGAATCTATTTATTTATTTATTCAGCTTAATACAAGCTATAACTTAACATAACTTAACTTAACTTAACTTAACTTAACTTATTTTTTTTTTTTTTTTTTGTTCTTGTTCTTGTTATCAGTTTACAACATTAATTCATGTGGGCCCTAAGGCCCACATAAAAGCTCTTTAATGTACAAGAACTAACAATTTTGATTTTATTAGACTTAAAATTAAAAGGGACGAGGAATTTGGACTCAAAATGGGAAAAAGTAAAGGGTATCTCTCAGATGGGATTTGGAAATGTTAAAGTCGAAGACTAGCATAGCAGCGTTGCAGTGACGAAGAATTCTGGACATTGGTTCAAAGTGCCCGTAATTAGTGCGGTGATGAGGGATATAGAAAAGGGAGACAGATCGCAGATTTCGAGGGTTGGTGTTAAGATGAATATTACTCAGGAGTGCCGGGGAATCTATATTGCCCATTAACAATTGGTGAGCAAATAATATATCAGCGTTTTTGCGTCTAATATATAAGGGTTGCAAACCTATCAGTTTTAGTCGATCGGCATAAGGAGGCAAGTTGGATGTATCATCCCAGGGGAGGCCACGTAAGGCAAATCGAACGAAACGTCTTTGAACATTTTCAATTCTGAGGGAATGGTTTTCATAAAAGGGAGACCATACTTGGCATGCATATTCAAGATGAGGACGGACTAGGGAAATGTAAAGCGCTTTAGTTACATAGGGGTTGGAAAATTCTTTTGACCATCTCTTAATAAAACCGAGAGATCTATTAGCTTTATTAATAATTTGGTCAAAATGGGAATGGAAATTCAGGTGTTTGTCACACATAATACCAAGATCTCTAATAGAATCGACTTCGTTGACGGCGTCATTAAGGAAGAAGTATACTCTATGAGATGGGATTTGTTTGCGCGAAAAGGTCATTTGTTTACATTTACCTACATTTAACTCTAGGAAATTATGCATGCACCAAACAAAAAAGATATTAAGATCATTTTGTAAAAGTAAGGAATCAGATGGAGTTGCGATAATCTTAAAAATTTTTTTATCATCCGCAAACATTAGGATATCTGAGTTTTTTAATTTAAGACAGACATCGTTAACAGATAAGACGAAGAGAAGGGGGCCAAGGTGACTACCTTGTGGGACGCCAGAAGTTGCATGTATGGGACTGGAAACTGAGTTACGGAAGAGGACTCTATAAGTTCTGTTGGCAAGGTAGGAGCCTATCCAGTTTATAAACATAGATGGAAAGCCTAGGGCTCTAAGTTTGAGATAAATTATTTTATGGGATATTTTATCAAAGGCTTTACTGTAATCAGTGTATACAACATCAACTTCATTACCATTCTCAAGGGCTGACAAAACTTTTGATATAAACTCAATTGAGTTAGTCGTAGTGGATCTACATTTAAAAAAACCATGTTGAGCGGGGGAGAATAAGGGCTTGCAATGGAAATAAACGGAATCATAAACTAGGCTTTCAAAAAGTTTTGGGATGCATGAAAGTTTCGCAATAGGTCTATAATTGTTAATTTCAGTTTTATTGCCTTGTTTATGAATGGGAAATATAAATGAATCTTTCCATATATGAGGAAACACACCTTGGGAAAGAGAAAGTTCAAAGAGTGCAGTTAGAGGCTTTGACAAAGAATGCATACATTTTTTTAGAACAACTGATGGGACGCCGTCGGGACCAGGGCTAAAGTTTTCTTTGAGGCTTACGATTTTGGCAAGTACCATTTCTTCAGTTATTGTAAAAGATGAAAGAGAGGTTTGAGTGCAGCCATCTAAATAACTAAAGTAGTGTGGATCAGGATCATGAAGATGTTCAGTATACGATTTGCTAAAGTATTTAGCAAATAGATTTGATATCGTTGTTGGATCTGAGGAGATTATGTTGGAGAAACTCATTGAAGGTGGAAACCCATCAGATTTTCGTTTGACATTTATAAACTTGAAAAACGTCCTTGCATCAGAAAGAAGGTTATTTTCCATTTGGTTAAGGTATTGGTTATAAAGGGATTCCCTTAATTCAGAGAAAGAATTATAGGCGAGAAGATAGTTGTTGTGGTCGGTATCAGATTTGGACTGTAAAAAGATCTTCCAAAGCTTATTACGGGTATTTCTTAGGCTACGGAGCTCTCTGTTGTACCAAGGGGGAGCAGAGGTGAAATCTTTTTTACGAGAGAACGGTACTGATTCTTCAATACAGTATGAGAGAATCAAATAAAACCAATTTGTAAGGGACTCTACTGTTAAGTGGAGGGAACTTAATTCAAAGTCGGCTGAGCTAAGAAGATTGTTGAGTTTGGAGAAATCAGCCCTGCGAAAATCATAACAGTAATTCTCCATTTCAAAAAAGTTGTTTTCAAATTCAATGGCGAAGGAGAGATGAAGGGGAGGATGATAGCGATCCAAGGTTGAGAGAAGGTGGGGGCTCGCGGAGACAACACAGTTATCACAATCAGATGAGAATATGAGATCGAGGTGTCTCCCCATGAAGTTTGCAACTCCATTTAGTTGAAAAAGACCACAATCAGACAGACGATCAATGAACAGCGATTCAGATTCAGAGGAGATGTTAGTTGGAAAGAAGGATGTCTGATCATCTGAGGTGGACCAATTGAGATGGGGAAGATTGAAGTCGCCAAGAACGATGATCAAATCATTAGGTTGCACTTGTTCAAGCAGATAATCAATGGCATTAACAGCAGCTTGATATGCTTTAATTTGTTGGGCTGGTCGAATATAACAACAAAGGACAAAAAGACAAAACTTAGGGAGTGTAACCTTAGCTGATACACCTTCAAATTCGATTGAAGTAGGAATATGGAGTAGTGAACTTTCAAAATTAATATTGATAGCTAAAAGCACACCACGGCCATGTGTATTACTCGCACATTCCACGACATCCATTCGATAGATGGAATAGTCGTTAGTAAAGAGTTCGGTACTAAGGATATCGGGTGTGAGGTTGGTTTCGGTAAGGGCAAAGATGTCATAAGGAAGGTTTTGGGAGCTATTAAAGACGGCAGACGTTTTAGACCTTAAGCCTCTTACATTTTGATAGTAAAGGCTAAGACATTTAGGTTTAGTGGTCTTTAGGTTAGGAGCGATAGTATTTCTTCATATCTGCACGGGATTTTTGGATATGAGATAATCGTTTTGAAGAGATAAAGGACGCAAAAGAGGTTAGGTCTTCTCTAACTTTTTGAGGAGAAATTTCAAGACCATCATGAAATTTCAAGAATATTTCCATAAGTGCATCACGTTTGGTAGGGAGGCCTTCTTGGGAGATTAAAACCTTTATGTTTGTATTTGTTTTACCCTCAAAACAAACAGAATCTGGTTTGTCGTGGAGAAAAGCTAGATAAAGACGAACATTATTGTAAATTTTGTGGTCTCTAAGACGGGACATAACATACCGATCATTAATATTGGCCTCTGATAAATGTTTAGTTAACTTAACATTTGGAGGGCTCATTGGGTTAAGGAATCCTTGTGGTTCTTGGGAAACTGATGAAGAAGAAGCAGGGTTAAGGGTGTGAGAATGGATGAAATTTGGATACTCGGGTGTTTTGGCAGGAGGATCAACCATCGGAGGGCGAAAACCAAGACCCGGATGAGAAGGGTTAAAAGAAACTCGTTTGGATGGAGGCTTTATAGAGGTAGGAGAAGTTTTCCGTTTAAGGGACGAAAGTTGGTTAGAGAGAGAAAAGTTTGGAAAGATTTGTGTTTTAAGAGTCCAGTTGGTATCAATATTTTTTTTGGGATTAGGTTTGGGATTATTTTTGGGATTAGATTTGGGATTAGGTTTGGGATTAGGTTTGGGATTAGTTTAATCTATATTAGATTAATCTATATAAGAATTATATAGAAAACGAAATAAGGTTAGTAGACAGTTACAGAAAAACAAATTTCCGTTCCGTTGAAATTCTCCTCCTCAACATCTTAAACTTCTGGCAACATGAATCTTTAATTATACACCTGCACACGCTGTCAACATTATTTTAACGACTCTGCTTTTGTTCTACACAAAGTTGTCCCATGATGAGTCGGATAGAACAATTTTATTTCCTTTCCTCTTTCTTCCTCTCTGTTCAATGGAAGGAATAAAGACTAAGTTCTTTGTCTCTCGCTCTGCTTATCTTCACAGTGCTCATCTGCGTATGTCGGTGTTTGCTTGGGGTAGGTTTCAACAAAGAAAGTTCTTAAAAACCTTTCTGAAACAAGATGGTCTGCACGAGCTGATGCAGTTAACGCGCTCCATCATGGTTATAAGCAAATTACTGAAGCCTTGACATCTATCTCTAGAGATCCAGAGCAAGCTCCAGACACAAAAAGCGAAGCGCTAAGCCTGACTAAGAAAATGTCAAAACTGGAGTTCTTCGTTTTAACAGAAATTTGGAGCACAATATTAGAAAGAATTCATAAAACCAGCAAGAGCCTTAAAAAAGAAACAATAACGATTGACGTTGCTGCCAATTTGCTTTGTTCTTTCATAAATGAATTTGGAGAATTTTGATAAATTTGAAGCGTGTGCCAAAATTCAAAATCCGGATGCTAATTATGAAGATTTATTGCAACGAAAAATAGTACGAACTTCGCGTGCCACACATTTTGAAGGTTCTGCACCATCCATCTATCTAATTGGGAAAGAAAAGTTTAAAATATCAACTATTTTTCCAATTATTGACACTATTACTTTGCAATTAAAAATACGATCCAATTGCTATCAAGAAATTAATGCATTGTTTGGCTTTTTTTTTGCAATATTTGACTTCAGTGGAGTTGCAAAATTTTTGCGAACAGTTTTCAAAAAAATACCATAGAGATGTTAATGCAGAAGAACTTGAGGTAGAATGCCTGCACCTCATACAGTATTTAAAAGAATTCAACAAAGATGTAAATGAAGATCTTATTACAATATCAAAATTGTACAGTCTAATTACAGTGGATGAAATTGGGAACACCTTTCCAAATGTAGAAACTGCCTGTAGAATTTTGTTTGTCTTTGATGGTTTCAAACTGCAGTGGAGAGCGTTCGTTTTCGAAATTGAACCGGATAAAAAATGAACTTCAAACCACAATGCTACAAGATAGACTAAACAGCTTGTCAATTTTATCAATTGAAAATGAATTACTGAAGGAAATTGAATTTGATGACTTAATTCATGATTTTGCAACTGAAAAAGTCAGAAAAGTATGCCTTCAATAATATTTTATTGTATACTTAAACTAACATATATCTAAAAAAAAAAAAAACAAATCAAAACAAATTTAAAGAAATAAACTTACATAAAATTTGTAAGAAAAGTTTATATGTAAATTAAAAAAAAAATATAAAAGTATAAAAAAAATATCTGTTTTATGTTTTTTTTTTAGTTCTTTTTAAAAAGTAAAAATATTAAAAAAAAACACACAAATTCATTTTAAAATGATTTTTTTAACCTAAAGAATTAAAAAAAATTTATTATACCTACTTTTTTGGCCCCCAAATTCTATTGGGCCCAGGGCCCCAAAAGTCTAAAGACGCCCCTGCGGACACAACAACACCTCGTTGTTCAAATTGTTCGGGAAACAGACTGAGGAGCAATTTTCTGTCCGGGGAAAGCTGCTCCCAGGCAAAGAGACCGGACAATCCGTTCAGGAAGTCCTAGATAAGAACATATTGACAGAATCACAAGATCTTACTTTAACAAAAATACTACCCAGACCCAGTCAGACACCTTTTTTAACTGATTTGCCAGTTCCAATACAGACAATTTCAAAACAATCACTTCATAAGCGCCTCGTTAATTATGAGCAAGTACGTGCTCGAATTTTTAATAATCAAACCAAGACTAATTCACCCAAGACGCAATATACCTCTGACAAAATTTTAAAGCTTTGACAAAAGTTTGCAGATAAGAAAGCTGTCTATAAAGCTATTGACTCAACCACTCTACTAGATATTGACGACCCTAGACCTTATACAAACATCCAAGTAGGTGATGCCATAATTTCTGGTCTTCTTGACTCTGGAGCATCGATAAGTTGTTTAGTTCAGAATGCTTTAGAATTTCTTCGGGAAAATAAAATACCATATAAAGGATTTTCGTCAGAAATTAACACTGCGAGTGTTCAGAGTCAGGCAATTATTGGCATAGCGAATGTGAATGTCAAGTATAAAGGATTAGAAAAAGAAATGCGTCTGTTTATTGTTCCAACCCTTGCACAGAGACTCTATCTTGGCGTGGATTTTTGGAAGTTGTTTAATCTCGCTCCACAGATCATTTCTGAATTTGGTCAGACTTTCCAAACTCAACAAATAGACCCAAATGTTCATCAACTAACGCCAGAACAATCTGTAGCATTAGGTAAGGCAAAGGAATTATTCCCATCTTATGCTGTACTTGGTCTAGGACGAACAAAAATTGAAGAACACCACATTGACACCGGTGATGCTATTCCAATTAAACAACGGCACTATCCGGTTTCTCCAGCGGTTCAGAAGCTTCTTTATGAAAAAGTGGATCGTATGTTTCAGCTTGACGTAATTGAAGAAAGCAACAGTGCATGGAGCTCTCCTGTTGTTCTAGTGAAGAAGTCAAACGGCAAACACAGACTCTGCCTAGACTTCAGGAAGGTCAATTCCGTCACCAAGAAATATGCTGGTCCGGTTCCGAATATTGAAGGTTTGTTAAGTCGTTTAACCGATTCACATTTCTTTACGAGTGTGGATTTAAAAGACGCTTTCTCGCAGATACCGTTGGAGGAAAGTTAAAAAAAAAAGACGGCGTTTACAATTCCGGGATTGCCTCTACTTCAATTTAAAGTAATGCCGTTTGGTTTATGCAACGCTGCGCAGCGTACGTGTAAATTAATTGACATAGAGAAAGTGTTTTTCCTTACGTTGATGATTTGCTGATTGCGACAGCGACTTTTGAAGAGCACTTGCAGATGCTTAAGTTAGTTGCGAACCGATTAACAGAGGCTGGACTAACTATTAACGTAGAGAAATCCAAATTCTGCTTTAAAGAACTCAATTATCTTGGGTATGTTGTGGGGGAGGGATGTTTGAAGATAAATTCAGAAAGAGTTTCGTCGATTATAGAGTTTCCAATTCCCAGGAATACGCGTCAGGTTAGGAGGTTTCTCGGATTGTCAGGTTGGTACCGAAGATTTGTGAAGGACTATTCAGCAATCGCTGCACCAATCACCAACACTTTGAAAAAAGGTACAAAATTCGAATTTGGGCCTGAAGCCTTATAAGCTTTTAATCAACTAAAAGAAGCCCTTACTACCGCTCCAATTCTCGTAAACCCTAATTATGAAAAGCCTTTTAAAATTCTTTGCGATGCATCTAATACTGGAATTGGCTGTGTATTGTGTCAGGAAGACGATGGGGGTGTGGAGCGGCCTATATACTATTACTCCCATAAGCTTAGCAAATCCCAGCGTAACTATTCTGTGACCGAGCAAGAATGCTATGCGGCAGTGTTGGGCGTTAAGAAATTTCGGCCTTACGTGGATGGGCATACCTTCAAAATTGTGACTGACCATGCAAGTTTGAAGTGGTTGATGAATCAAAAGGATTTACATGGTATGTTGGCACGATGGAGTTTAAAACTTCAAGGGTTCAATTTTGATATTGAACACCGCAAAGGTTCTGAGCACGTTGTCCCAGACGCGTTATCGCGAGTATACGCTGTTGATGCACTTAGTGGTGTTCCTTTGTTATAGAATCCCCATGATGTTCTGCACATTGACCTTAGTGATTTGAGTTTCAAATCCGAGGAATATTTGAAGTTGATGGAGACAATCAGAGATAATGAAGACCGGCTTCCTGACCTTCAAGTCTCTGATGGGTTTGTGTACAAAAAAGTCAAACACTGTACAGGCAACCCAGTCGAAGATGACATGGTGTGGAAGCTATGGGTTCCATCGGCGTTGACAAAATCAATAATTCTTTTGGCTCATCAACCTCCTAAAGCTTCGCATGGTGGAGTTACCAAAACGTTGTATCGTCTTCGTGATAGATTTTACTGGCCTAATATGGCGACAGAGGTAAAAGCATTAATTGCGAATTGCGACGTATGCATAGTCTCGAAGGCCCCTAACACAATTCTTAGACCGAAAATGGGAAAGGCATTTGTAGTGGAAAGGCCGTACCAACACGTATTCATCGACTTTCTGGGACCGTATCCAAGGTCAATTAATGGTAATATGCACATTATCGTCTGTTTAGATCAACTAACAAAGTTTGTTCATATTCATCCTTTGCGACAGGCTACCACTGTAAATGCTATCAAATTTTTGGAGGAGCAAATATTCTCGGTGTTTGGAGTACCAGAATCCTTGCTCTCGGATAATGGGACGCAGTTTGTGAGTAAAGAGTTCTCCAAGTTTTTGCAATTGTATGGAGTCACGCACGTCAGGACGGCAGTCTATTTACCGCAGGCAAACGCGAGTGAAAGGGTTAATCGTTCGGTTTTAAGTGCAATTCGGTCTTACCTAGAGAAAGATCAGAGGCACTGGGACAAGCATCTGACTTCAATAGCTTGCGCCCTTAGAACGACAATTCATTCAGCCATTGACATGTCTCCTTACGAAGCACTATTTGGACAGTGCAAAATAGAACATGGCTCCGACTATAAACTCTTGAGATCGTTAAGAGCAGTTAACAACCCAGAATTTGAAATATTGCCAAAGTCTTCAAAAATGAATATAATTCACCGTCACCTAAAAACTTCTCTTGAACGTGCACACCAAGTGTACGAAAACACTTATAATACTCGCAGCAAGGATGTGAAGTTCAAAGTGGGGGATATAGTGTTCAAGAGAAATTTTGTAGAGAGTGATGCATTTAAGCGTTTAAATGCAAAACTCTGCCCAAAGTTTTTGAAGGCAAAGATTAAGTCCATACTTGGCAATACTCTTTATGAATTAGAAGACATGAGTGGGAATGCCTTGGGTGTTTTTCATGCTAAAGATATTCGAACTTGATTTTTGTTCTCTGGGTAGGTTTTTAAGACTTACCATGATCCTTTAGTATAATGATAGCTCCTTTTCCATTTCATTCCTTGTACGCTGGCGTTCTTTGAAATGAAATGTTTTGTAGAGACGCTAAAATTTGTTTCAAAACATTCACTCAGTTTTTATTTTCAAAAGCATACTTTGCATTTCCTACAAGAAAAATATTAATTGAAGCAACCTACGTTGTTTCTATTGTTTTTCTTGTAGAGAATAAGAAAATGAGAGAGTTAGTTTTTGTTTAGAATTTGTTTGAAGAAGATTTGAAAGTAATTTGCTTGTTAAAATAAAAGAGTTTGCTTGGAATTTTCCAGAAGTACACTCCACTCATAGTTGCAAAATAGTGTTTTTGTTTTCTTGCTATAGGTATATTTCTTTCTAAATTGAAATAGTGTTTTGGTTGCGAAAAAGCAAGATACGGAATACATATACATATGTGTGTGTTGGCTAGTGAGATAAAGCCCAATAACACCAATAACAAAACAAATAAAGAAAAAAATGAATTTTCTTGAAAGAAGGGAAAAGAAATATTGATCCTTAAATTTGTGAAAGTGAAGTTTATGTGAATGTAAACCTTGAGAGCATTCTAGAACTCTCAAATAAGTAAAATAATATACTTACTGGTGGAATATACATATATACCTACATATGTGAAGGAAATAATACTTAAAAAAAAAAAAACAAAACAAAATAAGAAAAACTGAAAAAAACTGGAAAAAAATACGTATTCGACCCCCTGACCTCGTGAAAGTTCCTGCTAATCCTGAGACCATCCTATTTTTGTTTGACATTTTTAATTGGTTTAAATAATTTGTCTTTAATTTGTATGTAATTCTTGTTTTGTCATAGTTTTCTTAGTGATTAATATTTTGTTTAAATGATTTAATTTTCTTCCCTTTCATCGTTTTTATTTATATTACTGTAATCTTGTTTCTTTATGTGTACAGAAATTAGCTCGAGATTGTGTGTATGTGCGTGTGTCGATTTTTTTTTTTTTTTTAATTTTCCTTAGATACAAAACTGAGAATCCTGAGCTGCTTGTGCGCACACGTAGGAGGATATCTTCAGGTATGTTGTGAGTGTATATTTTTGTTTTAATTTTTGTTTATACTTATTAATTACAACTTCTCGAGTAAATTTCATTTATCTTACATATTCATTATATAGTCATATATTTAGTCATTACTTTCTTCATTTATTATAAAAATTATTTTCATTTTGTCTATATCTAATTTATTATTACCTAATATTTCAAATATTTAAACCATTTATTATCTAAATAAAATTGTATGTTGAAAAATGGAATGAACAGCTTTATGATTTTCATTTTTGGAAATTTATTTTAAAATGGCATTTTAAATTCTGTACAGGAGTGATTGATGGCAGATAGGATATGAGGCTTAGGCCTATATTTAGGGGCTGTCGTAGTTTGTGAGCGCGCGGCAGCCAAGGTGTCTTCTCAGCAATGAGATAGGCAAAGGGGTGGGATGCTCAAGGGTACCAATAACACCAAAGGTACCCGTGCATTGGAAGAACAATTAAGTAAATTAGTTCAGAAGAATTCTTTGCTAGTTTCCAAACATCCTTAGATTACATACATACATACATTCAAAGTAGCTTATTTTCAATTGTCCATTTTTTTTGTCTATTTGTCAAATTTTTATTTGCTGTCCAAGTTTATTTTAATTTTTTTTTTTTATTTTTGTGTTGTTAATATTATTTTTGAAGTCAGGCATGAATATTATGTACGGTGGTCCAGATAGGCAGGCCAAAAGAACCCACCCCACATCCGACGAGCTTAAGCAAATTTGCAAGCATGCCTGCCCGGTCCTCGCCTTCTGGACGCCCTTCCATCCAAGAACAACTTACAGAACCTGTATCTGTAAGATGGAAGGGTTGACAACTATTGTTGTTGTCTAATACCGTTACAAGTGTAATATTACAATAATTATATTTTGCATGCTCAATATTTTTATTAGATTAAAAAAATTCTTCTCTTCTACGCTGGACACGCCGATGAAAATTTTCCTTAGTGTAACATCAAGCAATGCAAATTTGTATTACATTTTATATTTAAGTTAAGGAAACGAGAGAACCTGTTAACCTGTCTCAACGGAACAGTGATGATTTTGTTATTTTTGAAATGTTACAATGATTTTAATCTGATTTAAACCTTGACTCCCGATTAACCCTTTTAAAAAGTTGCACCGCGCCTGAATTGGGGAATACAAATTTACTTACAGAATTAATACATAATAAATGCCAAATAAAATGACGTTGGCCTCATCCTATGTTCAAAAAAGCCTTATATAATATCATTTAATCTTAACTAATAAGATACTTACAGCTGATTTATCTTTATGGTCCTCAAACTGAATGCTCACAAATGATGATGTCTAGCTATTGTTTCGCGTTTGCTTCTTGTGCTGCAAAGATAAAGATAAAATCAACATTGGCTGAGTTTTAGGTTAAGATGTAAATTGAAGAATTTTAATGATATTTATGTCGTCCTGCCATGCCGGCATCAACATCTTCCACTAAATCACATTGTTTTTGACCAAATAGAAGAGAGAAGCAAGGTTAATGGTATCATTCAAAACAAAAACAAGAACTTAAGAGAGAATCAGGCAAAAACAACAATACTCTTTAAAAAAACAACCTTAATCCTATTTACTGAGTACACAAACACATTGTTTTATTTGTTTTATGAATGACCTTTATACGAGTAAATACAAACAAAAGAATACCATAGAATAGTAAGAATGATACAGAATACGAAACAGTAACAAGAAAGGACACTTGACTCATGAAAAATGCTAAGAAAAAGTCTTTTGCTTTAGAATTAGCAAAGGAGTGTAGTATGTAGTAGGAAGTAAGTATAAGTACATTGTTTCTTTCTGAGAAATGTGAGAATAATAAAGTTCGTTATGCAACTATTTACGGATAGTATCAGACTGACGTTAAAATTTCTTGACAAAACAAAATTACGATAAACCTAACCATTGCAAGACTAATTTAACTTATTATAAGCAATTAATATGACTGGCAACGTAAACTTGGATGACGCATTGTCATGTTACAGATTCTAGATTGTTATTTTGTAGATATGCATACATATATACATACAAAATTTCGATTACGGAAATAATAATAACTCCCTGTCACGAAATTGAATTCATAAAAGCAGGACTTGAGACTTAAATCATACAGGACAATATTGTGTGTGACTTAACTTGAAATTCATAAACTTTTAGAGAGTGAAACTGTATTCTAAAGAACGTCTCTAATTGTTAATATCTCGCTGTTTATTACTCGTCAGTGTGGCCACAGTCTTAGGCCCTTAATATGAGTGTCGTTTGGCTTTCGATAAACGACATTTATCGATAGTCGAACATCGATATTTGAATTTGGTATTATGTATTACTATTGTGAATGATTTTGTTCGATATTATTCGTTTTCACTTTCGATGGTTATCGTCTGCATTTTTCTGTTCGACTGCTGGTGTTGAGTGTAAATCCCCGTGTAAAAATGTAAGCTTTGTAATTTATTTTTTTTTTTGTTAAAAATAAATATTTTGTTATCACAGGGTAAAAGTAGTGAGCAATAAGAAACAGCTAGAAAGGCTAGTTTCAATAATGGAAGCAAACCCAGATATTGCGAAGGGAATTTGCGGTAAAGCCCAAGCGAAGAAAAGATGGGATAGATTTACAATAGTCTCGGGCCTCCTTTACGTACTTGCGATAAATGGATCAAGGTAATTTTGCATTAGCATCAGAAAACATTTTTTAATTCTTTTTCGTAATAGGTTTGGGTTGATCTCAAATTTAAAATAAAAAAGAAAAAAACTGAAAATAAGACAGAAATGCAGGCAACAGGTGGTGGACCAAACCGACTGCATACTTTCAGTAATTTGTAGGAAAGTGTCATAGGATTACTTTCAATTGACGCCTCTATAGATCCGCCAGGGATTGAGTTTGGGCAGGAGGAAATCCAAAACATGGAAACAAATTTTACGAATGTTGAGGAAGACCCAGACCCGATAACAACCAATGAAATTATTATTATTATTATTATTATTATTATTATTATTATTATTATTATTATTATTATTATTATTATTATTATTATTATTATTATTATTATTATTATTATTATTATTATTATTATCATCTTTATTTTTTCATTTCAAAAGTTTACAAACTTAAAACTAAAGATTACAAGCATGCAGGGCCGGACAAAGCATATGTGCAAGATGTGCAAATGCACAGGGCGCAGAATTCTGGGGGCGCATTGCCAGGAGCAAGAAAATGTAATCTGATCTTGCGCAAACAAATATGTACTACTATTTGCCATTTTTTTAACCACAAACATTCTTAAAATAATCTCAAAAAAACATCCATCACATCACAACTATCCTAAGTTATCTCTTGCGCACTAACTAACATCAATTTCATTGTTGCATTCAATGAAAATTTAACTCAAGATATCGCAGAACTAAAAATCCTACCTACCTCATTTCCAAATACATATTTCACCATTCACCCTGTTCATACAAGAGAAAAAATCTCAACACAAAAAAGTTCCATGCAAGAGAAAAAACGAAAAAATCTCAACACAAAAAAGTTCCATGCTACCTCATATGTGCAAGATATATTTCATGCACACCGAGTCCCAAAATTAACATAGAGAGTATGACGAAGCAAAATACTTATTCATATCGAATCGTATGGGCTAGTACGTGCAGGTTTTGTATCACGCACCGTACCTCTGTATGCGAGTTCTCATCTACAAAAAAACAACAAAAAAATGCCTCAGAAAAAAGAGAGCAGATAGGTTGCTGTGCTACCTTCTGCTTCTACTACAAATCAAAGACACTCCACATATATATGTATATATGTATATATATATGGAGTGTTTTTTTGTTGTTTTATTTTGTAGATGAGAACTCACATTCAGGTACGGTGCGTGATACAAAACCTGCACGTACTAGCCCATACGATTCGATATGAATAAGTATTTTGCTTCATCATACTCTCTATGTTAATTTTGGGACTCGGTGTGCATGAAATATATCTTGCACATATGAGGTAGCATGGAACTTTTTTGTGTTGAGATTTTTTCGTTTTTTCTCTTGCATGGAACTTTTTTGTGTTGAGATTTTTTCTCTTGTATGAACAGGGTGAAATATTTGGAAATTAGGTATGTAGGTAGTAGGTATGGTCAATTGATGTGCAAGTTTTCTTTTTTGCACACTGAGTATCGAAACTAACATGGGAGATATTTAAAAAAAACTTATTCATACGGAATCATATGGGTCAGAGCGTGCAGGTTTTCTTATTGCACTTGCACACTGTGTAAGAGTTAAGTGCCTGATTACAGGAGATGAAATTTTTAATAGAATGGAAAAGGAGCATAGAGCTTAAAAGTTAAAGAGGGATGATTCTATGTGGAGTCGAATTGTTCTTGCACAGGCAGTTTTTTTTTTAAAGCTAATGACTGTTGTAACGGCTACTTTTAATGTATATCTAGTCTGGTGCAGAATGCAGATTGTTTCAATTGTTTTTTCGCTTTGTTGGTTAATTAATACTAAATAAATAGCTATCAGTTTTTAATAGAAGTGACGTATTTTGTGACAAGACCGTAATGTGACTGACTCAGTTGATTTTAGACAAGCTTGAATTAAATGAAATTTTAATAAGTAACTGTCAAAGCCAAAGTTATGATAATGGTTCGAATATGGAAGGAAAAGAAGCGGGTGTTCAGAATCGAATTCGAACCCTGGAACCAAGAGCATTTTTGGTTCCATGTTGCCCGCATTCCTTAAATTTAGTGATTAATAATGCTGCTCGGTTCTCATTTTAAGCAGTTAAAATTTTCGATACAATTCAATGTTTGTTTAACTTTTTTTCAAGTTCAAGAAATATAAGAAGCCCTATAGAATTAAGAAATCTAGAGGCAAAAAACATTGCAGAATCGTTAAGAAATAAAATTTTTGATTTTACATTTATTTGCTGCCTGCTAATTTGGTTTGATATTTTAGAAAATATAAATTAAACTAGTAAATATTTGCAAAGTCCGTCCGTTAATCTGTCAACTGGCATAACAGTTTTAGAAAATACAAAAGACAGTTTGATTTTAATGCGTTCCGATGAAAAATTTAATGAGTAGGTTCAATTAACCGAGCGTATTGCTAGTTCCCTAGAAATACCAAATATGTTTTTTGTAGCTTCATCATTGCGATCTCAACGGAGAAAAATACTTTATGCTGATGAATGTCCTGAAACTATATTAGCCGAAACAAAGATTCTAAGTTGAATTTTTTTTTTCAAATACTTGAAAGGTTTGATACGTATAGTATCAGTTTTACATTTTTGAGTAACATAAGCGAATGTTTAAAAAATAAAAATGTACGTGCTTCATGCCTTAATTTGCAGAATGTTTTAACATAAAGTAGTTTTAAATATTTAGATGGAGAAGAATTGTTTCAAGAGTTAACCGTAATATCCCAGCTTGTTACGCCACAAAGCTCAAGTTTAGATGTGTTAAATTTTATTTTTAGTTCAAACCTTGAAGATTTTGATCCGAATTTAGTAACTGCTCTCCAAATCCTTAATACAATCCCGGTCAAGGTAGCTTCAGGAGAACGTAGTTTTTCTAAACTTAAAATTATTAAAAATTATCTTAGGACAACCATAACTCAAGAGAGATTGGTAGGTTTATCTATAATGTCCATTGAAAAGAAATTATTAAATTCTTTAGACTTTGATGATCTCTTTTCTGAATTTGCAAATGTAAGGCCAGAAAAGTAAGTTTCCAAGTTTAAAAGTTTCCCCTCTGCTCATTTCTTCGCTGCGTTTTAGTTTAATGGTTTAGGCCTCCTGGGGATACCTCAATAAAAAAAAACGCATTGAAAGTCTACCTCCTGGGTAATCTGGGAAAGGCTTATGCTTGTGTATCAGTTTATGTGTAAAAAAAATATAAAAAAGGGGCGCTTTCTACAAATCTTGCACAGGGCGCAAGTTTGGCTTGGGCCGGCCCTGCAAGCATGGCTCATGGGCCGACTGCCGGTATATTTTTCCAAACCAAACATTTTGTGAGAGAAAGTACAAAAATTTGGTTATATAAAGAAAAAAGCAATTGAAAAAAGAAAAAGAATAATGCCAGAGGGAAAAAAAATATTCGTTTTAATAGTGTATGTAATTTAATAGGTAAATAAACTTATAAAAAAAAATATAAACAAAATCTGATTCGGGCTTTTAGTTTAGCTAAAACAAAATTATTAAGTTTATAAGAACAGCAATCATTTAATTATGGGAATATGTGTTAAACAATTGATTCAAATGTTCTAAGGGCTTTTAGTTTGGCTAAAACAAAAAAAGGATACATAGATCTTAAAGAATTTGCAATTTCAAATGCGGTTGCTTTTAGTTTGGCGAAAACGAAAAAAAAGAAAAATATCTCAAGGAATTTAATGATTAGCAATTTTTCAAATGCGATTTAGGCTTTTAGTTTAGCTAAAACAAAATTGTAATAGAATTATTACTCTAGTATATATTGATGTACATGTTTCTATATGAAACTGCATCTAACAAAAACTGAATGAGTAGACGCCAACCGTTATCTCCATTCAGAACGCCTAGACATTCTTCAAGTGACAGAAAACTCTTGTTAAAATAAAGCCGACGAATTTCCTGCAAGATTGGGCACAATGCAACAAAGCAAAGTGGAAAATGTTTTCAACTTGATTAAGGTTGCACACAGTGCAGTTTGGGTTGTTACCAGTTCTGTGCGTTCTGTGATTAAGCTCTAACATCTCCGTGCGTGCTTTAAATATGATGCTCATTTCCATTACAGTAAATTTATCTCTAAAGTATAGAAGACCCGAGTCTGAGATTAAGTTTACTGTAAATTGATCTCGACACAGACTCCCTCGCCCTATCTAGATAGCTTTGGAATAAGTGATTATCAATGGTAGATATACAGTCGTAGAGAGCGCTTCTCCACGTATCTAAACTATCAACAGATAGAGACAGAGGAAAGTTGTGTGCCGAGGCCAAATCATACCAGTCTTTAAATGGTGTATACCGGCATCTTAAACACACTGATAGGACCCTCTTTTGCAAATTGTTGGCCGACCTTTGCATTACCCTCAATATATAATCAGCGTTTGCTTTTAAATTCATAATAAATATTGGAGCAAGTCCCGATTCAATATGTATAGCATAATTGGGCGTGTTAGTTGGGAGTCTAAAGATACGGTTGAAAAAATATCTTTGGACAGCTTCGATATCTTCTATTTGCTTGTACCTATAGACTTGGTTGCCATAACAAAAACAGCTTTTGATAGTTGCTTCAAACACTTTGAACTTAGACGTAGGATCAACAAGTTTGTTATTAAAAAAGTTTGACCACATACAATTTATTGCAGTTTTTGCAACTCTCACCTTATCTTTTATGTGAACACCAAAATTCAGGTTATGAGTTAATGTGTAGCCTAAATATTTAAATTCTTTCATCACTTCTAAGTTGGAACCATTGAGGGTCCAGTTGCGGTCGGTTCTAATGCTACGATGTTGGGACCTAAAGACCATAATCTTCGACTTTGAGGTGTTTATTTGGAGATCCCACAGATCACAAAATTGTTTTAATTTGTTTATTTGAAGCTGAAGTGTGACTGCATTATCAGTTAAGATCACCAAGTCATCGGCGTAGAGCAAAACTTTAATAGATAAATCACCAAAAGTAACTCCACCAGGGATATAGTCTTCAATATCATTTATAAATAGTGAAAAGATAAGCGGGCTTAAAATGCAGCCTTGAGGCACACCTGTATTACAACTAAACGGTTTCGATTTGCTACTACCATTTGAAACTACAGCTGTCATATTTGAGAGCAGCTGCTCATAGATTCGGATAAATTTTGTCGAAAGCCCGATAGCTGCAAGTTTAAATAGTAGAGATCTTCTGTTAATGGTGTCAAATGCTGATTTAAAGTCAACGAAAAAGGAGTAAAGATTTATTTTTTTCTCTAAGTAACGCCTAGCAACACTCGTGAGAGTGAAAATTTGGTCGATTGTCGAAAGATTAGCTCGAAAGCCCGCCTGAAAGCAACTTATTTTGTTGTTTTGTTCGACCCATCTTACAAGCCTGGAATAGAGGATCTGGGTGAATAATTTTCTTAGAGAACTAAGCACAGAGATGCCTCTATTCTTTTCAGGTAAAATAGGGTCACCTTTTTTAAAAATTGCAGAGATAGATGAGGACTGGAAAATTCCTGGAAACTGCTCCTCCTCAAACATTTTGTTGAAGAGCACTAAAATACATTCTAAAAACTGCAAGGTGGCGTTTTTGTAGAACTCAGCTGGTATGCCGTCCAGCCCTGCAGCCTTGTTGTTCTTCATTTTTTTTAGCGCAACAACCAGTTCTAACATTGAGAATGGAGCGTCTAATTCTTAAATATATATAAAATGCAGTGCAAAGCTTATAGACTTATGGCATGGATCAGCTATGAAAAGTTGTTCAAAGTGCAACGCCAGTATATCCACTCCAATGGGATTTATAACTGACCTATTACGGTCACTCAAAATGCGCACATTGGCCCAGAAAGCTTTAGAGTCATGACTACCAACCAAATTTGATGCAGTTTTTTTTTTTTTAAAGTTCTTTTTTTTTGCTTACATAAATCTTTATAAGCGTTGTTATAATGTAGATATAAAGTCTTATAAAAAACATCATTTGAGTCTCTAAAGAGTTTTAAGAACTTGAACGATCTCTCTGTACTTTTTCTGCATTCGTTGTCATACCAGCTAGATTTAAAAATTGTTCTATTATTATTTGAATAGCTGACCGAAGACAGTCTTATAGTTTGAAAAACAAAATTTGTAGCTACATCTATTGTGGACGTTATTTGATTTAGCAAATTAGCTGAATACTGATTTAAGTTACTTTTGTAAACTTCACATTTTTTTTCGTTCCAACGAAGCCTTGTATTAAAATTTTCTTCGCGAGTTCTAATAAAACTTTCTTGAGGTTTAAACTCACAGGAGACATGATAGGCAGGTGCATTGAGTAGTTGGCAGGCAATACTAAAAAATCTTTAACGATATTCGGCCATTCACCTTTTACAAGGCAGTAGTCAATGACAGAGCAACCCTGTGACGATATAAACGTAAAATTCCCATTAATATCCCCTCTAGAAATACCATTTAAGATAAAAAACCCAAAATCCTCAATCAAATCCATCAAACGGTTTCCGTTTGTATTTATGGTTTCGTCTAAAGAGTTTCTTTCAAAAGAAAAACATCTATCGTTCATAAAGGAAGAGTTCTGATAATTCGATATCCTGCCGTTTAAGTCCCCAATTAATAGAATATTTTCATTATTTTGGCTTAAAAGGAAATTATGGAGTTCTTCAAAGTCAGAATTCCAATTACTATAGTTAAGGTAAATAGGAACTATTAAAAAGTGTTTTGAATTAATAATAAAATCTATTACAACCTTGCTATCGATAACTTTAAATGTAATATGTTTTATAAAAATGTTGTTTTTGATTCCACACAACATGCCACCGCTAGCTCGACCAAGCCTATTATTTCTAACAGCCGATATCCATCTTAAATTAAAATTTTCAAAATACTTAGAATATTGCAACTCTTTACCATCTTCTACAAAAGTTTGTAATAATATAAATATATCATAGTTTGATATTAATTTAAAAAAATCTGGCATTAATAATTTATTTTTGAGACCTGTAATATTATAGCAGAAGATTTTTAAATTATAATTAGTTAAATGGCAGACGGCATCTCTATCCTATGTTGAATGATGTTGCTTAAAGTTCGTACCCAAACCATGACGATTGAAATTACGGCGGATGAAAGTGATGCTCCTATTAAAACTTGTTTAAAAAAAAAACAAACAGAAAGGAGAGGACGAGAGGCTTTCAATTCTGAAGAACCAAACAAATATGCAGGAGGACTTTTATAATGAAGTCAAATCAACGATCAGGGAACTAAAAAAAAAATGTCAAGTTTGGAAGAATATACAAAAAAAACATTACTATCAAAAGAAGGATAAAAACAAAGAATTGCTTGCCATAAAGAGAGAAAAGCTTCAGCTGTATATAGAAGATTTGAGAAGCCGACAAAGAGACAGCACTGCAAGACTTAAATTAAAACAACAAAAGCTGGAAATCAAAAAAACTCAAATGGAGATGCATTTGCAAAAAATTTAATTTGTTTTAATTCATTTATTTTTCTTGAGAATGGAAGTGTTTTTATACCATTGTTTTTTATTAATTGAAGTATTTTTGTGTTATTTTTGTTCTGTTTTGAAACCTACCGTGTTGTATGTTCCTATGTTCCTAATAAAATTAAGATTTTTTACTAAAAGACTTTTTGTACCTAATAAAATAAGTATTTATTAAAAAAAAGTTGCACATCTTATTTTATTTCAACTTTCCATCATTGATATTAGAATTTCGTTTCTAATACTGATAGCATTGTTGTTTCTCTGGTGTACAGTATCATTTGAATTTTGAATGTCACTTGAGTCATCATCATCATCATCTTCGGGCTCATTTATGGAGTCGTCAACTATAGGAGTATTGTAGAACAAGCAAATGTTATGGAATGCTGCGCACACGTTTGTGATTTGAGTTGCTTTCTTCGGATAATAATGCAACTCTCTTGCCCGTAGCAAACATCTGAATCGATTTTTAAGAACCCCAATTGTTCGTTCGATTATGTTCCTTGCCTGTGC
Organism: Eupeodes latifasciatus; assembly: GCA_920104205.1. NCBI lineage: Eukaryota > Metazoa > Arthropoda > Insecta > Diptera > Syrphidae > Eupeodes > Eupeodes latifasciatus. The sequence continues at coordinate 109,242,258 of OV049926.1, forward strand.
ATGTTTTTTGTTGAATGCACTTTCACGTGACGCCAATTCGGGATTTCGATATGGAGTCAACAAATACGGTTTTAGGGGATATCCTCCATCTCCTTGGGGATAATAAAACATCAGTTCTTTTATGTTGTAATGAATGTTCTATTCTTTGAAATCTTACCTAAAAGGAAAGTTTTTGATTGTCCTCTTTCAGTTTCCCTTTCCAGAATTACCCTTAGGGTTGACATGTTAATAACATTGGCATCGTGAGTTGATCCAGGGTACTTTGCGTTGATGAAACGGATTTTCATCGTATCGTCACAAACCTAAGACAAAACTTGTAAATTAATATACAAAATTGTTGAAAAGAGTTTTCTTACTATCATTGCATTTATGCTGTAAAATCCTTTACGATTATAGTACGCATGTTGGAGATCCTTTTTTGGAGAAGCAATTTTAATGTGCGTGCCATCGACACAACCTATTACTCCTGGTATATGGCTGCGCACATAAAAATAAAGTTTAGCGCGCGATTTTTCAGCTTCGGTATAATGAAACTTAATCCACACTGGGCAAATTATTCTTTCGAGGCAGTTTAGCACGACGGATACGGTCGACTGTGCAAGTCCCAGACAATATTCGTTGCCAACACTAAATTGGTATGAACCATGGGCGCAGAATCGTAGGGCGGTAGCTAATTTTATAATGCTTGGAATCGAAGTTATTCGCTTTGCTGGCCTTAGATGGTTATCAATGTCAGCAAGTAATTGGACAAAAGCTGGCTTTGCTTTGATAGCCTGAAGTGTTTCAAAAATCTTTAAAGAATAATAAATTAGCAAATGAAAACAATCACCCTTATTCCGGTAGTCGTTTTAAACACCTTTAAAACGAGAACGCTCCAGAGACCACATTTTGGTGTTTAAATAATACGAAAAGAGCAGCGTTCTCTATGTTCTTTTTTTCCAGAGCCTTGTCGTTTTAGCAAAACGACCATTAGAATAAGGGTGAATATGTTCATGTTATTTATTCACATATTTTCTTCAAGTTCCAGAGGGTTCGTAGCGTTTCTCAAAAGCCTTCTATTTCTGGCAATGACCAACAGGTCATAACTTCTATTCCTATCCATCCTTTCGCGTGCTATTTCATCGTCGTCTGAATCAAAAAAAAAACTCGCTGGAAATCATGCTAACTATCTGAAAAGTAGTCATTTAGTTGCTTGCATTATATTTTTATAAAGTTTAACTACTCAAATTAAATTATTAAATAATTTCCCTACATGAATTATCACTGAAATTAACTCAAATGTCAAAATTTAGTCTTTATTCTCAATCCCAAAGTTCGCTGTTCACAGTAACAAGAAACTCTGTCGATGAAGATACATAATACCAAAAATACTTATTATCGATGCTTTCGACATTTATCGCATCGATCGTTGAACGACACTCGTAATAAAGGCCTTAACTATTCACTGCGGAATACTATAATTATAGATCATATGTTTACATATTACAGCTGGATTAACATAATAATGTAATTTTTTTTAATTAAACAGTTTAAATTCTCTCAACGTGCATATGCATAACAAACAACACATTATGTTAATTTCTATCGCTCTAAAACATAAATGTTAAAAAGGACCCAAGTTCTGCTGCATACAGAAAACCTGAGTAATATTTCTGACGAAAAAGTATTCCAAGTTCTTAAATAACAAAGGTTTAATATTAATGTATTTTAGCAAAGTGATAGGAAATCGAATTCTTAGTAATAACAGATATTTGCTTCTTTATGTATACCTAATAAATTGTATTGGTTTATCTGTCAAAGGTTTGGAACCCAATAAATTGTGAGTGATAAAGTAACATAAGTCATGTTAAACTAACCCAGTAAATTCCAGTTAAAACTTTGGTTTTGATTTCATTAAATGCAGTATACACGCAACCATACATGTCACTAAAATAGTTTTAGTAAAAACATGTAATCCGTGGGATTTGTCGAATTGACAATTTTTACATTTCTCGACGTTTCAAGATTCCTAGAATCAAAATCAAAGATTTTTAGAGAGAAACCTGTGTGTGAGCGTCTGTACGTACGTTCGTACGTTTGTATACGTCCGAAAATTGTATGTTTTATAATGTGACGTGATACCAAAAAAGTATAATTTTGAAAAAAAAACTTCATCTAACGGTTTTTTTTTATAAATCAAAAAGAAGTATTTGTAACCCGAATATTTTATGAACAAAAAATGATATTGCCTCTAAAATAATGGTATGCAACAAACAATAACGTTTTTGACCTCTGATTAAATTTTGAGAAAAATCAAGGTAACGGTTTTCTTAACAAAAATAGAAATCTATCTATCTTAATCTTTGCAAAAAAACAATATGCAGTTTTTTTGATAAAAAATAAGAATCTACAAAAAATACTACACAAAATTGGTAAAATCTGATGCTCGATTCGCAAAGCTCGAGAATAGACGAAGGTATTGACTTAAAAATTATTTCATTCTATTCAAAGCTTTTTCGTTAAAGTAAAATAATGTTCTTAAAAAATCTAATCGGTAAAAATCTAATCGGTATTATTTTGTACAAAAAATAAAAATAAAAAATAGAGAGACGGACACGGATAGGAAGTTATAAGTCGCATCCCAGCCTCTTTTTATTTTTGTTCATTTTTGGAAGCTAAGACTGATTTCTTGTTAGCATTTAACACCGTATTTATTTGTCGAACTATGAGCATTTAGTGGAACATTTCCTACTAGTGGAACATGTTGAAAGCAATGGGCAACTTTCCAACTTCCCCAAAGCGATGACACGCCAAACCACTACGGATATTTGCGGATTTCAATAAGCCAATCAAATTTTAGGAGACATTTCTAGTATTAACAACATTCTTCTATTCTTATTTAGTTGGACAGTTTAAATTAATTTGTATTTGCTTATGACTGCAATCTCTAAATACTTACCCAAGTTTCGAACAGTTCACACTTTTGTTGATTACGTACAATTATACAAAGCTATGCTCTGGTAGTACTCGTGGCGTGATGGTTATTGCGTTGGACTGTCATGCCAGAGGTCTTGGGTTCAAACCCTTCCTGTGTCATCTAAAGTTTTTTCATGGGTACTGCCTTTTGCGAGTAATTGACCAATCCCCCAAGAGTAATTCTTGTCATAAAAAGTGCTTTCTCATATTAGCCGTTTGAAATCGGCTTGAAACTGTAGGTCTCCTCCATCCCTGACAACAATACTCGCTCACAGGAATGGTTGAGAGTTGTAAGTCACTAGGCCCTAGTTCTCTAAATAATGTTGCTCCACCTAATTTATTTATTTTTATGCTCTAAGACAAATATGTCAATACACTGCAATATGCGCTGAGAAAAACATTATGTTATATGTTATATACTAACAAGCGTCATCGCTATGATACGTCAACACTTTCATCTTGCACTTCGTAGACTAACTGTTTGCTATATAAGCTGTTCTGGTCTTAGTTTTCAATAAAACTTTAAAAAGACTGATACACCTACCCAAATAGGTAAGATATTGTGTTTTGTGTATATACATATATTATGTTCAACCCAACGTCATGTTACGGTCAAAGCGACATGTACTTATGTGTCTCAATTTAATTAACCTTTTAAAACTTAGAGCTCTTACCGAGATTCACATAATATTCCAGTCTTTTACTATATCATGGGCTAGATCAGGGGTCGGCAAGTAGTTTAAAGTGGGGTCCGGATACGGTTGAAAACAATTTAATCGAGGTCTAGAAAAAAAAATTAAAAAAGTTTTGTAGTTTTTATTTTGCTTCATTTAAGTAACTGTAATATTAAAAAAATTACAACGATGGTCTTGAGCCAGTTTTTTATAGTTTGGTTCACGCGGGGAGCAGCAAATGCGAAGAGTATCATCAAGGTGGGAGTCTGATAATCTCGAACGATATTTGTTCTTCAAAAAATTCATTTTTGAGAAAGACGATTCGCATATACATATATTTCGAGCCAAACTTAGTAGCCAAGTTGATAACTAGTTTTTTGCAATTTTGATATTTTTAAATATTTACAGGGAAATATCTTCCTGAAGGTCAATTAATTCCAATTGTAATGAAGCTTTTGAAAGATCGAATAACTTTGCAGCCACTTCAGTCCATTCTACTACTGCAGTGACTTCATAAGGCATTTTAAGGAAGTGAGATAACTTCCCACTTTCTGCAAAATCTTGGAATCTTTCAGCAAATTCGCTTTTAAGATCGGATAGAAAGTTTGAAAGCGCTGCAATGTCTTCTTCTTCAGAGTTCTTCTTTTTATATTCAAGAATTCACATCCAGCTTACGATGAAAGCGAACACGCTTTGTATTAAGTCGCATATTAATTTCCCATTTCCTTGCAACTGGATGTTAAGCTCATTTAAATATTTCAGAACATCTTTTAGAAAAGCCAAAGCTAGTAAACTCGCGCTCTTTTGTTATGAACTCCAAGTGCTTCCTTGCTTGCTCTTTAATCATCCAGAAACGTTCAATAACATGACCTTTACTTAGCCAACGAATATTGTTGTGTTGCAGTAAGGCCAAATACGCCGTTTCACATTCAGAAAGAAACTTTTTTTTGTGGAAACGTTTTTAAACACGAACAATTATTTTAAAAAAAAATCCATATCGAACGAAAGCTCAGTAATTAGATCTCACAATAAGCCTGACAACCGATTCGACTGCAGAGAGAATTTTACTTACAAAAAAAGCGATTGTTTACATTTTGTATGTCAATTTACTTTATTTGTCTGTGAATACCTGCTTAGCCGCCATATTTAAAATTGCGTACAGGAGTTGCAAACGCACTTGCTTGTGTGTTAGAGAATCAATTTTTAATTTTGTTTAAATTTACATACGTACATATGTTATTAAATTGAATCGGTAGTATAGCTCAGTTTGACCTTTCGTGGTTCCGCGGTCCGCAGTTTGACCTTTCGCGGTCCGCAAACGGACCGCGGTCCGCCTGTTGCTGACCGCTGGGCTAGATATTGGTTCCTTGCAAGGAATCGATGTTTTAATTTTACCTACAATCAGGTCATACACTTATTGTCCACACTTCTTTTTTATGGTGCTCATTACCTGCAACAATCAGAATCATCAAAAACACAATCAACACGAACACATTCAAACTCCAGTTTTTAGAGTACTTAACCAATGAGAGTTAGATAGATAAAACAAAACAAAATTAACATACTAAAAGACATTCTAGATTAGATTTATACGGTAATCTTTAACTTAAATGTGCAGTTCATTGTTATGTCTTAACCCTAAAATTAATCAATAAGATAGGGTTGTTTTATGAATGCTAAGTTGCATGGAATAATGTTTTTATAACTTTGTTCTCTTTTACCATTTGCACCTTTTTTAAGAAACATCAGCGGCTCAAAATTGTAAAGGAATGAGTAAAATATTAAAGCCACCTTAGTAAGTGAATAAGCTTAAAAGATGATTTTCTAATTTTCTAATTTTAAATGATTTTGCATCTTACATCCTCATAAAGCTTTGACAAACTGTCACTGTTCAAATGCACCGTTTCCAATTAGTATTTTACTGTCAGCATGGAAAGCAATTTTAGAATGCCTTGTATTCGCTACATATTTAAAACATTACTAACTAGTAAAATGCTAAGACCCTAACAATAGGCTGTAAACAATTGTGTGCTAATGTATTTTTCATAAAAACACTTTATTACGCAATTTTTAAAGGGATGATATTTATATCTAATTACAAGAAAATGTGTGTAGGTGATTATTTTTTGGCATGATCAAAAAAAGATCAGTAAACCAAACAGCTTTGTTTCCTCTTTCAAAATAGTAACGAATCCCACGTTCTTCGATCCCATTTGCAATACTAATATATGGCCCGCTGAGACTTTGGTCAAAGAATTTTCACAAAGTCACAAACGAGGTGTTTCTATGAAAACCAAGCCAAAAAACTCAACAGGCTTGCCCTCTTCTACCAAAACGTAAGGGGACTTCGTAGTAAGACTGCTGACATTTTTCTTAAATCCCAATCATTTCCACATGACGTATTCGTTTTGACAGAAACTTGGCTTAATTCAAGCTTTTCCGACACAGAACTTTTCAGTCAAGAGTTCGAAGTTTACAGAAATGATCGTCATGTTGGTAATGCAAAGGATTTAGGTGGAGGTGTTCTCATAGCGGTAAAAAATACATATCTATCTTCTTCTGTATCTTTTCCGTTTGAACTATCAATTGAACTGGTCTGTGTAAAGTTAATGGTACAGACTAAGACTATTTTCATTTTAAACGTTTATATTCCTCCAAAAAGTTTAGAGTCTGTTTATAGCGAACTCGCCTTGGCATTAGACTTTGTTATCAGTTTGTCCTGCTCTGACACCAATATCTTACTTCTAGGTGACTTTAATTTACCACACATTGATTGGATTCCATCGGAAGACGAATCTTGCTTTGAAGCCTCTCTCTCTTCTTCACAATTGGAACTATCTTTTCTCGATAAAATCCTCTTTACTGACTTACAGCAAACAAGCTGTATTAAAAACTCAAAAAATCGAATTCTCGATTTAGTCTTTTCTTCTGACGCTATTAGTACTCTTGTTCTAGAATCTAGATCAGGAATTACTAATATTGATAAATATCACCCCCCCTTGGACATTTTTCTTGACTTAAGTAATCACCTTACTGAACACAGTAATTCCTTTGATTGCTTATATAATTTTGACTTCAGAAAAGCTAATTTCCAGTTGTTGTCTGAAGATTTAATCACTTCTGGAATTGCTGATACTTTAGCATTTTCTAATATTGACGAAGCAGTTTCAAATTTCTATAAGATCTTTAATAATTGTTTAGAAAAAAATCTACCTTTAAAGAAATCAAGAAATACAAACTTTAGCCACCCTTGGTACACGAAAGAATTGCGTTTACTACGTAACAAAAGAAATAAGGCATGGAAAACTTATCTCAAAACTCTGTCTCCAATCAATTTCTCTTTTTATGTTGAACTTTTTAACGAATTTAAGTCTCGTTCAAATTTTTTTTATGCTATGTATGTTTCTGATATGGGCACCTCTTTGAAAGAGAATCCTAAAAAATTTTGGAAACTTGTAAACTTAAAGAAAAAATCAGATGGCTTTCCAGTTAACTTCACTTACAAGAATCTTTCTTTAAATAAAACTGTTGATATCTGTAACGCTTTCGCAACAAATTTCCGTGAATCATTTGTTAATAGACCTCAAGAAGTTGATGAAGTATATTTTCACAATCTTCACTCCTTTTCGCAGACTAGCTGTAGTCACATCCCTGTGCTACAGAGTACGGTCCTTGATCTTTTATCCGTGTTGAATGATGACTGCTCAGCCGGTCCCGATATGGTATTCCCCCGATAGTATTAAAAAAGTGTAGTAATGCATTAGTTGAACCCCTTACGTTCTTATTCAAACTTTCTCTAAAAACAGGCAAATTTCCCAGTTTATGGAAGAAGTCATTTCTTACACCAATTTTCAAGAAAGGTAACAAGGCGGATATAACAAACTACAGGCCCATTGCAAAGCTTTCTTGCATACCTAAATTGTTTGAACAAGTTGTTTGTGAAAGTGTAGCATTTTTTAGTAAAAATCTTATTTGCGAACAGCAACATGGTTTTGTGAAGAAAAGATCAACCGTTACTAATCTCCCCACATTCTCAAACATATGTTCAAACGCTTTAGAACAAGGTTATGAAGTTGACTGTATATACACTGACTTTTCCAAAGCTTTTGACCAACTTAGCCACGGAATTATTTTATTTAAACTTAAAGCTCTTGGTTTTCCACCATTTTTCTTAGCTTGGATCAAATCATACCTTGAAAACAGATCCTATGAGGTAAAATTTAGAAATTGTCATTCTGAACCTTTTGTTGCTCAATCTGGTGTTCCCCAGGGAAGCCATCTTGGCCCTTTTCTATTCATCCTATCTATAAACGACGTATTGTCATGTCTACGTTCAAGTGATGTTCTTATTTTTGCTGATGACATGAAAATTTTTAAGATAATAAAGTCCACCCAAGATCGCATCCTTTTACAAGCTGACATTGATAGTTTTACATTTTGGTGTGGCAAAAATAGCCTTACCCTCAACCCTTTTAAATGCCAGACGATAACTTTTACTAAAAAACGAATCGCTAGTGTATTTGATTATTGTATATCTCAGCAAAAACTCTGTCGCGTCTCCAAATTTAAAGATTTAGGTGTTCATTTCTGTTCCAACTTAGAATTTACACATCACATTAATTTTATTGTTAATAAAGCAAGTTCTATGCTTGGTTTTATAAAACGCTGGGCAAAGGAGTTCAATGATCCCTATGTTACTCTTTCTTTATACAATTGTCATGTTCGTCCTCATCTTGAATATGCTTCGCAGGTATGGAACCCCTTTTACGAAATTCATAAGAAACGTATTGAATCAATTCAACATAATTTCATTCGCTTCGCCCTAAAGGGTCTTCCGTGGGAAGATCCTTATGATCTGCCTCCCTATGAACATCGTATTCAACTTCTTCCATGCAAACTCTCCATCAAAGGCGTGTTAATAATGATTTAATTTTTTTTCATCAACTCATTAATGGTGAAATTGATGCATCTTATTTGCTATCTTGTATACATTTAAATTACCGAGGCGGAACTCATCACCTGCGTACTTTTGACTTTATACATATTGACTTCCATAGAACTAACTATGGAAAGAATGAAGCTTTAAGTCGAATGAGCATTTTATATAACTTAAACAGTTCATCGATTGATTTAAATTTAAATAAGGTGGGATTAAAATCATTGTTTAGAACCAGTGCTCCACTATCGTAAACGTCTTTATTTTATTTTTTGATGTTATGTAATAATTCATGTTAAATGTTATTAATTATTATGTTTTGTATTTTGTGCGTGTGTTAGGCTATAATTGTATTATTTTCTTACTAACAACTAACACATGCACTTATGATGAGCCTCTGATCGTAGTGTGACGCTTGCTGTAAGCTAACTACTTTCTGAAATTCTGAAGTGTAAAAAAAAAAAAAAAAAAAATGAAGAAACTGATGCATGGTGGTACCTATGTTTTTTGGGAAAAGTTCCTTTCAACGTGCACAACTTTAATGTTTAATATTTTTGTTGGATTGTTAAAGTAACTTTGATATAATGGGTTTTGAGAATATGATGCACCATATTGAACAAAAAAAAAACTTTTACAAATGTCCCTTCATTTTTTGGCTTCTTGTGTTGGTATGTTTTTCCTGTTTTCAAAAAACAAAACTAAAGTTTTAATTCAAAAGTTTTTCTTATAATAATTTTAAAATAAATCCGAAATCAAAACAGATTAATTGTTTTCTCTTGACTTTTTATGTGCACATGACACGTAATTTGTGGAGCTTGTTAAATAAAAAACGAGTGGATACCTCGCCACATAAATTATTTTAATGGGCAGCCTTATGGCAGAAGAAAATTTTCAAAAGCTATTTAATTCTTTCTGGGATTAAAAATAAATCTCTGAACAGATAACATGCAAGAGCACTTATACTAACTTTATAATGAAATATTTTCCATTAACAACAATTTGTTTGCGATATTAATCGGGATCCGAAGTGAGTAATGATTTCCAATAAAATTAATACGCACATTATGTACATACATAGGTAGTACCCCATTGATGAATAAATCAGGAATGAATGAAAGTCGCTATATAATTATCCCCATCAGCGCTGATCCCAAACGCTATCGATTTTGAATGGGAAAAAAAGATAAAAACACTATCGAGTTTTTCACTGTAGGTGGATATGTAAAATTTCCCCCTTATTCGGACTTAACTTAAACATGCAACAACAATATTTCCATCAATATCCCGAACCATAGCAAAAATTGAGCAGAAATAGGTTTTGTGTGTCAAGGATTGAAATATAGCAATCAATCGGTGTGGCTACATAGAATTCCCTTGCAATCCAAAGCAACTGCAACAATGGAAATGGGACCACATTAAATATCCATCAATGACACCACGACCATCACTATGCTTAATAGTAGAATAGAATTGAGGAGTACATATTTGTAAAGCAAGCGACGCAATCAGTATTGCCGCAGGCCTTTGAGAAAGTGTTACAAAATGTATTAAAAAACGTAAAAATGCTAAAAACAATAGTAACATATCTTTAAGCATTTTCCGAAAACCAGAATAAATATTGCTTTGCGCATAGAATGACTATTTACGCATATGTACTTAAAATTCTATATTTTTAACTTCCCATAGGAAGTTATTGTAATGGGTCCGATTTGTCAAATTCAAAATTTTGACATTTCTCGACGTTTCAAGGTCCCTAGAGTCGAAATAAAAGATTTTTAGAAAGATGTCTGTGCGTCCGTGTGTACGTACGTCCGTACGTTTGCGACGTTTTTTTCGTTGTCCATAGCTCAAGAACCAGAAGATATATCGACTTCAAATAAATTTTGTTATACAGATAATAAGGCAGAAAGATGCAGAAAGGGCTCTCAAGAAAATTGCGTGGATGGATTTTTTACCATAGCAGTTTAAAAAAAAGGTGAAAATTTTGGTTAACCCTTAATATCTTACGAACCAAAAATGCTAGAGACTTGAACTAAATTTTATATAATATATTGCAACGTGATACCAAACAAGTGTATTTTTTGAAAAAAAAATCCAGTTAACAGTTTTTTTTATAAATCAAAAAAACTGAAAAAAAAAATTTGTCACCTCGAAAATTTTACGAATACAAAATGATTTTATCTCCAAAACAATTTTGTGCAACGAAGAATAATGTTTTTGACATCTGGTAAAATTTTGAGAAAAATCGAATTGATAGTTTTTTATAAAAAATAAAAACCTAAAAAAAAACATTACTCAAAGTTGGTAAAAATTGAATTTCGACTCAAATATCTTTTCAAAACTTTGAGATATTGGCTTAAAACTACTTTTATTTTTCAAAAAATATTGTTGTCAACATTCAGTAAAATTTTGAAAAAAATCGAATTGATAGTTTTCTTACAAAAAATAAAATCTTAAAAGAAAATTTAACAAAAGTTGGTAAAAATTGATTTTCGACTCAAATATCTTTTCAAAAATTTTAAGATTATGGCTTCCAACGAATTTTAACTTATAAGAATTATTTTTTTCAACATTCGGAAAAATTTTGAGAAAAATAGAATTTACAGTTTTTTTACAAAAAATAAAAACTTAAACAAAAAAATTAATAAAAGTTGGTAAAAATTGATTTTCGACTCAAATATCTTTTTAAAAATTTGAGATATTGTGTTTTAACTACTTTTATCTTTTGAAAAATAATGTTGTCAACATGCAGTAAAATTTTGAGAAAAATCGAATTGACAGTTTTTTTTACAAAAATAAGAACTTAAAAGAAAATTTAACAAAAGTTGGTAAAAATTGATTTTCGACGCAAATATCTTTTCAAAACTTTGAGATATTGGCTTTTATCTTTTAAAAAAAATTGTTTTCAACATTCAGTAAAATTTTGATAAAAATCTAATTGACAGTTTTTTTACAAAAAATAAAAACCTAACAAAAAAAACAATACTAAAACTTGGTAAAAATTTACTTTCGACTCAAATAGCTTTTCAAAAATTAAAAATATTGTCTTCAAACTTTTTTTATTTCACAGAAAATATTGTTTTCGATATTCAGTGGTTTTTTATAAAAATCCAACAGTCCATTTTTTCATAAAAAAATAAAATCTACAAGAAATAGTACACAAATTTGGTAAAAATTGATGTTCGGTTCTTGATATCTCTCAAATTAATTTAATTCATCTAATTAGTAAAAATTTAAGAAATGCTACTAAAATTGGTAAAAATTTGTTTTTCACTAAAAATCTATTTAACAAAACTAGATTTTCAAACTAAACTATTTCTTTATATGAAAAATATTGTTGGTAATATTAAAATTTTTAAGAATAATTCAACTGACAACTTTTTTAACCCAACACGAAAACCTTCAAACTTTGAAGCAAGACAAATCGACAGACGGGATGGGAAGTTTTCAGTGTGGGTCGCATCCCAGCCTCTTTTTGTATATTAAAATAAAAAAAAAACATTCAAATTTTGAAAAGACTTCTGGATAATGTAAAAACACATTTAAATTTAGTTCCACAAAACCCTCAAATAAAAAAAAATAATAAGATTCTTGATGCAAAAAACGACAAAGAACCTAAGGAAAAAGATTATCTTCTCAAAACTTAAACATAAAGAAAAGGTGTAACATTTTTCTTACTATTTAACATTGTGGCAATACTGAACGAAGTAATTGATGCATATTTACAAATACAAAGGCCTTACCCGACCGCATCTCGTCGACGTGCTCATAAAATGCCACTTATAAAGCTAACAGGATATTTTGCCGATGTAATTTTGAAATTACGAGTAGTTCGTTTGCTGTTTGGCTGTGTCGCAAAACTTGTTGTCGGAACCACACAATAGGTAAGTTGGGTAAACGTTTTAGTTCAAGTTCATAGATTTAGTCATTGCAATAGCAACAAATCATTAATTAAATAAATGCATTACTGATGATAGTATGAATTAACATGGGTGTATAGTTTTCGGCAGAGAAATAACACAGAATCAATATTTGGATATTTTTCGAACATACATTTGTTTGAAAAAAGTTTGAATTAACATAGTATTAGGTATAGGGTTAAATATGCATATTTAAGCACAATTTAGTATTAGGTATAAATATATATCATAGGATGATTTTAAAAACAACTTTTATAAAATTTTAACATTATTGATTTTTAATGCACTGGTGTTATCAATTTTTAAAAAAGGTTTTCTAAGACGACGATATTTAAATACCCGCAAGGCTTCAATGTAACACCCATCTGGCTGGTGCCCCAGTAACTTACTTAAGCCCATTGGACAGTATTCAACTATAACGGCTTTTAAAATGTCGGGCGACAATAACATCATTAAATCAATTACGTACATAACTCGAACATCTTGGAAATGTTGGGCTGTTATTTTAACGGCCTATGCTCTAGTGAAATAGCCAGTTGTATTCCTCCCCTTAAACAGTTGAACCGCAATACTCGCGCTTCTAGGAATGCCCTTCAGTTTGAGTCCGTACTGTTAAGTACAGATATTCGTATTCGCGAATGTGGAATACCTAACCACCCCTGTCAATGCAATGTTCAATACCTCAAAACCAATGTACACCGACATATCCTTTCCAACCCCTCCCTCTTTTCCTAATACTCACACTGCCATATTTAATGTAGGTACCTATTTAAGACACCAAAGGCATTGGAAACAACAAGATATAGGAAATGATATATAGGAAAAGGGGTCTAATTTAAATCCAGTATAGATATATTTTTTTGGGAAGTGCTTATAACGTTTCTATCACTAAAAAACTTTTAAGAAATATAAGTATGTTTTTCAATTATGATATTTATTCTGACAAAATGTTAAATGTAAAAAAAAGAACTACCAGAAAATTCCAATTGTATTTTCAATATGCAGGTACAAAAACAAACTCTCAAAATAAATGTCCAAGTAAAAACCCAACAATACAAAAACTTATACAAGAACGGGAGTAAATCATCGATTTTATTCTCTCGAAGTTATTCTCAAAAAACTCTACGAGGTGTGTTCAAAAAGTACCCAGAATTTTTAAATTTCGCGGGTCTGGAGAGTCCGAAGGTCAATTTTTTTTTGTAATGTGTTAGTATACATGCCCCTAAAGTATGATGCAATTTTCAGCTATATTCACTGCTTTCTTTGTCTGTGGTAGTTGCTAAGGTTCGACGTGTTTTTATGAGCTCGGCGATTTTTGCTGAAACTGCTGAATTTTGACCAATAAAACAATCGCATGAACATCGCTAAAGAGCTGATAAATGACGTCAACGACGATCCAAGTTTGCTTGAAAGGGTCATAACTTGTTATGAAACATGGATGTACGGTTATGATGTCGAAACCAAAGCACAATCGTCCACCTAGAAGCATCCAACGTCAAGAGCGAAAAAAGCACGTCCAGTTCGATCAAATGTAAAGGTTTTGCTTACTGTTTTCTTCGATTATAATGGCATTGTGCATCAAGAGTTCTTACCACAAGGTCGTACGGTTAATAACGAGTATAACCTTGAAGTTATGCGACGTTTGAGTGAAGCAATACGAAAAAAACGCTCAGATTTATGGAAAAACAATTCATGGCTTTTGCACCACGATAACACACCTGCTCACTCGTCATTGCTTGTTCGTAATTATTTGGCCAAAAACAATACCGTAGTCATGTCCAAACCTCCATATTCACCAGATATGGCTCCGTGTGACTTTTTCCTGTTTCCAAAGTTGAAGAGACCCATGAAAGGACGGCGTTTTTCCTCGATTGAAGAAATAAAGGCCGAATCGCTGAGAATGCTCAAGGACATATCAAAAATTGAATATCGAGAGTGCTTTGAAGATTGGAAAAAAACCCTGGCATAAGTGTATTATATCTGGGGGGACTACTTTGAAGGGGACCACATTGATGTAAACGAACAAATAAATATTTGTTTCAAAAAACGAAAATTCCGGGTACTTTTTGAACACCTCGTACTTCCACGTTTCAACGGTTTAAACGTATCAAACAGTTTTAACTCTAGGACACAAACGGAGTGCAAAGGAACCCCATTTAAAATTGAAAGTCGTTGTATCTTTATTAAAAAAACGTTATTAAACTGGTTGTCATGGCTTTTTTTTTTTTTTTTTTTCATTAAATTCTCTCCCTCCAAAGCGTGAATAACTTGGTCAGTGAGGTGAAGTAGCAGGTTTGCGTGATTGTTTTTTAAAGAAAAGGTTTTGTAAAAATAATATTTCGGCGTCTTTAAAAATTATAAAATTGTTGTTCCTTCAAGTTTTTGAATGTGAAATATTTAAAGTAATAATGGAGACACAAATAAGACATTACATAATTTCTCAAATGCTGAATTTTTGACATAACGACTATTTTGTTTGTAAGGCTTCTTAAAACCATTCTACTTGTTGCTCTTATTTAAAACATACAATTTTTCACTATCACAACGTCAAACTGTGGCATATTGAGGATGGAGATGATTTCCCCCAATCATTCGTAAACTGCAGAGCCCTAAATGCGAGAAATCTGTTTATGAACATAGGCTTCAGATGATATACTAGAGCAAATAAACTTTTGTTTTCCCAGTAGGGGCCCCCCTATAGGCTTACACGCAATTTGTTCTAGAAGAAATGATGACTCGATTATGATTTGCATCAAAGAAACTAATCTTGCAATCAATAAAATTGATATTTGCTTGCACTCTTCACGAGAAACTTTAAAAAAATGTAATATTAATTTTGTTATTGCATTAATTATTATGTTATATGTTAAACTTATGTCTTCTGTATCTTCTCTTCTGCGTGGCTTCGTGAACGAGCTATTTTAGCCGCAAAAAATATCGATGTTGTTGTTGTATCAAATTGTTCCAATCAATCGACACTGATACCAATCCTGACGAACAGTGGCGTCTTTAGGCATGGGCCCGGTGGGCCAGGGCCCAGGGCCCCACAATTATTTGGCCCCCAAATCCACCAACTCAAAATTAATGAATCTATACAAGAATTATATAGAAAACGAAATAAGGTTAGTAGACAGTAACAGAAAAACAAGTTTCATTTTACTCTCCGTTCCGTTGTAATTCTCCTCCTCAACATCTTAAATTTCTGGCAACATGAATCTTTAATTATACACCTGCACACGCTGTCAACATTATTTTAACAACTCTGCTTTCGTTCTACTCTACAGTTCTGCACACATGTTGACTTTTCAACTCACTCCATAAACAAACACAAAGTTGTCCCATGATGATTCATTCATCGCAGATCATTTAAAAAAATGTGTGAACTCAGGAAAGGGATACACTTCCTATTTATCAGCAACGAATTCATTGATATAATGGGAAAACAAGTCCTAATGAAAATTTTAGGTGAAATTAAATCGGCAAAATATTTGTCCCTAAGCGTTGACAGAACACCCGATCTTTCTCATATTGACCAGTTGACTTTTGTAATTCGGTATGTTAAAAATTGTGTTCCCATCGAAAGGTTCTTAAAATTTATAGCTAATCAAGAGCATAAATCTGAATATTTGACTGACACAATCTTGACATTTCTGGAAAATCATGGTATTTCAATAGAGGATTGTAGAGGACAAAGCTATGATAATGCGTCTAATATGTCGGGAAAATATTTTGGTTTGCAAGCAAGATTAAAGGAGAAGTGCGAATTTGCTACCTTTGAACCTTGTGCAGCACATTCTCTTAACTTAGTAGGCCTTCATGCGGCTGGTTGTGTGCAGGAGGCAACAAGTTTCTTTCAAGTGGTTGGAAAAATATACAACTTTTTTTCTGCTTCTACCCATCGCTGGAATAAATTGAATGTATGTTTAGGTTCACATAGAGTTCTTAAAAGCCTTTCTGAAACAAGATGGTCTGCACGAGCTGATGCAGTTAACGCGCTCCATCATGGTTATAAGCAAATTACTGAAGCCTTGACATCTATCTCGAGAGATCCAGAGCAAGCTCCAGACAAAAAAAGCCTGTCTAAGAAAATGTCAAAACTGGAGTTCCTCATTTTAACAAAAATTTGGAGCACTTGTTCACTATGTTCTTTCATAAATGATATAAGGGAGAATTTTGATAAATTTGAAGCGTGTGCCAAAATTCAGAATCCGGGTGCTTATTATAAAGACTTATTGCAACGAAATATAGTACGAAGTTCGCGTGCCACATATTTTGATGGTTTAAAATATTAACTTTTTTTCCAATTATTGACACTATTACTTTGCAATTAAAAATACGATCCAATTTTTATCAAGAAATTAATGCATTGTTTGGCTTTTTTTGTCGATTGCAATATTTGACTTCAGTGGAGTTGCAAAATTCTTGCGAACTGTTTTCAAAAAACCATAGAGATGTTAATGCAGAAGAAATTGAGGTAGAATGCTTGCACCTCGTACAGTATTTAAAATAATTCAATAAAGATGTAAATAAAGATCTTATTACAATATCAAAATTGTACAGTCTAATTACAGTGGATGAAATTGGGAACACATTTCCAAGTGTAGAATTTTTTTCGAATTCGTTCGTTTTCGAATTTGGACCGGATACAACATGAACTTCGAAGCACAATGCTACAAGATAGACTAAACAGCTTGTCAATTTTATCAATTGAAAATGAAGTACTGCAGGAAATTGAATTTGATGACTTAATTCATGATTTTGCAACTGACAAAGTCAGAAAAGTATGCCTTCAATAATATTTTATTGTATCTGTACTTAAACTTACATATACGTTATCTAAAAAAAAAAAACAAATCAAAACAAATATAAAGATGTAAAAAAACATACAATTAAAAAAAAAAATATAAAAACGTAAGAAATCAATCAAATTATCAAAAATCAACTATAAAGAAAAATGTTTAACTATTGAAGGTAAATTAAAAAAAATTATAAAAGTATAAAAAAATATCTGTTTTATATTTTTTAGATTTAGATTTAGATTTATTTATTTCTTATAATTTACTCAGTAAGATACAATATCTTATAAATTAGAGTAAACATCAGTACCTTAATACTATAAGTATATTCGTTATACAATTGCTTAAGTGACATTTGATATTTAATTCAAGAACAAAAATGAAAGAAAATCCTTTTTATATCATAAGTATCTTAAACATTAGAAAAGGAAAAATAATTAAGCATATCCTTAAAATATTAAAAAATTAATATAAAAAAAACAAATAGAAAAATTATCATCATCAAAATCTCTCAAAAAATTCTCTGAGCACTCCTCGAAACCGGTTCGTGCAGCTTATCATCCTAATAGAACGAGGGAGTGAATTCCATAATCGAAAAGCATACACATAAAACTGTCGTTCAGATACTAAATATGAGCAGCGTATTGGGATAAGGTCACAAGATCTACTAGATTGTGGGAAAATAATTTTATTAAATAGGTATTCCGGTTGACGTGATTGTAAAACATTATGAAGCAAGGTTAAAGTTCTGTGTTTGAATAGATTTTCCAGAGTGATGCCGTATAAAGATTTAGAAAAGTGAGATATGTGGTCATATTTCCTAAGCCCATAAACATAACGTGCTATGCTATTGAACGCAACGTTAAGTCTGCGCTTGTGCTCATAGTCACAGTTACTGAAAACTTCACAACAAAAAAGCATAACTGGAACGATTAAGGTCTTAGCTAACATAGATCGGGTTTTCAATGGTATTAAATAATGAGAAGTCCAAAGCATACGAAGACCACCATACACCTTTCCTAACGTTAGTCTTATATGGTCATTCCAATTTAAAGTTTTATTAAACGTTACTCCTAAATTTTTCGCCGAATCAACGAAACCAATTGCTGTATTGTTCAGATAAATTGTCGGAAAATAGGAAGTGTCAATATTGATTCTGGAAATTACTAAGCACTTCGATTTTTTAGGATTCAAACAAAGGTCGTTTTTACGGGACCAGAGAACTATTTTATCCAAATCCTCATTTACTTCGTATGCGCCATTCTCCAGCATTCCAAGTGAAAAACTATTATATAATTGTACATCATCCGCATACATGTGCAAGGAGGAGTTCAGCGAACAGGAAGGTAGATCATTTATATACATAGAAAACAACAGAGGGCCCAAAATAGAGCCCTGAGGAACACCTCTACACAAAGGTAGAAATGAAGACATCGAGTCGTTAGCATACACTGCCTGGGACCTATCAGTTAAATAAGAAAGAATGAGTTTTGCTGATTGTGATGTGAAGCAAAACTGATTTTTAAGCTTTTTACAAAGTGTGATACGATTTACGGTGTCGAATGCCTTAGAGAAATCTAATAGAGTTAGAATGGTAACCTTATTATCATCGACAGCCACTCTTATGTTTTCCACAATCTCAATTAAGGCTGTGGTACAACTATGCTTAGGTCTAAAACCTGATTGATTGATGCATATCATTCCATTGGCACTAAGAAAACCCCTTATTTGTTTATTCATTAGTCTTTCCAAAGCCTTGGAAAGGAATGGTAAAATAGATATGGGTCGGAAATCATCACATTCACGATTTTTAGGAATAGGTATAACCTTGGCTTGTTTCCAAGCCGCGGGAAATGTACTGGTCATAAGAATAGAGTTGAATATATGAGTTATGTATTTCAGTACATAGGGCAGTATGGCTTTCAAAAAAACTGGATGCAGGCCATCAACACCGACGGAGGTAGACTTTATGGCTAAGATGCTTTCTAAAACGTCAGTTTCATCAACGGAAGAGAAACTAAAACCAGACCAAGAAAGTCCATTTGACGGTGTTTCAAATAGTTGTGACTCGTCCATTTGGTTCTCAGAGTATGAGGCATTTAATGTAGTGAATTTGTGGTTAAGTTCATTACAATCAATTGATGTAGCTTTATTGGTCATTTGCTTACCAACACCAATTTCTTTGAGATTTTTCCAGAGCTTCTCTTTGGCAAGAGAAGGGTCTAATTTAGGAGCATAAAATCGTTTTTTGGATTCACGTATTTTGCTAATTACCTTATTTCTCAGAACTTTGTATATATTATACAATTCATCAAGCCTAAAAGTCTTCCAGCGTCTGTATGCTAGGTTACGTTCTCTTACAAGAGACTTAATATTGTTATCAAACCAAGACTGGTTTTTATTACGAAATTCTTTTGTAACAAGAGGGACATGTGAATTGAAGAGATAATTTATATTAGTATGAAGAAATTGTACTTGGTCATCAACAGATAACATACCATATATTTGAAACCACTCGATTGAATTCAAATCATATTCTAGCTGCAGTTTGTCAACATTGTTGAAATCTCTATAGCTAAACGTAGAAGATGATTGCAGAGGCCAACATTCAAACGTTAGGTAAATTAGATCGTGGCGAGAGAAACAGGAAGCAGAAAGTTGGTCATAAAGAAGAACTTTATATAAATGACTCACAAAAAACATATCCAGTAAGGTACTATTGTCTCTTGTAAAATGAGTTGGGCTTATAGTGTTTACAGGAAATAAATTAAGTGATTTCATACTATCCGTGAGCTCAAAGCATCTAAGAACGTTATTATTAAAATCTCCCGCAACAATGACGAAAGGTGATACAAAAGATAACTCATCAATTACAGAAAACAATGGTGCTAAATCAATATTAGTATGTGGACGATAAACTGATCCCAACAGAATTTTATTGTTGTTACATTTTATCTCAATGAATAGATACTCAACTGCACTACCTGGAGGACTCTTACGTATTAACCTGCAATTTAAATGATTAAGTGCAAAAACTGCAACGCCCCCACCTTTACGACCGCTTCTATCGCAGCGAAAGACATTATAACCCTCCATATCAACTACAGAATTACTAGACAACCAGGTTTCACAAACACAAATTACGTCAATTTCAGAATTTACGAACAAATATCGGAACTCGTCCAACTTGGGACTTAAACTTTGAGCATTAATATGACAGACCTTAAGCCCAGAACGCTGTCCATCCAAAACGCGAATCATTGATCGAGTAGAATCAAAACAACTATCGAAAACATACTCCCTATTACTATTGTTAGGATATGGATTAATCATTATTAAAAAAGTTTAAATGACATGGACCCATCTTGGTCCAGTACAAGGGAAAAGTCCTAAACTGCATGACCAGATTAAGAAGAAAGCTCAGAAACGGATAGAAGAAGATGATGATGATAAATTTATATTTTACAATATTGAGATTCATTATTTACAAAAAAAAAAAAAAAAAAAAATTTATATAAAGAAAAATAAAGAAAGATTGAAATATGAGTTAATGGAAAAGAAAAAAAGAAAGAATAGCAGAAGGCTTTATAATATAGTATTAGAAAGAAAATATGTATTATTTATAAGATAAGCGCAAGTTATCGTAAGAAGTGAAGCTTCAGACAAAAAAGAATAGCGGAAGGCTTTATAATATGATATTAAAAAGAAATAGAAAAAAAAATTAATGTTTACTATCTTTAGTTCTTTTTAAAAAGTAAAAATATTTAAAAACAAAAAACACAAATTAATTTTAAAATGATTTAATGAATTAAAAAAAAATATATTATACCTACTTTTTTCGGCCCCCAAATCCTATTGGGCCCAGGGCCCCCAAAAGTCTAAAGACGCCCCTGCTGACGAAGCAGTAATTCTACCATATACCTAACTACAGCGCCCAGTTCATTCTCGAAGCATCCCTCTGATTACCAAATTGGATTTTGCTGCAGTGTTCCAGACATCAAAATTGTCTTGTCACAGCATTTTAAGTCATTTTCTGTTTTCTTCAGATGATGGTGAGAGCTACTGACTAGACGTGATTAAGCAGGCGGGCAGTTTATCTTGTGTTTTTCTCCAATAATTAAGTTCCCAAACTCGACAATTTTCTACTTAAACATTCTACAAGTGGTAATTTTAATAAAACCAGTGAAAAAAACGTGTCAATTATAAATACAAAAAATTGCAAATCAAATTAAAAGAAAAATTCTTATCTCTTTCTTTTTTGTATGAGTTGCTAAGCTATATAATTCCTTTGTCTCTCTTCGAACTTAAAAAAAAAAAGAAAAAAAAAAAGAAAATCAAACATCTAACTTGGTTGCATTTATGTCTGGTCGAAACGATTATAAAGTCAGCAAACGAACCCGCGCATCAGACGCCGCCGTGACAAAACTTAGATCAAGCTCACATAACTCACCTCGAACTTCGCCTCAGCAATCTTCAAAAAGAATGGCTTTTGATGACAATGCCTTCTTGTCCAAATTGGATGAAAGACTCGAAAGACAAAGTGAGTTCATAATAACTCTCTTATCGAAACAAATCAGAGATGACAATCAAGAACTCGCAAACAAGATTCAAGTTCAATTTGACGAAGTGAATAAAAACATTAATGATATAAACACAAAAGTTCAAAAACTCGAGAGTGCAAGTAATAAGATCAATATCGAAATCGATTCACTTAAATCAGATGTAAACAACATAAATTCTTCTTTTTCTGTTCTTAAATCTGAGCTTTCTAACGCAAAAAATGAACTAGAGCAAAATAAACAAAAGCTGTCTTTAATGGACACCGAGCTCGCCGACGCGTCAGCAATGATAAACAATCTTGATAATAAACTAGTAGCCAGTGATGCAGTGATATTTGGTGTACCGCATATTCCCGATGAAAACCTAAAAACGCACTTTAATCATTTATGTCACACACTTGATATCAAACCACCGGTGTTGATTGATATATTTCGCACTCGCCCGAAAAAAAACACTGATAATACAGTTATAATCATTAAATTTAAATCCCCGTATGAGAAAAATTTCCTCCTAACTTCAATCGCAAAACACATAAAAGACAATAAAATGCAACTCTGTCTCAAAGACATCGGACTTGAATCAACTTCAAAAATTTTTATTCGCGAGTCTTTATCACAAAAAAATAATTATTTAGTTCGCCATGCAATTCAACTTAAGAAACAAAACAAAATTGCTGCGGTGTTTACCATCCGCGGTCGAGTATACGTCAAACGAGAGATGTCAGATGCCAAAGGAATATGTGTCGATAATACAGAAGACCTCGATGGAATTGCCAGCCTAACTCTTCATGAGAATTGAAACTTTGCTTCTTATTTATTTACTAATATTTTTTTTTTTTCACTTATCTCATTTATTTGATTATTATAACTATTATTTTTTTTTTGTTATATCAATAATTTCATTCATTCTTTCGTTTTCTCTTTTTTTTTTCTCTTTTTAAAAAATTTTAATAAAAATAAATTTTGTGCTACATCACACCTCACTATTATATTTCTTTATTAGATATTTCTCTAATTTTTGAAGGTGACTACGTGGTCCTTAATCTATTTTATTTTATTTTTTTTTTTTTTTTTTGTTATGGAAATAATTGATAATGGAGAAGTTTTCTTTGATCGTAGCAATGATGGGGTTTTGAGGTCGATGGTAAAAATTTTAAATAATCAAATGGCAGGCCTTCGGTTGTGTCACTTAAACGCACAAAGTTTATTTTGTAAAATTGATGAATTTAGGGATGTTTTTGGAGGTTCTGATACCGATATCATTTGTGTCCCTGAAACTTGGTTTCTGGATTCAAATAATGATTCAATGTATAGCTTGGGTAATTTTAAGATATATCGAGCCGATAGATATGGGAGAAGAGGTGGCGGAGTGGCAGTATATGTACGCAAAAATTTAACCTGTAAAGTGATTTGTAAGTCTGAAGCGGATAGTGCGATGGAATACATTTTTATTAACATTATTGCTAGTGACAGTTCTTTAACAATTGGCGTTGTTTATAGACCAAATAACGGGGTTTCACTAACCCCATTGCTTACACTTTTGGAAAGTATTTCTTTGCAATCCTCTAAAATGATCGTCTGTGGTGATTTTAATAGCAATCTTCTTTCTGACAACGTTCTTGTTTGTGAAATGAGAACATTTAATTTGTTTCCAGTTAATACCACCTACGACACGCATTTTGTAGGAAGATCGCAAACACTTTTGGATGTCTTCTTTGTAAGTGATATCAACGATGTGATACATTATGACCAGTTGTCAGCACCAGCTTTCTCAAACCACGATCTCATTTACTTAGCGTTCGATTTTAGGATGCACCGTCTGGAAACCGAATTTGAGTACCGAGATTTTAGAAGAGTGGATTATTCTCGTCTGGAACAAAATATTCAAAGTATTGAATGGGAAAGTGTTTACTATCTACCATCTCCCAATGCTCAATTAGAATATCTGAATTCAAATATTTTAAATCTGTTTGACAATTTCGTTCCAATTAGAACAAGGAAAATCAACCAACGTCCTTGGTTTTCTAATGAAATTCGACAGCTCTTATTTCAACGTTATCAAGCTTATAAAAGGTGGAAAAGGTTCAGATTAGAGGTTCAACATCATTATTATCGTACCCTTCGCAACCTAGCTGTAGGAAAAATAAGATCCGCTAAAGTTGAAATGTATAAGAATAAGCTAGGAACAACATCAAACAAACGTCAACTATGGAAAAACCTGAGAGAAATTGGAATTGGAAAACAAAACACAGTTTGCAAGGAGGATATTGATGTAGATGAACTCAATCAGAACTTCGTTTCGCTCCCTTTTCCACATCTTTCTCGTTTTTCTTCTGAGCTTGATGAGCCTTTCAATGTTTCTCACTCAGATAATCCTTTTGAATTTGTTTGTGTTGAAAGCACAGATATCGTTGAAAGCTTACTATCTATCAAGTCGAACGCAGTTGGAATTGATAATATTCATCCAATTTTCGTAAAGGCCATTTTACCATATATTTTGCCCTATTTAACGCACCTTTTTAATACTATTTTAATGACTGGTATTTTTCCAAAAGTGTGGAAACAAGCTAAAATTTTGCCCATTCCTAAAGGAAACAATATGAAAGAGCATAGACCGATTTCTATACTCCCTTACTTGTCCAAAGTTTTCGAGAGAGTCTTACAAAAACAACTCAATGCTTATCTAAGAGCTCAAAATATCTTGTCCCCTATGCAATTCGGTTTTCGTCAGCAGCATAGTTGCACCACAGCTGTTATAAATGTAGTTGAACAAATTAGATTGGCCTTAGACGATGATCTTGTAACGTTTTTAGTACTGCTCGATTACTCCAAAGCCTTCGACACGGTGGATCATTATAATTTATGTTACAAACTCTCTTGCCAATATGGTCTATCATCATCTGCTGTTCATTTAATAAAAACGTATTTGCAAGGACGAGAGCAAGCAGTCTCTGTAAACAATAAAATTTCGTGCTTTCTTCCCACAGTTAGAGGTGTTCCCCAGGGTTCTATTTTGGGACCCCTTCTCTTCTCGTTATATATTAATGAACTTCCAGCTAAGATCTCGGGGTGTTCCATTCAAATGTATGCTGATGACGTTCAGTTGTTTAGAAGCTGTCCTCTCGGGCTAATCGACGATTGTGCACATATAATTAACAATGATCTCGCTGAAATACTTAGTTGGTCACAAGATAATGGACTTTTCCTTAATCCACTCAAGTCGAAATGCATAGTGATAAGTAAAAAAGTGCTTGATCTAGACTATTTCCCAAGTATCATCTTGAATGGTACACCAATCGCATATACATCCAGCGCAAGAAATCTAGGTATGTTGTTTAATAGGACGCTGACTTGGGACAGCCATATAAATGCGGCCGTGGGTAAGGTTTATGGAATCCTTAGAATGTTGTGGTCATCACTTCATTACACGCCTTTAAATACTCGGATGATGCTAGCCAAAACTATAGTAGTTCCGGTATTGACATATGGTTGCGAAATCTACTGCAACTGCGATGCCGTCAGTAGGAGAAAATTGAATGTAGCCTTTAATAATACAACACGCTACATATTTGGCTTGCGTCGGTTTGATCGTATATCAAATTTTTCGATTAAAATCTACGATATGTCCTTCGATCATCTTATTCGGTATAGAACTCTTCTCTTACTCTTTAATATAATTCAAACACAACAACCTTGTAGTTTGTTTAATAGAAAACGGTTCAGCTCCTCAAACAGATCCCAAGCGCTAGTATACCCTCGGTTTACTTGTCGGACCTCAGAGCAACAATTTTTCATCTGTGCTATACGTCCTTGGAACCTCCTTCCAAGAAATGTAAGAAGAATTAATGTCGAATCACAGTTTCGTAGAGAGCTTCGAAGTTACTTTCAAAATGCGTAATTTTACACTTTCTTTTTATTTTTGTTAAAATTGTCTTACAAAAAGAATCTAACAAGTGAGATGTATGTATAAAATATTAATAGAGTTAACAGTTTCAGCATGGAAAACTTAAAAAAAAAAAAAAAAAAAAAAAAAAACATACAAAAAAAAAAAAAAAAAATGTGCCTTATGAAATATTTTCAATTTTAATGTTAAACAAATTTTTATTTTTATTTTATGAAGTAGCTTATCTCCATTTATTTAAATGTATTATTAGCAAAACACTAATTTATAAGATTTTTTTTTCTTACTGTGTTTATGCATTCAATAAAAATATATTATTATTATTATTATTATTATTATAAAAGTAAAAGTAATTAAAAAAAATAGGTCCGCAGAGAACTAGGGTCTAGTGACCCTAGTTCAACCATTACTGTGTGCGAGTAATGCAATGATGGAACCAAATTAATTAACCAACAAAATATGGGACCATAACCTGATGAAAAGGGATTTCAAAGAAACCTAGAATAATCCAGAAGATATAAGGATATATGTAACTCGTTTTGATGTACAGATTACAGAGTAGAATAAGTATAAATTAATTTTCATAATAAACTACAAATAGCTGCTAAGGAGTTATATTATGAAAGAGAGTGTTTGAACTAGTGAATATAAACAAGTCTAATTACTTCCTAAAGTAAAATACATAAGTAGTAACATATAATGTTTGTTATTTAATGTTACATAAAAATGTTGCAAATTGTGTAATATTTTTGAGACAATAAAATATATTTATCTAACTAATAAATTGACTTGTGTTTAAAAAATGGATCTGTGTAAGTTATCAAACTAGCCCCCTTACTATAGCGGGGCAGTGTAATAATCAGTGTAAGCTAATCAAACTAAAAGATTTCTGAGAACATATGGTTGTATTCTTTATATACTGTTTCTGAGTAGTCCAACCAGCAACTACCTATACCGTACCCGTTTATAGTTGAAAATTGTAGATTTCAAAAAGTCACTAATAAATTAGAGCTGTCGAATACGCTTAGAAACCAAGTTGGAAGCTATTCAAAAATGAAAACTTATTCCTTAATTAAATGTTGATGCTCACAAGGAATCTATCTATATATTTGAAATGGACGGATATGATTTTTTTTAATTTAAATACTTCTTCTTACGTCCAATAAAAGCTTTGTTTTTGAAGTTTGAAATATATGTAAAAACAAAAAGTTAAAATGTATAAGACAATTTGAAACTAACTTCAACATACACAATACCTATTAAATAATTTTTTTAATTGTATAATTTTTCACTCAGCTCATACACCAAAAACAAAGAACTTTAAATGTATATTTTTCTTACCGAATAATGATTCGCATGGCTTCTAGGATTAAGTGGGTTGATATTATATAAACAAAATCGTTCTCTTGTTCTTTTTGCTGTTAAATCTTAGTCTAGACACGATGACACGAATCGCAACAGAACTTGGTGGGTAAGATACCTACCTAAAAATAAAAACTTTTGACTTTTTCGCCGGAAGACAAATAAAATAATTTCCTGAAAACATACCAAAAACCGGTATCTGCAGGTTAAGGGGGAAAATCTCACCCGACACACGCCAAAGTTGTATTTTTCATTCTTTTATCAGCAAAATATTTCAACTTTAGCATTTTAATTTTTGCGTTTCGTTTGGATTCAAATATTAAAGGACGAGCTAACAAAGTAGGACGAAGAAAACAAAATATCCTCAATCCCCATCACCCTTCTTTTGCTTACAGGAAAAGAATACTCTGACAACAGACTGAAAGCGGGTATAGCTTTGTTCGTTATTCAGCACTTTTAGTGGTATCTTCATGTTTCTTTGGGTACGGACTTTCGGTTCGTTACTCCACTCTCTTCAGCTTAAATATTTTCAATTCATTTTCCTTTTTTGAGAAGGTATATGTATATATGAACCTATGTAAAGAATGTTTGAGTGGAATGGGTCGTGGCCCATAAAGTGACCTGAACGGCCCACTTACCGTTTCATTCAAAAGAAGAAAAACAACAATGAAGTCGATGGAAACGCGAGAATGATGAAAATTAAAATTATTATCCCTTATTAATTAAAAAAAACTTTCGCTTTTCTTCGCTTCAAAGTTTCCGAGAATTAATTTTTTGAGAGATTTTCAATTATTAAAATTGGCTATTTTATACATGCGCTCTTTGAGGTATTATTGGAATCACGAGAAAGAAAATTTGAAGTTTGATTTAAGTCTAAGAATTTATGTAACTTGTCGGATATTTCTTGGTAAATTTACCTATTGTAGTTAGGTATATTGATGTTTATTAAAGGTATACATACTTATATGATATGTATATTGATAAAGAGTTTCTCTCGAAAGTAATCCCAGAAATTTAAATTGAGTACCGCATATGACTTCTTATACATATACATTTGATTAGAGTTCAATGGTATAATATTATAAATTATGGAAAAAATAAATTTCAGATAGCCTACAAGGGCAAGTACGGGCGACACACCGCAAATTTTTGTGTCTTAAATTGAATTTATAAATGTCAAAAAAACTCAGTCTTTGGCAGACTTGCTGAATTTTGGGTCGTGAATATGATCTAAATTCGTACAAACTTCAGCTGACCCAGAGTTGTTTCAAATATTTTTAATTGAGAAAAAAATACAACAACACTTTCTTTTGTATTGAAGTTTTTTCATTTACCAAACCTCAAAAAAAAAATTCTTATTATTTCACACTATGAAAGGTAAATAAAATAGCGAAGAACGTTCGTTCATTTATTTTAATTCAACTTCAAAATTGAATGGATTGAATCTACTTAGAGACTAGGGCTTACTATGTTGCATGAACAATCAATATAATAGTAAAAATAATTAGCGATTTCAATCAGTGATCCTCAGGGACGTCTTTACCCTTTTGGGGGCCCTGGGCACTTTTCGAAAATGGGGCCCCTGTATGATTATATAAAAATGTTATGTTGTGTAATAAAGGTATACAGAAAAAATCACATAACCTTGAATTGATATTTATTCTTTTAATTTTTTAAATAAATACATTTTTTTAATTCATTAAAAAAAAGAGGCTGGGATGCGACCCACACTGATAACTTCCCATCCCGTCTATCGATTTGTCTTGCTTAAAAGTTTGTCTAAATGTATCAATTCTTACCAAATTTGCGTTCTATTTTTTGTAGATTTTATTTTTTTTATGAAAAAACGGACTGTTGGATTTTTATAAAAAAATTATTGAATATAAAAAACAATATTTTCTGTGAAATAAAATAAGTTTGAAGCCAATATTTTTAATTTTTGAAAAGCTATTTGAGCCGAAAATCAATTTTTACCAACTTTTATTAATTTTTTTGTTTAGGTTTTTATTTTTTGTAAGAAAACTGTCAATTCGATTTTTTTCAAAATTTGACTGAATGTTGAAAACACTATTTTTTGAAAGATAAAAGTAGTTTAAAGCCAATATCTCAAAGTCTTGAAAAGATATTTGAGTCAAAACTCAATTTTTACCAACTTTTTCTTTATTTTTTTTTTAGGTTATTATTTTTTGTAAAAAAACTGTCAATTCGATTTTTCTCAAAATTTTATCAGATGTCAAAAACATTATTCTTCGTTGCACAAAATTGTTTTGGAGATGAAATCATATTTTAGTCGTAAAATTTTCGAAGTGACAAATTTTTTTGTTCAGTTTTTTTGATTTATAAAAAAAACCATTAATTGAATTTTTTTCCAAAAATATAATTGTTTTGTATTACGTTACAATATATAACATAAAATTTAATTCAAGTCTCTAGCGTCATTGGTTCATGAGATATTTAGGGTTAACCAAAATTTTCACCTTTTTTTTAAACTGCTATGGTAAAAAAACCACCCACGCAATTTTCTTGAGAGCCCTTTCTGCATCTTTCTGCCTTATTATCTGTATAACAAAATTTATTTGAAGTCGATATATCTTCTGGTTCTTGAGCTATGGACGACGAAAAAAACGTCGCGAACGTACGGACGTACGTACACACGCACGCACAGACATCTTTCTAAAAATCTTTTATTTCGACTCTAGGGACCTTGACACGTCGAGAAATGTCAAAATTTTCAATTTGACAAATCGGACCCATTACAATAACTTCCTATGGGAAGTTAATAAATAGTTATTGCAGCATTTAAAACATACACATACACAATGTAAAAAAAAATAAATATGTCATATAAAATTCAAAAATAAACCAAATTTAAATAACAGACAATTAAATAAGTTATTGAGAATGTAATTTAAAGAACAATATAGTGACACAGACCATATTTTTTCAGGTAAAAGAAAGGAATATTTATTGAAGGGGTCTTTTTCTTGATTTGAGATTAGTAAAATCATTGATCACATCTTCAAAATCGATGCCTCTGAGGATGTCGCTTTCGATTGACATCAGCGACAAACATGCCAATCTTTCTTGAATCATTGTAGTTCATGAGTTCGTTCTTGATTCTTTTTAACTTAGAGAAGGAACGTTTCCCATTGGCCACTGCAATTGGTCACCATCATACTTAAGTTAATTCTTAGTGCAATTTCAACATTTGGAAATTCATCTTCAATTTTATTAGTTTTTAAAAAATTATAACGCTCTAGAATGTTGTCAGATTTTTCATTTTATTGTCGACTAATTTTCGAGTAGTCTTTTAAATTCAGGCATTTAGCATGTAGTTCATCTCCGTTCACATCTTCGGTGTAAAATTGAGCAAAAGATTTGCAGTTCTCTTTTAAGTCTTCTGAATTCAGATTTTTTAATCGAAAAAAAGTCAAAACGTTGGCCAATTTTCGTATACGAACCTAGTCACTGTTTTAAATGAACGCTTAGTGTGTCGACAATGGGAAGAAAGGTTTCAATTTTAGATCTTTCTTTCCCAGTCATAATTACTGAGGGTCCAGAACCGTCAAAAAAAAGTCTAGCGTGAGCTTCTACACCTTTCCTTTCAAAAAGGTCCTTATATTCGGAATCCGGGTTTTTTTGTCTGGCTGATGAATCAAAGTTATCAAAATTGTCCCTGAGCCCAATTATAAATTCATCTATTGCACTCAGAAAATTTATTGCATATCCACGGTAATATTTTGTTTTTGAAGTAAAGTACTTGTTTTATTAATTCTTTGCATTACAGAGTCCCAAAGTTCTGTAAGTATGGTAAATTCAAGCTTGGACATTTTTTTGCAAAGACTAAATGCTTCCTCTCTGGCCTCTCGTGCCTGTCCTTAATCGTTCGCGATAGACATCAAAGCTTCTTCAATTTCTTGAAGTGCGTCAGCTCGCGCCGACCATCTTGTTTGAGAAAGACTTTTTAAAACCGAAAAAAAGTTATAAAATTTTTGAATAATGTCAAAAAATTTGGTTGCTTCTAAAATACACCCAGCGGCATGCACTCCTACCAAGTTTAATGAGTGCCCTGCACATGGTACAAAAGTGGCAAATTTACATTTTTCTTTTATTGTTGCCTGCAGACCAGAAAAGCTTCCTTTTTTGCCGCATTGTCGTAGATTTGGCCTCTGCAATCTGTTATCGAAATGTCATGATCCTCCAAAACCTTCAGTATGGTTTCCGCTAAATAATCAGATCTATGTATGTTTGTTAATTGGAATAAAGTCCAAAATCCTTTTCAACAGGCTCGTGATATTTTATGTAACGAATAATAAATGTTAGTTGATCAACATGAGACAGATCGGATGTACTATCAACGCTTATTATTGACCTATAGAACAAATAGTGAGAAGTGTAATCTTTCATCTATCTCATTGAATGGCCAAAAACAAAAACTCTTTACCTCTTTACCTTGAAATCTTAAAAATCGAGTGCCGTTCATCCGACGGATAGTTAAATCGCCTATGTATGAGTTACTGCGTTGATGCAAACTTGTATGCGCGATGCAAATATAGAAACACCATTATCTTTATGTTTTCATACAGATACAGTGATATTCAAAATGTGTGTGTTTTTTTTTGTTGCCACTCAGTTAGTTACTCATATTTCTGTTTTAATTTGAATATAATTTCGCAGGGAATGTGATTTAAATTGTTCAGCAAAGGTTGTTGTTCAGCAAGGAAAGTACGAATACTGATTATTCTTTATGCATCTAAAATTGTATCGAAATATTTTTTTTTTTTCTTGAAAATAGACCAATAGAGCTTAAGTGATGTTTCAGCAATTTGGGGCCCCTGGTGATTGCGGGGCCCTGGGCCCAGTGGGCCCAGTAGTAAAGAGGGGTCTGGTGATCCTAAGTCAGATGTGTATACTTTTGCAGTCTTACAACTATTAACTGTGGATTAATAATAGTAGTATACCATGCATGAATTTAGTATATACTAAAAGTCTCTTTAGAGTAAAAACTTAATTTTATTCGTACGAAATAATATAAATATAAAAGTCTACTTTTTTTTGCTTTCGTTCTATGCATATCTTCTACTCTGAACGTCGAACTTGTCGAGTTGTAGAAGCTGAGTAAGGTCAATGATTCTCGAGAATTTTCTCCAGATGAGTCCGGAAACTAAAGGACGTTTTTACCCCCTACCTTCCCAGAATCATCATCCATTCCCACATAAACAAGGCATACCAGCCTACGTTTATGTCACCAACTCCCTTCCCACCTCCCACGTTGTAATGGCGAAAAAGCTAGACAGCGCTCCTATCTCCTATGCTCTTTCTCACTCTAGGTAACCTAGCTGAATTGCTGTTACCGAATCCCAATCTTTTCCTCACATATCAGAATGATGAATTAACATCAACTGATTCCTCACCCTATCTCTACCTCCCCTACCACCTCTCATCTTTATTGGGCTGGATCTAAGGTGTTAAACGACCCGTGCCGATGATCAGCCTGGCTGGGGGCCCAATTCAAAAATAGCCCAGTCTCTAACGGAGTATCCGGATACCTGGCGACCTCCGGATTAACTAGCCTTATCTGTACATGCGAATCTCTGTGCAGACGGACCTCTTTTCTTCGCAACTCGTGGGATTAAGATGAATAAAACAAAAAACAAAAATGTAAAGGATGATGAGACCGGTATCTCTTCAGGACCGGGCGGCAGTTTGGCGTCAAAGCCTGTTGCCGTATCTCTTGCGGCCAACACAGAGAAGGGAGTAGTGGTAACCATGGACCCTCCTCTGCAGTTGGTAGCAATGAGAATATGAAGGTAGCGATACCTAATTTCAGTAGTGGCAGGGTTGTAAAAAATGGCCCTACCACTACTAATGAGAGTACATCCAGAAATGGAAAGGGGAAACTCTCAAAAAGCCTATATAGACAAAGGCGGCAAGCGGCGAAAATCCTAAAGGCTCTGGTGCATCATCGGGGGCTGAAAGGACACCGCAGCAAACCGCTAGCGTCGAATGGGCTAAAAGCATACTTGCTACAATAAGAACCAGTAAGGACTTTACGTCTAAACGGAAAGGTCTCTTGAGGGAGCCGTACCGACACCAAAACGGCCTCGGGTGCACAACACCAGCACTCCCCTCAATCCCATCAAGAAAGCCATATTCAGTGACGTCGCGAAGGGCAAAGTCGAGGTTGCGGTCATTGATAGGAGCGATGACGATGGCACAATATAGCCTGATCGTTGGCAGTTGGTCAAGATTAAGCTCTCGGGTGGCTTTTTAAGCATTTTGAGGGAGCTTTCAGGACCACTTCCTTCCATAAGCGATGGGGGTTGGCATCAAAGCCATGTCAAACTCATGGTTTGTGGCGACCAGGTCTTGTGATTTATACAAGCTCGCTGTCAGCCGGTTAGGTGAAATTTGGCCAGGTGCGAAGCTCGAGATTGTCGCTAAGGAAGACATTCCTAGCAGACCTAGAGCCCGCATTTGGATCCCAATCGAACCTGCTGGTATCGAGGACATTCTCGAGATGATCAGAGTTTGTAACCTGTCCCTTCCGACTCATAACTGAAGATAGCCAAGCTAGAGAAGGTGAAGAATCTTTATAGGAGTGCCATTTTGGTACTCAATAAGGAATCTTTGGCTCCTCTAGCCTTAAACGAGGGCTCGATAAACTATGGCTTCAAAACCATAAAAATTCGAGTCTATAAAAAAGATGAGGTTAACGCGGAAAGCGGGCCTCCAAAAACAACCGAAGGTGAACTAGCGGTTGGTGGGCCTGGGACGTTCGTCTTCTCCCCTAACAGAGGGTGACGATGCACCCATGCCCTCTCCAATCGCGACGTCACCCTCTACAAAAGTCGTAGACAGTCCATCCTTAATGGAGACTGAGGACGACCTTAACATGATCCTTCTGAGCGAGGACGAACTCTTGGGTTCATCCTCAGACTCAGAGGATCAGAACAAAACCGTGGTGGAGGTTGATCTGCCTAATTGTAGCCATAATGCTGCAGTTAGTGCAGATTAATCTCCAGCACTCCATAAAAGCCTCGGCCTCCCTTCTTCTCCGGCTGGCAAGAAACGGGGAAGACATTGTCCTGATCCAAGAGCCATGGATTGTGGAATCCGTTGTTCGAGGACTCACGACTCCTGGGTACTACACACTGTGTGTGACAGATAAAGGTGAACCTAGATCTTGCATACTAGTGAAACGTAGCATTAATGTATTTTTACTCCATCATTTCAGTGACAAAGATACCACCGTAGGCCGTAGCTAGGCTGGAAATAACCAAAGGAAGTTTCTGGCTAGTGTCGGCGTATCTTGGCCATGACCACCTTGGCCCTCTCCCTGGAAAAACCTTGGAGAAAATCGTCGCTGAAGCGGAAAGGTAAAGGATTCGCCTAATTATTGGGAGCGATGTTAACGCTCATCATACGGTATGGGGAAGTACCAATATCAACGACAGAGGTGAGTCTCTTTTTGATTATATTCTTGGTACTAACCTCTTAGTAAGTAATGTTGGAAATAAACCAACTTTCATAACTAAAACTCGACAAGAAGTCTTAGACATAACTCTTGTCTCAGATACTATACACCATATGATCTTGGACTGGAAAGTATCCAAAGAACACTCGTTCTCTGATCATAGATATATCCAGTTCAATATCAATGTGAATGATAACCCGAGTCCATTGACTTTTCGAAATTATCGGAAAACAGATTGGGCTTCATACAGGAACTCATTACAGAGTTTACTAAAACCTGGACTATCTTGTCCTTCCTCTAACGCTAATGAACTTGACAACAAAGTCAATGACCTTACCTCAGCTATGAACAGATCGCTAGAAATTGCTTGTCCACTTATACACATAAGACGAAAAAGGAAACCACAATGGTGGGCCTCAGAGCTTGACTCGCTCAGGAAAGAATGCAGGAAACTTTCCAACCGACCCAAAGCCGCAAGACTAGCCTCTCACTGGGATTCTTACAAAGAATCCCTAAGAATTTACAAGAAGGCACTAAGGAAATCTAAACGATCTTCTTGGCGATCCTTCTGTGGCACGAAAGAAGAAACTTCTGAAGCCTCTAGGTTACGGAAAATTCTTTCAACTAATCAAGCGATGCCAAGCTGCTTGAAAAATGCAGACGGCTCCTGGACAAATTCAAGTAATGAATCGCTGAACTAACTACTGGATACTGGATACAGGTAGTTCTCTCATCGAGACTTGCAACGGTTATATACGTTCAAGTCCCAATACAATTTATCCACAAGGTCTGATCACAAGGGACAAGCTACAATGGGCTCTCAACAGCTTCAAACCATTTAAATCTGCAGGACCAGATGGAATAATACCAGCCGAGCTACAAAAGACTTCTGACATAATTGCACCAATCCTTGAGGCAATTTTTACCAGCTGTCTTTACCTGGTCCATGTTCCCTCGGCATGGCGAGAAGTTAAAGTTGTTTTTATACCCAAGGCAGGTAAATGCTCGCAAGTCAATCATAAAGATCTACGACATATAAGTCTATCAACATTCCTTCTTAACACCTTGGAAAGATTGATTGATATCTATTTAAGGGCAAGTATTGATACAAGACTTCTGTCTTCGTCTCAACATGCCTACTGTAAAGGTAAATCGGTGGAAACAGCGTTACACACCTTAGTTCGCACCGTCGAATATTCCCTCCATCATAAAGAGTTCACTATGGTTGCTTTCCTTGACATCGAAGGTGCCTTTAACAACGTGGACACATCTGCAATCACATCTGCACTAACATCTCTAAATGTAGAGAGTTCGCTTCAGGAGTTAATTCATTTAATGCTTACTAGCAGAATAATTAACTCAAAACTGGGCAACTCTTCTAGCAGACGATTCGTTAGTAGAGGGACACCGCAAGGTGGTGTTCTATCCCCTCTCCTCTGGAACCTAGTGGTGAATGAAATCCTAACTAGCCTGGATGCGGATGGTTTCAGAGTGATAGCCTATGCGGACGTTGCTATAGCAGTTTCAGGAAAGCATCTTAACACGTTAAAAGAACTCTTACAAAATGCCTTAGACAGACTAATACTTTGGGCTGATCGGTGTGGACTGGGTGTTAACCCACACAAAACCGATTTTGGTCAACCCTCCCCATATTAGAGGAATCCAATTAAAATTCTCAGACGAGGCTAAATACCTGGGTCTTGTCTTAGATAAAAAACTAAATTGGAAACGCAACGTACAGGAAAGAGTCAAAAAAGCTATTGTAGCTCTCTTTTCTTGCAAAAAAGCCATCGGTAATATATGTGGACTGGGTGTTAACCCACTTACAACCCAGAATCACGTATTGGCTAAACACATCGGTAATCAGACCGATTTTAATGTACGGTGTGGCAGTATGGTGGACTGCTTTAGAGAAAGGTATAAACCGGGATAAATTAAATAAAGTCCAACGTTCAGCTTGCCTATGTATAAGCGGATCGCTTCGCACGACCGATATGCGGCACTGGACACCTTACTCTACCTAACACCTCTTGACATTTTTAGCAAACAAATAGCTGCAAGCTCTGCTATTCGCCTCTAAGCTTCGTCGCAGTGGACTAACAACAACATTGGCCACTCCGTAATTCTTAGTTATTTAGAATCGATTCCAAAGCACACAGACTACACCATCCACCAACTGCAATTCGACAGAAATTTCCAGATTTCTATACCTCCCAGATCTTTTTGGGAGGATAGGACATTCCTGGAAAACAAAAGAAGGGGTTGGTGGAGGTGTGTACTCTGAACGACTGAAATTAAGTCTCTCATTCCGCCTTCCCAATCATTGTAGCGTGTTCCAGGCGGAACTTCTGGCGATAAAAGAAGTCTTGTCCTGGCTTAAAGAAAACGTGATATCAACATCTGATATCCGTATTTTCTCAGATAGTCAGACCGGTATCAAATCTCTGGATTCTGTCTCTACAAACTCTATAACAGTCCATAACTGTCGATCATCTCTAATGGAGATGGCACAACAGTTTAATATTCACCTTTGCTGGGTGCCGGGCCATAGAGACATTCCAGGTAACTGTAAGGCAGATGAACTCGCCAGGAACGGTACAGTACAGCCCATCCTACCACGTTTGGCACGTACTGGCATACCAATCGCTACTTGTAAACTAACTAATGCAAGACGCTGTGAGGAGGGCAGGCACCAGGTGGAACAACATCACCACGTGTCAAGTCACAAAAAACATCTGACCAACACTGGATTTAAAACGTTCAAGGTGCTTGCTCTCTCTAAACAGATCGCATATAAGCTCGATAATAGGTGTCATAACCGGACACTGTCTAATAGGAAAGCACGCCACGAGATTAGGCGTATTCTCAAATGATTTTAGCAGAAACTGCATGGACGAGGAAGAGGACGAAACAGTTCTTCATCTTCTCTGCATATGCCCTGCTCTGGCTCGAAAACGCAAGAATTACCTAGGAGAATTCTTCTTTCGATTTAAACGATCTAAATCATATCGGCTTACTCAGCCTCTCACGTTTCGTAAGAGACTCAAACTGGTTCCATTGAGCTTATTCATGAAGATTCATGTGGTATCACAATGGCCCATTAAACTGGTCTAAGTGTGTCCGTTTCCATCTTGGACAGCCACTATAACCTAACCTAACCATGCATATCAAATTAATTAATTTATTAAATTTTAAAGTTTAACTATCTAAGAAAAAAATGAATTTATTTCATTCTGCCTCACTCTCAATATCGCGTAACTTAATATTTGTTCGCCGTAATGATGGGTGCAAACTCCAAAACTTGAGTATAACTCTCATCTCTGGGCTGGTGCTCCAGAAACTTAGTTAAGCCTCTTGGACAGTATTCAACGAAAAGCTTTTAAAATGGTTGGTGACAATAACATCATAACATTGTCGTTAAGTTAAATGTCATGCCCATCAGTTTACCCATGAGCTCAACTTCAGCCGTACTGTGAAGTATCCTCACGAATGGGGATGGGTGCTTCAAAATGAATTCCAAAAAAAATGTTGTGAAATACAAATTTAGTCAAAAAGTCAACAAATAGTTTGATTCACTATTTGCATAAATCAAAAAATTAAAAGAACTAAAAGAACAAAATTGAAGTGCGTTTTATTTTCAAATGTAATTGTTTTTACTTTGATTTAAATGCCTTTTTTATGTACGTGGGTAAGCCACTAAATGTGCATAGGTTCGAAATTGGGGGATAATTTCTCATATCCTCAGAATATTAACAATTTAAATTTAAAAAAAATGTACATATGTATATTCTGACATTGAGACAATCGAGCTTTATATTGTAACCGCTTCAGAGGGTTTGACTATGCGTTTCTTTTTTTTCATATACAAAATTCATAAATTAAATTAGGTGGCACAAGAGTCCGTTGAGAACTAGAGCCTGGCGACTTACAACTCTCCACCATTCCTGTTTGTTTCGTGTTACAGAGGCATGCCTGTATTTCGTTACGAAGCTTATCAATAACCCAAGAAAACTCAACAAAAACTAACATTTTTAATCTTCACCGTTTTTAGCAATAAAATTAATTAAATCAATAGTTTTCTTGAAGCAGACTTTGGAATGAAATTAGGCGTTAAAAAATGTCTGACAACAGGTCTGGAGCCTTAACTTTTTGAAAAAAAGCTAGATCTTTCCTCAAAATCTTTTATTCCGTCCAATCTTTTTCAAATTTATACTAAACCAATCCTCAATTAATCTCAAATTTAAAGCGAAAATAATTCTTATTTTGATTTAAAACCAATACCAATTAATTTGTTACCGCCTGTAGGTAAGCAGTTAGCTTCGCTGGTAAACTAATTTAAATTATTTCATACATTTAAAATGAAATAAGAGATGAGGGTATATTTTCTCCACTGAGGTACCCACCTACAGATGGGGCAATTCTTAATTGATTTTGCCATAGTCTCCCATTATATGCCCGATTTGTTTAGCATAAAATTTTCAAAATAACAGATAAGTTACGTATTTTAGACGTAAAGAGCGCCAAATATTAATTTTGTCCTAGGTGTCCAAAAAATTAAATCGAGCCCTGCCTGGAATACATGATAAATTTTTAGAGGTTTTCGATCTGTATTGTAAAGTTTGGTGAACAAGTACTTTGGGACAGATTTAGTTGGTTTAAATATTTGCGTAGCAGGTTTTTTAACTTTTCATAATAGGAAAAACAAAACAATTTAAAAAAAACTTGACTCATAAAACTCCATGAGCCATTATGGCTTGTAAATAACAATATATCATGGTCCACCATCCGCACACATGGTTCACATTAAAATTGAAGGCACCTACTCGCAGAAACCAAAATGAGTAGCGTCACCAACGTGTCCATTAAAAGAAAAATTAAATAAAACTAAGAGATACCTACTTCGAATAACTACCTTCATACCACAGACATGGATATATGTATGTACATACGTCCATATGTATGAATGTACATATTTGCATATAGGTATACACTAAAGTTTTAGTGATGTCCAGTCATGCCTTTTTAAATTCAAAAAGAAAAATTCAATGAAAGCCTGGACTATGTTATGCAGGATAGGACAACATCAGCTAGCATAAAAATACCTGGGAGCTATACCATTAAAACCATAGCCTTCAGAGGAAAAAACTCAATACTTAAGGCATGGCTGGACCATCATTAATGCAAGGCATAAAAACCCCT
This sequence comes from Eupeodes latifasciatus, assembly GCA_920104205.1. Taxonomy (NCBI): domain Eukaryota; kingdom Metazoa; phylum Arthropoda; class Insecta; order Diptera; family Syrphidae; genus Eupeodes; species Eupeodes latifasciatus. Next base: position 109,282,037 of record OV049926.1, read on the forward strand.
TTTGGTACACAGTACTGTTACTACCCACACCATTATAATCTGCTTTGGCCAGAGTATGTAACCTCATTTTCTATTTTTACGAGTATTCATTTAAATAGAAGCCAGTTAGGTCTAGCTTCACTCAGTACTCACTACTCAATTCGCAGTCACAATCAGCGTTGCCGCGAAGACAAAAATTTTAAGGGCCATTTTGAGGGCCATTTCCAAAATGTGCGGGCCACTAGCCCACTACCTTAAAAAAAATTTGTTTAGGAAAATAATAACAATTTATCTTTTCTAAATAAACTTATTATATTTCGAATTAAATTAATTGAATTAAATTAAATATTAAATTTTCGAATAAGTCATCAAATCCATAGCCAAAATATATTCCATTTAAGGGTTTCAAAGAGAACTGTTCGAATTCAACTTCAAATATATTGTCTAGGCTTTCTAAGTACTCAGCTTTAAAAATTTTTTTTAAAATAACATTACATTTTTTGTTTGCGTTGCAACAACTTTTTTTATTTTGGTGTTCTTCAAATCAAGACAAGATACTCTTGAAAAACTTTAAGTTCTTCTTGCCTTTTTGGGATGTGTTTTAAGAAATTGTAGATATGACAAAACAAACAGACGAGGTATGTACTAGGTAGGTGAAAAAAAATAAAAGTTCTGTTCAACGAGGTTTTGTCTAGATCAGAACAGCATGTGTTTCGTGAGAAACGTCAGATCAAATTAGAACAGTCAGTTAAACGTCAGTTGTCAAAAAAAAAAAAAAAAAAAATTGCAAATTGTGTGAATTTTTCATTTTTTGTGCTTTTACTGTGAAAAATATTATTAAAAATTATTGAAATGGAAAATCAAGAGATTGCTAAGATAATACTAAATAAAAATGTTAGTGGTTCAGACACCGATAGTGATTTTTCGTCGGATTCCTCTTCAGATATTGGAATGAAAGTGTGACGAATGTTATTACCTTTTCTTTGATGAAATGTAAAATGTATTTTATATAAATGTATTTTATAATTATTTAATTAAACAAATCAAACAAATTGGCAAAATAACTTTATTTTATTTTTTTTTAAATCACGAGAAAAAAAACAATGAACAGAAAAGTAGAACAGTTCAGCACAGAAAAAACCTCAATGAACAGCAAAAATCTGTACTTTTCTGTCTAGAACAGTCCAGCATAGCGTTACTGAAAATACATAAAGTGGCGATTGGCGAAAACAAATAAAAAGCAAACGTCATGTCAGTCTGAATGAATGATTTCAGTGTCATTTTCAATATGGGAAGTTGTATATGGTGGAAACACATTGATAATTTTGTTGATGGAATAAAAAGATTGGATTTGTTGTTCTAGAAAAAAGAAAATATATGATATGCGGGCCATTTCATGTTGGCCCCGGGCCACGGGCCAAAATAAAAAACTTAGTGCCAAATGGCCCGATCGGGCACATTTTGGCAACGCTGGTCACAATCCAAACACACGACACACCTTTCGTCTTTGTGTGAGAGAGTAGAAATGAAAGTCCTCCATGGTTGTATATCCTATTCCTAAAAAAGTGCAGGTAGGTATGTATTCCTTTATACCTATGTATTTTCTTGCAACTGTGAACCGAAAGGACAGTATGGTTGCTAATGTTGGAAAAATGTTTCATCCGCATTAATGAGGCAACAATTAAGTTGTTGGTAGACACATAAGAGGCAAATGAAGGTGGCATGGTTTACGTGCGAAAAACGTAATTAAAGCGTGTGGAAATGAAAGATTTTTTCAATGCGCTAAAAGATACAAATCTAGAAGAACAAAAAAAATTGGAGATTTATATGAAAAACCATTGAAAGTTTGTGGTGCTGGTTCTGCTTTTTCCGTTTTTATCAGAGTGCCATCTGTTATTCAGGTTAACGTGTGCGGAAAGCCATTTCGGAGCTATCTTTATAATTAGAGAGAATGCACCTCGAATAATTAGAATTGTAAAATGCTTTTTTGTATTATAATGTTGAGATATGTGTTAGTTAAAATAATTAAACTAAATGAGCGGATAGATTGTCAATGTGAGAGGTGTGTTTGCCTGCTTGCTTGTGTTGAAAACCTAACAATAAGCTATTGACTAATATGATTCGAGCTGGGGTTCTAAAAAAATGTTTATTTTCAAAACGGAATTTATTTGAAACTTAATTAACTTTGAAAAATAATAGTTGAGAAAAAAAAATAATTGTGTGTTTAGAACGCGGTTCGTTTCAATTTATTAAATGAGAATGCACAAACATTTAAACATGTGAACAATTTTGATCTAAAATTGTTTGTCATTTTCTCATATAAAACTGATAAATACCAAATATCCAACAACTGAAGCTCAATAGGAGTGTTTCAGTGCCAAACGTTTACAATTTGACCAAATACCTTTCCTATAAATACATTTCCATTTTTTTTTGTATATACATATGTATGTACATACATAATTTAATGATTTTTGCCTGCATATGTACATATATACGTTAGTATATTAGAAACTTATTGTTCTCCATATATGTATGTTTTTCGAAATGCACAAGGGCGATCTGAGAACCGCGCCTGTATGCGGTTCAATGAAGATTTCATGTCAAATGCCATAATCGCCGCCGAGCAAACGGGACATTTATACCGCACTCTTCAATAATGCGCTGAATAATGCATATTATCCAGTGCATTGGATAATATGCGTTATGCTGTGGTTCATCCTCTCCCGAAAAAGGGAAAAGACAACTCCAACCCGTCAAATCTTCGGTCGATAAGTCTTCTTCGGAGCATAAGCAAAGTTTTTGAGAAGATCATCAATAGGTCGATAAGTCTTCTTCCGAGCATAAGCAAAGGTTTTCGAGAAGATCATCAATAGGGCTCTCACTAAGTGGGCTGTGGACAAAAAACTAATTCCTGATAAATAGTTCGGGTTCAAGGCGAGTCATGATAATGACACAATTCATGCTGCGTCTACTTGTTTCTGATATCCAATGGAACAAATAAAAAAAAAACGGGTTGATTTGGAAAAGGCTTTCGACACCATTGTTGTATATGCTTCATAATATGCTTAACGGTAGAAAGTTTGTTGTCAAAAGTGGCAATGTAACTTCTACCACAACATTCTTAATTAAAAATGGTCTTCAACAGGGAGCGGTAGTCTAATAGGTAGTCTAACCAAGGCAATTGCATACGCCGACGATCTAATTGCATACAGAAGGGCCCGTAAGGTTGAGGTTATTAAAATTCTTTTGCAGTGTGGTTTCGACAATATTCAGCGATATTGCGACGACTTTAAACTAAAAATAAATGTCCAGAAGTCGGAGACAATTCTGTTCCGGACTCCGTTGGCTAGGCCCACGAGGGATACGGATACGTGCAAGAATTGGCGCAAGATGGTCATCGTTGATCTTCACGGGCAGCGATTAACGAGCAAAAGTGTAGTGAAGTGACTCGGTATCTAGTTAGATCAGTATTTATATTTCGTGAGGCATATAAAAGATTCTCTGACCACGGCCAGAGGAGCCTTCGGTCTGACGAAATGGCTGTTTTACAGCAGTCGGCTTGACCCCGACAGGTGAAGGAAATTTGCCCCTTTCCAGATGGAGAAGTTTCGGATGTTCGAGCGGCAGTGTTTACGACGCTGTACCGGCTTACATCGAACAGCCAAATATTCTTATTACTATTCCAACGAGGTCCTATACAACGGTGTTGTAAGAGTTGTACTGTTTCGCCACCTAATTTATTTATTTTTTATTTTAAAAAATTGAATGTATTGCTGTAGCAGCAACGATAACACTGGCAACAAAAATAGTAGCACTGAGCAAATATCTTGTCAGGGTTGTTTTATCATCTTTATGCCATCATTCTTGAATGGAAATTGTATTCAGCGCGGTAAGAAGGGCTTTCTTCTGAGATCAATCGTGTTTCTTGTTTCAATCATAGAGAATGATAAAAAACGGTAGAAATGTGTAACTTAAAACTGCATAGTGTTGAACTTCCCACCTCAGCTTTAAATAAAAATACATAACTTTTTGACACGTAACGCGTAGTTTGTTTTGGTTCCATAACGCGATTTTTGTTATAATTTACAGGCACCCAATTGCAGGGCCGGCCTCAGCCAAACTTGCGCCCTGTGCAAGATTTGTAGAAAGCGCCCCCTTTTTTATATTTTCACACATAAACTGATACACAAGCATAAGCCTTTCCCACATTACCCAGGAGGTAGACTTTCAATGAGTTTTTTTATTGAGGTATCCCCAGGAGGCCTAAACTATTAAACTAAAACGCAGCAAAGAAATGAGCAGAGGGGAAACTTTTAAACTTGGAAACTTACTTTTCTGGCCTTAAATTTTGCAAATTCAGAAATGAGATCATCAAAGTCTAAAGAATTTAATGATTTCTTTTCAATGGACATTATAGATAAGCCAATCTCTCTTGAGTCATGGTTGTTCTAAGATAATTTTTAATAATTTTAAGTTTAGAAAAACTACGTTCTCCTGAAGCTACCGTGACCGCGATTGTATTAAAGATTTGGAGAGTAATTACTAAATTCGGAGCAAAATCTTCAAGGTTTGAACTAAAAATTAAATTTTACACATCTAAACTTGAGCTTTGTGGTGTAAAATGCGGGGATATTACGGTTAACTCTTGAAACAATTCTTCTCCATCTAAATCTTTAAAACTACTTTATGTTAGAACATTCTGCAAATTAAGGATGAAGCACGTAGGTACATTTTTATTTTTTAAACATTCGCTTATGTTACTAAAAAATGAAAAATTGATACTATACGTATCAAACCTTCACGTATTAAAAAAAAAATCAACTTTAAATCTTTGTTTCGGGTCTAATATAGTTTCAGGACATTCATCAGCATAAAGTATTTTTCTCCGTTGAGATCGCAATGGTGAAGCTACAGGAAACATATTTGGTATTTCTAGGGAACTAGCAATACGCTCGGTTAATTGAACATACCTACTCCTTAAATTTTTCATCGGAACACATTAAAATCAAACTGTTTTTTGTATTTTCTAAAACTGTTATGCCAGTTGACAGATTAACGAACGGACTTTGCAAATATTTAATAGTTTAATTAATATTTTCAAAAATATCAAACCAAATTAGCAGGCAGCAAATAAATGTAAAATCAAAAATTTTATTTCCTAACGATTCTGCAATGTTTTTGCCTCTAGATTTCTTAATTCTATAAGGGCTTCATATATTTCTTCTTAATTTGTTTTTAAAGGCCTCAATGCATCTAACCTTCTCTCTCATCTAGTCTCAGATGGGGGTTTCAAAGTATGACTTGGAATTTTTTTCTTATAAATATCCCACCTCGTTGTGGAACTTGAAAAAAAGTTATGCAAACATTGAATTGTATCGACAAATTTAACTGCATAAAATGAGCAGCATCATTAGGCGCCAGTTATAGCTATCATTGAAATCGATCCGGAAAAATTTTTGAATCGATATTTGACGGTGTTTCCCTTTGATTAGAAATGAAAATTATATACCGATCGATCGGAAATCACACAAAGAATTTTTTTTGAAAAAAAAAAGTTTAGTTGCACATTTATTTTTCTCTAAAAATGTATTTTTCTATTTTCCGGACGGAAATTCATTTTCCTGAACAGCTGATTCTTTTATGTTCAAAAGTGAAACGAATCGTTCCACTGATTTGTGTTCCAATTTCACACAATTCCAATGACAGATTTCTGTCAGTAACATTTTTTCGGTGGCTTTCAATCAGGAAAAATTTTTCAATGACAGAAATTTTTAATGATAGCTATAAACGAGCTGTCAAAAAAATTCCAATGATTGTTTTCAATGATGAAAACTAATGATAGCTATAACTGGCGCCTTAACCACTAAATTTAAGGAATGCGAGCAACATGGAACGAAAAATGCTATTGGTTCCAGGATTCGAATTCGTTTCTGAACACCCGCTCCTTTTCCTTTCATATTCGAACCATTATCATAACTTTGGCTTTGACAGTTACTTATTAAAATTTCATGTAATTCAAGCTTGTCTAAAATCAACTGAGTCAGTCACATTACGGTCTTGTCACAAAATACATACGTCACTTCTATTAAAAACTGACAGCTATTTATTTAATCTTAAGTAACCAACAAAGCGAAAAAACAATTAAAACAACCAGACTAGATATACTACATTAAAAGTATCCCTTACAACAATCATTAACTTACAAAAAAAAACAAACTGCCTGCGCAAGAACAATTCGACTCCACATAGAATCATCCCTCTTTAATTTTTAAGCTCTATGCTCTTTTTCCATTCTATTAAAAATTTCATCTCCTGTAATCAGGCACTTAACTCTTACACAGTGTGCAATAAGAAAATCTGCACGCTCTGACCCATATGATTCCGTATAAATAAGTTTTTTTTTTTAAATATCTCCCATGTTAGTTTCGATACTCAGTGTCCAAAAAAGAAAACTTGCAGATTTATTTCATGCACACCGAGTCCCAAAATTAACATAGAGAGCATGACAAAGCAAAATACTTATTCATATCGAATCGTATGGGCTAGTACGTGCAGGTTTTGTATCACGCACCGTACCCCTACCTGAATGTGAGTTCTCATCTACAAAAAAAAAACAACAGCAAAAATATATGAAGGGTCTTTGATTTGTAATTGTAGTAGAAGCAGAAGGTAGCACAGCAACCTATACCTGCTCTCTTTTTTCGGAGACATTTTGACGTGACAACGTCTTAAATTAGGTTGTTAGGGAGTCACTTATGAAAAAGTGTAACGCCCGGTAACGTAACGATGAGTCACCGAACGAGAGAGAGGCCCGCCGAATGCCTTGCGTCTCTCTCCCACTCAACTATGATCGGTCTGCCGCGCGCGCAGCACTAGAGAATTAGGCGCATTGAATCGGCGCATGCTTGTGTCTCTGTCTTTGTCTTTCTCGAACGTTCTTGGCGTTGGAAAAACAAGAAAGCGTCATAATACAAGTTCACACGTGTGGTTAAAGTATCGTCAGCTGTGTCTGTAGTGAAAATGTGGAGTGCTTAGATTCGTCATTTACAACAACTACAACAATAAAGGTAAATAATTGTACACTGATATTTCATTATCGTAAACTATGATTGATTGATTAATTGTTAGATTGACACAAAAGTTGAGAAACTGAGTTTATAGGTTATGTCATACTATTGATAAATGTTGATAGTGTTAAGTAAATTATTAGTTTAAAATTAATTAATTATTATTTTACAAATTTTCATTAATTTCAAATTTATTTAGCAAAAATTTGAACCTTCGATCTGAATAAATGTTTTGATTTTCGAATTGATTCTTTAAAATTACAAATATTAAGAAAAAGTGGCAGATATAAGAAAACTTGATTTTAACTGTGTTGAGCAAGAATTTTAACGTTGTCACGTAAAATCTTCGCCCGTAAAACCGACTTTACAGGCAACCATTTTTTTTTGTTGTTTTCTTTGTAGATGAGAACTCACATACAGAGGTACGGTGCGTGATACAAAACCTGCACGTTCTAGCCCATACGATTCAATATGAATAAGTATTTTGCTTTGTCAAACTCTTTATGTTAATTTTGGGACTCGGTGTGCATGAAATAAATCTTGCACATATGAGGTGGCATGGAAATTTTTGTGTTGAGATTTTTTTCTTTTTTTCTCTTGTACGAACAGGGTGAAATATTTGGAAATTAGGTAGGTAGGATTTTTAGTACTGCGATATATTGAGTTAAATTTTTATTGAATGCAACAATGAAAGTGATGTTAGTGCACAAGAGATAACTTAGGACAGTTGTGCTTGTGATGGATGTTTTTTTGAGATTATTTTAAGAATGTTTGTGGTTAAAGAATGGCAAATAGTAGTACATATTTGTTTGCAAGATCAGATTACATTTTCTTGCTCCCAGAATTCTGCGCCCTGTGCATTTGCACATCTTGCACATATGCTTTGTCCGGTCCGGCCCTGCCCAAGGGGTTACTAGTACCCTTTATATGTTTATATCATAAACTCGAATTGTTTGTATGTATGTCACATTTTAAATAAAATTACATAAGCTATTGATTGAGTACACGTCACTTGTACTCATTCTATAATGTTGTTGCTCAGCTTTAAATAAAACTACATTTCCTATTGTATCAACACACAACCTTTGTATTCATTCCATAACACGGTAAATGAGCTCAAAAGATCTGCTACATTTTAAATAAAATTAAATAAATTAGAGTCATTGCATATTGTTTTGAGTTAAATAGATTTTTTTTGATGATATATAAGTATATCAATTATGTTAGCTATTGCCAGAGAGAAAAAACTAAATGAGAGAGCCAAATTTCCTCGTCCCTTCGAAACCTCTTACTCTCATTTTTTATAGCGTGTTGAATTCGTATCGGTGTATACATGTTTTCACCTCGGAGAAGAGTACACAAAAAAACATCATTTCCGGGAAATGCGACATTTCTCATTTTTGTTTATTGATAGCCAAGAAGGCTATGTTTTTTAAAGTCTCATTATAATATTTGTAATTCTCATGAATTTATTTTTTTTTAATTTTGCTAACATCTTGTCGTTCTTATATCTACAAAAATACTCCTATAATTCAAATTAATTCTAGCAAAACATTTTTGTTTGTCAATAAATAACGGAAGAAGTTATACCGGTAGTTCGTGGTGAATTTCTTCTTTTTCTCTAAGTTACAGATAGATGGCAGGAACAACCAAAACAAGAAAGGATGTGTGCAGAAAGTGTTTAACAAGGTTAAGGCTTTTTAGATTAGACTTTATTTGTATATATGAACGAGTACATGTTTTTTATAAATGAATGTTATGTTTATTTCAATAGTAATACCTTAACTATTAACTTAACTACTGTATTATCTAAAATATACTGCATTGAATTATTTTACATTGAATTATAAAAGGCGAAAATAATAAAGTTCTATAGTTTACCGGGAATATTTATATAAAATATCCATATCTTCTGCAATTGCGGTATCAATCGATATTTTCTGGAACTTAGTGTTAACGTAACATTTATTTGTCATGAATTACTTTTCAACTTTTTTATACACCATAAAAATCAATTATACAATTTGGCTGTGATAATAATTACTTGAACACAGCATTTTCTACGTTTATAGTTATTCAGGTTTAGCCCTTAACTTTGATTTGCATTTATTTATGAATATCCTAAAAAGTTTAGCAAACATCTATGAATAAGCCACAATGCACTTTCAGAAAAACTGTAGTTAGAACTTTCCATGACAGATTTGTCCTTGTCGCTATATAACTGAAAGATAAGATATAAATAGTTAGAACTGGAAAACTTATAAAAATGATGCATAAGACTTAAATTTTGGTTAAAGAACAAATTTGTATATTCTTTTCACAAAACCACTGAACTAGCGAGAATACAAATATTTTTACTTTTGTACAAAAGTACTTTTCGGCTCATGTAGTTAAGCCTTTAAAAGCAACACACTACCTTAGGGGAAAGCAGTAGGAATAGCTTATCACCTATTCACAAATCTTATGCAATGAAAATTGGCAACAGAAGTAACAAGTTGACGGTCCTTTTATTTAGTCTCTACTTAAATCACTTATTTTCAGCATTTTGGAAATGTCGTGAGTAATGTAAAGAAAATAAACAACGAGTACACACAAATAAAATAGGAATGGAAAAAAGAGATGAGTATATAAAAATGTTTTCAATGTTCCATGTTTACATTCTGTAACTCTCGTTTTCAATGTTCCTGCAACTCTCGCATCGACAAAATTAAGTCGATAAACTCTGAAAATTTAAACAAATCTGAGTTTTTTTTGCATCTTTCAACGGTTTGAGCGAAAATTAAATAAACTCAGCTAATAATACAAATAATAGTAGTAGTGCTTTCAGAGTTTTATGTTTCTAGGTCCTAATTCTCATTGGACTGTTGCATCACCTAATTTGTTTTACTTACTTAATGATTAAAACTGGCTTCAAATAACTAACTAATATTTATCTAAATGTGTAATTTAGAATTGTTTCTAAATCTTCATTGTTCTGGAACCTAACAAGAGTAATTAATTTCACTTCATATTCGAATGATATTACTCTCAAACGAACACAATGAGAGTACCAAAAAGTTGTTCATACACAATTTTGAATTTTCTTTGACCACCTCTCAACAGCTGACTACATCCGCCATTTTTCAAAGGTGGTCGCCATTTTTAAAAGGTGGTGAGCAGAGAGAAAAAAGAGAAAAGTTTTTTCTCTCTCGTGGTAAGTACGTGCACAAACTTGCATAAGTATGTGTTCCCCACATTTTTTTTATATGGAGTTAATACATATGCAAGTTGGTGGCCAAATCACAGCTTGTAGGCAAAAAGAGAGCAACCATCGAAGTTGGTTCTCTCTATTAGTTCTTTCTCAATGCTATTGCACTTATTATAAGACTGAGAACATAGATTTTGTTTTAATTTGCACCCATTTATGGGGGTTTCATTTGGTACATACACTGAAATGTAACAATTACACGTTAACTTTAATCATTGAAGGTAGGTTTTAAGGGGATAAAATGCAAAATGTGTAAGTAACCGTTGTTTTCACGTCATCAAAAAAAAAAATTCAAGCTGATTTTACCCACTTAACATGACTAAAATGGATGTTGTTAGGTGAGATGCTATATAACTTGCAAGGGCTAGGTTTTTGAACGAAGTGATATGATATTATGTATATATTGAACATCTATATTAATCTTTGTTTAATCTAAAAATCAGCAAGAAAAGAATCGCGAATCCCACAGAGAGATGAACCAAACTATGGATTCTAGTGCGCAAAAACTCAGGTATATACCTACAAACGCTTAACAAATATTCTCCACTGGTAAAAAGTTCTGTCATTCCAAATCACCATTAATTTAATTAAAGCATTCCTTTTTATGTTGTTTTCAAGCTTCCGACAACGTTCTTTTTTTACTCTCTGAAAAACAATACAATTTCTATTAAAAATTTAAAATTTAGCGAAAATTATTTGCTGCCCTAGCGTTTCCCAATTATCCAGGTCAAAAGTCCATAAACTCAACATTCTGCATTCGGTACAGGGATACTCAACCTCCCCTACCCCCTCTGCATATTCTTCAACTATCCTCTGAGGTTAGCGCAGCCGATTTCTCCTTCTTCTTTAAACTCATTATCCACCGAGAAAACCTATTTTCTTTCAGAGTGGTTTTCTTTTATATCGCCATCTCTGGCCTTTTCTGCATTGCCAGGGCTGTTTTGATATAGAAATAAAAAATTACAACTTTATATGTACCTACATAATGTATGTATGTATTATTTAGTACATAGACTCATCAAGGATATTTTATTTTTCCTTTAGTTTTATCACGAAAATGTCATAATAACCGTGCTTATTCCACGGCGCGCGCGGCGCTCTGGCCTTCAGTAGATATTTTGGTGCCCTGGCAATATGCCTTCGACAAATTACCATTAATACTAATGAATGGGTTCGCCTAATGGCTTTTGCTTCTTCGCCTTTTTACTCGAATGGCTGCCGAATAAATGAAAACGAACGAGCAAGCTTGATGGTGTTGGTTTTTGTTTCACTTGGTTTAGCTTTGTAGGCATGATAATCATTTACTCCCTGTTCAAGCTAAAGGCATCTCTGACTATCAAAAGTGACAGTAATTGAGGAGGATCCACTTAACTATTGACAATAGTCATGAAATTAATTTTAGTTGATTCAAAAGGAGTACCTATGACGTGCTCTGAAATAGAGGAATTCAAGCTGAAATCTCATAATTTATTGATTTTCCTAGGGAGGGTTATTTTTGTTTCTATTTTTATTTGTAGCTGGATAATTGGATGAACTCATGGAAACATCGACAAGAACTATTTTGTTTAATTTATAGTACCTATTATCTTTCCATCAACTTTGGAATGAGGATCCATATCGGTATTGTTGTAAGTACTTCAAAACAACCAGTAAAAAAATAATATAATTTCGTTATCCAATTATTTGTAAACTTTGTTGTACTTTATGAAACTAAACGCACTAATGGGTAGAAAGTAGGTACTTGTTGCTTTTAAAGGTGATGTAGGTAGTTGTAAATGTCTTAAGATAAAGGTAATTTCAAATATTTATGGACCAAGAAGCATTTGAACTAAGCACTCTTAAATAAGCATTAAAATTAACAAATATTTACAAAAAAATATTTTTTTTTTAGTTTTGGTATACCTATCTACATTATAATTTTAATTAAGTTACGTAAAAATAAATTCTGTGTTCTAAGATACAAGAAAAAGTTGTGAGGTTGTAAGTAATGCGGTCTAAAGTATCATTTTTTCCGATAATTAGACCAAATGAAAAACAGTTTACTAAGTTTTCTACGCAGATTATTAAAAAAGTTGAAAACCAGTAACTTTTAAAAAGCAAGTAACTTATACGTAGAAAAATTCACACGTTTTGTTTTGAAAAGTCCAAAAATGTAGATTCCTAGTTTCTACTGACGCCTTCAAAAGAAATCTACAAGTTGACTGCGTATTTACGGACTTCAGTGAGACATTTGTCAAACTAAGCCATATTGTTCCTTTAAGAAGATTGGAGAAAATCGGACTTAATGAAAAGATTATTTCTTGGATTTAATCATACTTTTGTGAGTGATATTAGTGTTGTTTTTAAAAATAATCGATCAAGTAAATTTCTGTCAACTCAGGTGTTCCACAGTTAAGCGATCTTGGTCCAAACATTTATATTTTTGGAAAAAAAAATCCAATTAACGGTTTTCTTATAAATCAAAAAAAACTGAAAAAAAATAATTGTCACCTCAAATATTTTACAAACAAAAAATTATTTTATCCCCAAAATAATTTTATGCAACGAAGAATTACGTTTTTGACATCTGGTAAAAGTTTTTTTAAAAAAAATAAAATCGTAAAAAAAATCATTACTTAAAATTGATTTTCGACTAAAATATCTTTTCAAAAATTAGAGATATTGGCTTCAATCTAACTTTATCTTATAAAAAATATTGTTTTCGACATTCAGTAAAATTTTGAGAAAAATCGAGGTGACAGTTTTTTTTACAAAAAACAAAAATATTACTAAAGGTTGGTAAAAATTTGCCTTCTATTTAAATATTTTTTTCAAAAATTGAAAATATTGGCTTCAAACTAATTTTATTTCACATAAAATATTGTTTTCGACATTCAGTAATTTAAAAAAAATGTTTAATATTTTGTTTTTAAATTAAAATAAAAACAATGAAATGTTTGATGATCAAATATTATAGAGATTGTATAAGAACTTGTGCAGGAAAAAATTATTGAAATCGGTCAATTAGTTCTTGAGAAAACTTAATAACAAAATAACGGCTCTATTGGGGTACCCTTCTGAAGCAATAAAAGAATTTTTGATTTTTGTCCAAAAAATGTTGTCTGTGTTGAAAAAAAAATGAAAAAACGCTTAACGCGAATCAGCTTAAAACCTTAATTACCAAATTTTGAAGACAGTCGACCCAATGGTTTGGGCTGTAGAGGCGTTAGCCAAGTAGTTTTTTCTCTGGACGGATAGAGCCTTTTCAGTAAATCCGGTAGACCCAATTTTTATTTTAGGTGTTGATGACGTTGGTCTTATAAATAATCCAAGTTTTCGACCTCGAGGTGTAAATGCAACGTAGCCAAAAATCGACAAAATTGCGAAAAACATTAGTTTGTCTCAAGTATTGCCGATTTTAACCCTGGTGGGTTAATTTCTTTAAAATAAATACATTCTACGATTTTAAACTAGATGATTTTTTTTTTCATTTTGAGCCCAACCCCATATGACAGACAAATTAACAAACCAAAAAAAGGATGTTTTTGAAATCGGTACTTCCTTCAGACAGGTCGGCAGTTTGGCTTTAAGGCCTCTTGCGGTTTTTCTTGTGGCTTTGGTTACCTGTTCCATTGCTAGTTGCAGCAAGAGTAGGAAGATAGCAATACTCATTTCTGGTGTTGGCAGGGTTGTGATAAACGGTCCTACTACTACTAACTAGCCACTGAGTAATGGAGTTCACAATCTATTCCTCGTTTCTGGCCAGACGAAGATGAAATGAGGACGAAGACTTAATAGAGTGCGGGATATTAATGTGTACTATCTGCAGTATTTGGGCTACTATTAGGTAGATAAACCTCCACCACTGTCTAGTTCTGGTCTTCCGAGTCTAAGGATGAACCCAGGAGTTCATTTTAATTTTACATTTATTATTTTATTTTATTTTATTTTTTTCGTTTTTATTTTTATTTTCGTTTTTTTATATATTATCTCATAATGCTTGCAAAACCACCCGAGGGCTTTATCTTGACTACCCTTATCTTACTCGTTCCTTTTGATATACATATGCAAAATTAAGTGATAAAAAAACAATTTTGGAAACTAAAAACCAAACAGAGATACATTTTTCACACGTATCCTTCGAATTTTAATTTTCATATGTAGGTGTTATTATAAATATTGTTTAAAATGTTATACTACTAAAACAAAAGCCGAACAACACGACATTAGAAAACCAAAATGTAGCTGTATCCCAAATTGAATAGCTGAGTATTTAATTTCAATATTTTATTTTTATGCGATTACAACAATCGTTGATCGTTGAACGCGAGCAAGGTCTTTCTAACAGTAGCGTAAGGAAGACAGAAAATATATGAAAAAAAATTACTTTAGAAGTAAGAAGAAGAAGAGATGGATACATATTACCTTAAGGATTTGGACAAACATGGTTTTATTTACATGGTTGTAAGTATTTCAGATTAAGGAATTATAAAAATATGAAAGAAATTGTTAAATTTTGTCGGTGGTTACATAAGACATGGGAGTATAGGCATTCAAAATTGTCTCTCCTACAAAATAAACGTTTTCGCAATTTCTTACAAGGCCTTTGATTGGTACTTACAACCGCGGTCCTTTTCCTATCCATGTATAAAGAAAGCGTGACAAAGTACAAAGGCATACCTATAAAGGTAGCTATACTTAAGAATATTTCATAAGCGATTTTTAACATTTCCCTAAATCCCTTTCCTTTTTCGAAGAACCCTTATTAAAACATTTGAACAAAAAAATAGATTTTTTCGCTTTCAACTCTTTAAATCCCCACATTTTCATAAGCTCAATCTAGACGAGTGGTTTTTGGATTTAACGAGAAAATAGCAAAGCTTAGAGTGTGATCCTTTCTTGCCTTGCAGCTATTAAACCCCTCACATTAATTGGCAGTGGCAGGGCATACCATGAAAAGGAAAACAAGTATGCATTTACATCTTTACCGACTAAACTGCTACATATACATATATATAACGCACAATGGTACAGGGTGTACGAACAGGAGTATATACGACATACGAGGACGTACCTTCATGGGTACCAGTTATAAATATATTGCTGGTGTCTACATATATATTCGTGGAGGAAGCGTTTTTAGAATTTATGTTCCTGAGTTATACATAGTCATACATTATGTTAAGCCAAAGGTGATAATGATAACGATAAGCATTGAAGAGAAGTTTATCATAACAACTCGAACAATTGATACAAATTGAAGGTTACCTCGATTTTTCTTTCATTTCCAGAAGTTCTTTTCATTCTGTAGATGTTTTCTGTTTGTTGATGTGTTTTCGTGTGTAGTAGGTATACCATATATCTCAGTGCGGCCGGCGCGGCGCACAGTGGTGCGAGAGCGGAAAAAAGTCTTTTTAAGAAGTTATATTTATCCTTTTAAATTTTATGTTTAAGTACTCTTATATAACCCGAGCGTATGATTTAAAAGTATTTTTCAACATATATATTGTATGTTCTGATTTACAAGCCCTCAAAGTTGAAAAATAATTTTACTCAAATCGCGAACCGTATTTTCAACAAATTTTGAGATGTTTTTTTCCGAAGTTCCTTTAAATAAATTCTCTAGCTTCTTAAATAATTTAATTGGTCTATTTTCGATTATCTAAAATAAAAAAAAAAAATGATTATTTATAAAAGATACCTTCTATAAGTAGTCTGAAGCTTAAGTACTAGGAAAAAATGTGTTTTTTTTAAACTTTTTGATTTCAAAAAAAAGCTCCAAAAGACTCCAAGAAAGTAAGTATGCCAGCATATGCTCCATGCATTTATGTAAAAGCACAGAAAAAATCAGCTGCAGATACGTGCAGATGTGGAAGTTATGATCAAAAATGTTTCGCTGAATCGGATTTCAAAAAACTGCGTTTTGACGGTGGTGTTTACCAAAAAGTTTGATTTCTTCGTTATTAATTGTCAGAATGAACTGGTTAAGCCCATTATTTTAAGAAAAAATATCAAACTTTATTTTAAAAATAAAACAAAATTAATACATTGACACAGGTCTGAGAATTTCGATTTTTGCGAAACCATTTATTTCTGCCCGGAAAATTTTTTCAACTTTGAACTCAATTTTCTTGGAAAGAACACACGAAAAGCAATAAAGTTTTATGATATTTTAAATTATATGATAGAGCTTAAAAAAAATAGAGAAAAGGATTAGGGATAATCCTTTATTTTTTTAATTTTTCGCTAAAAGTATGGCAGGTAGAAATAAAAAAGGTGTTATTTTTAAAGTTTTATTGCTTTGTTTTTGTTGTGTATTGCGTAATTTTTTATTACCTGACTTATTAGAATAAAATCTCTTACTTAAATCTATATATATATAAAGGATTAATTAAAAAAAGTCAGTATTGAGTTATTGAGCATTAGTGCAAGGTTTTTGAGAAGAAAATACTTCCAATCAGCGCAGACGCTAAAAACCACATTTTAGCGTTATAAAATTACTACTTCATTGTTTTTTATTTATTTTTTGTATGTATTTATCTATTTATTTATTTAATTTTATAATATACATAGTTAGTAATACTATTTTGTTCAAAATAAAAAGTTAAGATTTTACTAAAAAAAACTTTTATTTAAATATAACATCAAAAGCCTCAAATTTTAGAAAAATACCAATAACTTTTTTTCTAATAATTTTTTCTTGACCAAATTTTGACCAAGCGTGTATAAGACTAATATTAACATGTGTTTCAAATATCATTAAAATTCGTTTTATAGTTCAGATTTTACAGACTTTTTTCTGCTCTCCCATACAAAAATCAAAAACCCTCAAATTTTAGAAAAATGTCAATAACTTTTTTCTAATAATTTTTTCTTGACCAAATTTTGACCAAGCATGTATAAGACTAATCTTAACTTGTGTTTCCAATTTCATTAAAATTCGTTCAATAGTTCAGATTTTACAAATTTTTTTCCGCTCTCCCATACAAAAATCAAAAACCCTCAAATTTTAGAAAAACGTCAATAACTTTGTTTATAATTTTTTTTTTTCAACCAAATTTTGACCAAATATGTAAAAGACTAATCCAAACATGTTTGCCAAATTTCATTTTAATCCGTTGAACCGTTCAGATTTAACAGACTTTTTTCCGCTCTCCCATACAAACCGAACCACTGTGCGGCGCGGCGCGGCGTATTAAATCATAAATTTTATTTTTATTGGAAAACTTGTGCTCTTATTCGCAAATGGTGTGCCATTTGAAGTAAAGGAGTTTATGGCCGCTCCGTGCACCAGCACAAGAAGATTTAAATCGATGTGTTATGAAGCCGAGGCCGGAGCCGGCAGCTTCACGCTGACTCTGCGTTGGTATCAAGTTCTTCATCAAAACAAAAGTTCCTACGGGGATAGTGATATGCGAGTATAGAGGTATAACTATTTTATAGAGCTGAGGCTTAGTAGGAACTAGGAAGTAATGACACAGTTTTGGGGAGCGAAAGGCAAGCTATAAAGTATATTTCAGGTCGCTACAATTGTGGCAAGAATTTAAAAGAAGCCAGGCCAGAGTTTCCAACATAGGTACGGTGACAGTGTGCCAATACTTTTGGCAGGAGATTTACACAATGTAAGAAAAACTGTTATATAGGTATAGGTGGTGTAATATATAAAAAAGTAAACAAAAAATACTTTTCCTCTCAGACAGCTTAGACGACAATGGCATTCATTTTGCTTGGTTGTGCAGAAATATTGCGATGAGGAGAATTGTAGAGAGTGTAATCAATGGCGGAAACTTACCATTATAAACAACTTTTTTTCTGTTGAATCATTGGGGGTTGTAAGTTTTGAATGTGATAGTTTATTTTTGATATATTCTATTCGATCATAAACGCTTGGATATAAAGTAAATGGAACTTTTCTACTTAAAGTTATAGTAAAACGTTTTTATTTTTTTATTTACCAATATCTCCCTACCTTAGCTATGCATTATATATGCATTTATTTTATTGAGCCAAAGGCAACATTTCAGCTTTTCATACCTTCTATAAAAAAAATAAGTCTTTGCACTGATACTTGAGTATGATTTCTATGATTTATTCATACATTTTTGACGATGGTGATGATGAGATTTGAGTCTTGTTGTGAATATATGAACCTTTGCTTAGTTCTTTTCGGCTTTTCTTACAGACACGAATCCTCAATAGAAAAAAGAGGCTGGGGTGCGACCCACACTGATAACTTCCCATCCCGTCTGTCGATTTGTCTTGCTTAAAAGTTTGTCTATATGAATCAATTTTTACCAAATTTGCGTACTATTTTTGTAGGTTTTATTTTTTTATGAAAAAAAGGACTGTTGGATTTCTATAAAAAAATTACTGAATATCGGAAACAATATTTTCTGTGAAATAAAATAAGTTTGTAGCCAATATTTTTAATTTTTGAAAAGCTATTTGAGTCGAAAGTAAATTTTTACCAAGTTTTAGTATTGTTTTTTTTTAGGTTTTTATTTTTTGTGTAAAAAATCTGTCAATTCGATTTTTCTCAAAATTTTATCGAATGTTGAATTTTATCTTATAAGATAAAATTAGTTTGAAGCCAATGTCTCAAATTTTTGAAAAGATATTTGAGTCGAAAATCAATTTTTAACAACTTTTGTTATTGTTTGTGTTGTAGTATTTTTTGTGTATTTTTTTGAATAATATGATGGTTAAATTAAAATAAAAATAAAAACAAATTTTGTAAATTTTTCTTTTTTTATTTATTTAAATTACTTTAATAATTATCACAACATATATTTTAATATTTATGCGACGCGTTTCGGATATATATATCCATCATCGGGCACTGGTTAATGCTTTTGGACTGTGGTGTTGTTCAGTCTTTGTTGGTGTCTTCTTTGGTTGATTTTGTTTGGGTTATTTAAATTGATGTACATATATGTTTGTCTCTTTTTTTATATATATTTGTTTATTTTCTTTGGTAGTCTATTGCGGTGTTGTATAGTATGTTATTCTTTATTGTTAATTTATCATTTAATATTTTGTCTTGTTCATTTTTGTTTGTCTTGTACATTTCAAACTCTTCTAATGTTAAATTTTCTTTTAAGTTTTTATTTTTTGTAAGAAAACTGTCAATTTAATTTTTCTCAAAATTTTTCCAAATGTTAAAAACAATATTTTTTAAAAGATAAAAGTAGTTTAAAGCCAATATCTCAAAGTTTTGAAAAGATATTTGAGTCGAAAACCAATTTTTACAAACTTTTATTAATTTTCTTGTTTAGGTTTTTATTTTTTGTAAAAAAAACTGTCACTTCGATTTTTCTCAAAATTTTTCAGAATGTTGAAAACAATATTTCTTATAAGTTAAAATTAGTTGGAAGTCATAATCTCAAATTTTTGAAAAGATATTTGAGTCGAAATTCAATTTTTACCAACTTTGAGTAATGTTTTTTTAGGTTTTTATTTTTTATTAAAAAAAACTGCCAATTCGGTTTTTCTCAAAATCTTACCAGATGTTAAAAACGTTATTTTTCGTTGCACAAAATTGTTTTGGAGATAAAATCATTTTGTATTCGTAAAATTTTCGAGGTGACAAAATTTTTTTTTTTTCAGTTTTTTTGATTTATAAAAAAACCGTTAATTGGATTTTTTTTCCAAAAATATACCTGTTTTGTATCACGTTACAATATATAATATAAAATTTAATTCAAGTCACTAGTGTCTTTGGTTCATGAGATATTTAGGGTTAATCAAAATGTTCACCTTTTTTTAAACTGCTATGGTAAAAAAACCACCTACGCAATTTTCTTGAGAGCCCTTTCTGCATCTTTCTGCCTTCTTATCTGTATAACAAAATTTATTTGAAGTCGATATCTCTTCTGGTTCTTGAGCTATGGACGAGGAAAAACGTTGCGAACGTACGAACGTACGGACATACGGACGTACGTACACACGCAAGCACAGACATCTTTCTAAAAATCTTTTATTTCGACTCTAGGGACCTTGAAACGTCGAGAAATGTCAAAATTTTCAATTTGACAAATCGGACCCATTACAATAACTTCCTATGGGAAGTTAAAAATTTCAATTAAATTCAGA
The DNA here is from genome assembly GCA_920104205.1 of Eupeodes latifasciatus. Lineage (NCBI taxonomy): Eukaryota > Metazoa > Arthropoda > Insecta > Diptera > Syrphidae > Eupeodes > Eupeodes latifasciatus. The sequence continues at coordinate 109,302,404 of OV049926.1, forward strand.
TAAAGGGTTTTTCAATAAGGGCGGGTAGAAGTTGAAATGAAATAAAACAAGCTGTGTGTGGGCTATTAACAAAATTATTTTTTTATTTGAAAGGCGCATGTATGCCATTAAGTGTGGAATATGAAATCATTCAAATGCCCTCCTCGGCTTCTTACGGTGGCACGGATCCGAGTGGTCCAATTTTGAATGACTCTTCCGCATAGATCCGGCTGAATTTGAGCGATGGCCTGTGTTCAGTGGCGTCTTTAGGCATGGGCCCGGTGGGCCAGGGCCCAGGGCCCCGCAATTATTTGGCCCCCAAATCCACCAACTCAAAATGAATGAATCTAGATAAGAATTATATAGAAAACGAAATAAGGTTAGTAGACAGTAACAGAAAAACAAGTTTCATTTTACTCTAAGTTCATTCATCGCAGATCATTTAAAAAAATGTGAGAACTCACGAACGGGATACACTTCCTATTTATCAGCAAATATTGCAACGAATTCATTGATATAATGGGAAAACAAGTCCTAATGAAAATTATATCGGCAAAATATTTTTCCCTTAGTGTTGACAGTGCACCCGACCTTTCTCATATCGACCAGTTGGCTTTTATAATTCGGTATGTTAAAAATTGTGTTCCCATCTAAAGGTTCTTAAAATGTATACCTATTCAAGAGCATAAATCTGAATATTTGGCTGACACAATCTTGACATTTATGGAAAATCATGATATTTCAATAGAGGATTGAAGAGGACAAAGCTATCATAATGCGTCTAATATGTCGGGAAAATATTCTGGTTTGCAAGTAAGGTGAAAGGAGAAGTGCGAATTTGCTACCTTTGTACCTTGTGCAGCACATTCTCTTAACTTAGTAGGCCTTCATGCGGCTGGTTATGTGCAGGAGGCAACAAGTTTTTTTCAAGTGGTTCAAAAAATATACAACTTTTTTTCTGCTGTTTCTGTTTCTGTTAAGGTTCACATGGAGTTCTTAATAGATTTTCTGAAACAAAATGGCCTGCACGAGCTGATACAGTTAACGCGCTCCATCATGGTTATAAGCAAATTACTGAAGCCTTGACATCTATCTCTAGAGATCCAGAGCAAGCTCCGACACAAAAAGCAAAGCGCTAAGCCTGTCTAAGAAAATGTCAAAACTGGAGTTCCTCATTTTAACAGAAATTTGGAGCACAATATTAGAAAGAATTCATAAAACCAGCAAGAGCCTTTAAAAAAGAAACAATAACGATTGACGTTGCTGCCAATTTGCTTTGTTCTTTCATAAATGATATAAGGCAGAATTTTGATAAATTTGAAGCGTGTGCCAAAATTCAGATTCCGGATGCTAATTATAAAGACTTATTGCAACGCAAAATAGTACGAAGTTCGGGTGCCAAATATTTTGATGGTCCTGCACCATCCGTCCAGCTAATTGGGAAAGAAAAGTTTAAAATATCAACTTTTTTGCAATTATTGACACCATTACTTTGCAATTAAAAATACGATCCAATTGCTATCAAGAAATTAATGCATTGTTTGGCTTTTTTTGTCGATTGCAATATCTGACTTCAGTGGAGTTGCAAAATTCTTGCGAACAGTTTTCAAAAAACCATAAATATGTTAGTGCAGAAGAACTTGAGGAAGAATCCAATACAATAAAGATGTAAATGAAGATCTTATTACAATATCAAAATTGTACAGTCTAATTACAGTGGATGAAATTGGGAATACATTTCCAAATGTAGAAACTGCCTGTAGAATTTTTTTTATCTTTGATGGTTTCAAACTGCAGTGGAGAGCGTTCATTTTCGAAATTGAACCGAAACTTACATATACATATATCTAAAAAAAACAAATCAAAACAAATATAAAGAAATAAACTTACATAAAATTAAAAAAAATATAAAAATATTAGAAATCAACCAAAAAAACAATACAAATTATCAAAAATTAACTATAGAGAAAAATGTTCAACTATTGAAGGTAAATTTAAAAAAAATATAAAAGTATAAAAAAATATCTGTTTTATGTTTTTTTTAAGTTCTTTTTAAAAAGAAAAAATATGTAAAAAAAAACACAAATTAATTTTAAAATTATTTTTTTAACCTAAAGAACAAAAAAAATATGTTATACCTACTTTTTTTGGTCCCCAAATCCTATTGGGCCCAGGGCCCCCAAAAGTCTAAAGACGCCCCTGCCTGTGTTATGTTCACCTTTAGGACATCGGTCGATTGTGGTTTATTTGCATACACCTGCGGCTTCAAGAAAACCTAAGGGTAGCGCTTTCTGTTAACGGTTACCGCCTCACTAACGTCGTTTTCAAAAAAGTACGAACCAATTACGCAGGTCAGTGGCCCAAAATCCATACCAAACCGTAACTTTTTGGGGATGCATTATCACCTGGTGAACCTCGCGTGGGTTGGTGTCGTCTCATATATGGCAGTTTTCAGTCAGCGAATAAACGGTGTTGTGTATGGTCATGAACTTTGAGCTCCTGGGTCAGTTGGATCTTGTACGGGTGTAGGTCCAAGTCCCGACGCAAAATTCGACAAGTTCAAGTCTGCGAAAGGCCGAGTTTTTGTGCACGGCGAGGAATAGACTGCCTCGGGTTCTGCTGTACACTTTCACGGACCGCGGGGATGTTCTCGGCCGATCTTGCATTCCTTGAACGTACGGTAGTTGGCTGATTGTTAACTAAAAGTGTCGTCTCAAATTTGGCCATATATTTTCAAGTAGGTACATAGGTCTTTATTGATCGGAAGCTGGATTTCAAGTGATCGTACAAAATAGTTCTTACAAACTAGATTTAAATTTAAGAGAACATAGATTTTAAAGAGTAACATATACATTTATATACACTAGAAAGATTTAATGCTTATCAAATTACATATAATGACGCATGATAAGAGTCTGTCGTGCCGGTGATGATCATGATGAGAGTTTGGATTGTTATAATAAATGAACAGCTCTCTTTTGTATTAACAAATAAAAAAGGTAATATCCAGTTATGTTGTTAATGTGAGTGCTACAGTGGAGCACGTAACTCGAGCAACGTTTGCGTTAACTAACACTCATTTTGATAATAAAGTTTTATCATTTGAACGTGCTGTTCACTCGTGTAACTTGCCATGATGATTTGGCATAAACAACTAAATAATAAACAAACAAATTGACAGATGTCAACAAAACAAAATGGCCACCACGGGGCGCCAAAGTCTACTCGCGATCAGCACAATTTAAACCATTATTCAAGCTTTACTGGCTGTAGAAGCTTAAAGCCATTAGGGATCAAATATCATGGTGTTAAATAAGTTAACGGACGCATTTTAAGTTGATCGCAGCAAAATAGTTTTGTAAATAATTCCATAAAATCAGTTTCCATATTGTGATTACTAAATGAAAGTGTTTTCTACTTTACCCTTTTGATATTATTTAAACATTAATTCAAAAGGAAAGTATGTGCAAAGTTCTAAAAAAATTGATGTTGGAATACGTACGCAATGTTTTAGGTATTGTGACATTAGTTTAACCTAAAATCAAAAGAAAAGTATGTCAAAGTTCTAAAATATTGATGTTGGAATACGCAATCACGTACGCAATGTAGTGGGTATTTTTGTTTATGGACAACAAAATTGTAATTTTTTTTCTAGTTGTATCCTTAGTAGGAATTCCGAAAATTTCCTAAGTCATTGCGCCTTTCTGAACACACAGCTACTCTATGTTTATGACATTATAAGTATGGCATCATCACAAAGGAAATTAATGGTGATTTCAGTCTCTTTATCCATCTCGCTCTGAACAGCTTCGAACCACTTAAATCAGCAGGACCAGATTGGATAATACCAGCCGAACTACAAAAAGCTTCAGACATTATTGCACCAATCCTTGAGGCAATTTTTACCAGCTGCCTATATCTGGTCCATATTCCCTCGGCTTGGATAAAAGTTAAAGTTATTTCTATACCCAAAGTAGGTAAATGGTCGCTTTCCTTGACATCGAAGGTGCTTTTAACATAGTGGATACATCTGCAATCACACCTGCACTAACATCTCTAAACGTTGAGAGTTCGCTTGGGGAGTTAATTCATTTATTGCTGACTAGAAGAGTAATTAATGTAAGGTTTGGCAGTATGGTGGACCGCTTTAGAGAAAGCTATAAACCGCGAAAAATTAAATAAAGTCCGACGTTCAGCTTGCCTATGTATTAGCGGATCGGTTCGCATGACCCCATCTGCGGCACTGGACACCTTAATCTCCTAACACCTCTTGATATATTTAGCAAAAAAATAGCTGCAGCTCTGCTATTCGCCTCAATGCTTCGTCGCAGTGAATGAACAACTATGAACATTGGTGGCATGTACGACCAATCAACGCTCATACAAATTTCCACTATGAGAAGCTGTCCTTGCTCCAATTATTAAACACTCTACCCGTTTTCTGCAATCTTTTGCAAACATGTTCCCAAGACTTTTCGCAACCGATGTGATTCCCTATTCGTTAACGGCGAAGATTCGATTTGACAAGAATCAACACTTCTTTAAGGTCTGCTCCAGAAATTGAAAAAATTGGCGACAGAGACGCTGTTGAATCCCTTAGCTCGAGCTGTAGATGTTGCATTCGGTTTTCGTAATAAAACGGTTGCATTGCGTTTTAAAAAGCTCTGTGCCAGCCGTTTGTTTTTCAGCGTTAAAATTGTTCGATACTTAGTTGTTTTCTGCTAGCTCATACACCAGTTCTAGAAATTCTTTCATAGAAAAGCGAAACAAGCGCCCTTTCATTTCCTTTAGGTATTCGGCCAAATCATTTTTTTGATCCACGTTAAATACAGGTTTAACATTTTGAACTTTAAATGACAAGTAGTGGAAGGTCGGATTTAGATTTTTTTTTTAATCTTTGTAGTTTGAGGAATTTTATAGTTCTGAGCAGTTGCCTTACAACTAATTTTCTTTGATTTAACTTCTTGAATAGCTCTTCGCTATGCTCCATTCTTGTCGGTTAGTTTTCTTAACATAGTTGCGAACCATCTACGCTAGTACCCGTGTTGAAAATATATAGTTTTGTATACATTCTTTCTATTATGTACCTACTACACTACTATCATCACACAACACTTGTTTTGTTTTTTTTAAATCAATCATAGTAGTTTGATCATTTGTCTACTCTATTAAATGCATAATTTGTTTTCATTCCTAATCAGATATTCATTGAATAAACTTAGTTGTATTTGTTTTTCCTTAATCGTTGCGTATTATTTTCTGGAACAATCGAAGAGGACTTGGAATATCTTTACAGATATAAACGTTTTATATTCAATAGGTTATGGGCCCAGGTCAACGCTGAAAAAGATTCAGATTATTTTGGCTGATTGTGAAAATATACGAACGGACGAATTTTCAAAAAGAAGATACCATTTTGCGTTTGCAATAAAATATAGTGAACAATATTTTTCTGTAAGTATACTATAAGAAGTTGTTGCTGGAGGCGCTAAGAAGATTTTGTGTGTATACGTACAATCAATTATTTTGGTTATCGAGTTGAAATGGAAAAAGAGTCATCTACAATTGAGAAGTTCATTGATCCATCGCAATGGATGATATGGAAGTTTCAGATTCGTGTCAATCTGATGGCATCGGAGCTCTATGGTTTGGTTGATGGAACAAAAAAGAAACCAGAGGATTCCAGTACAGCTACCTATGCAATACAACTAACTGATTGGTGTAAAATGGATGCGAGAGCACAAAAACTCATCGTGAATTCCTGTGGATCCAAGATTCTTATACATCTCAGCACATGTTTGACATCAAAAGAAATGTGGGATAAATTGCATTCCATTTATGAGCAGATTCATGATTCTGCTAAGCATTTTTTGGAAGAGCAGTATTATGCATACAGAAAAGATCCAGCGCACGACATTGCTACACATATCTCAACGCTGGAAAATCTGGTGCTTAAATTGAAATCAGCAGGTGTCAATATTCCAGATAGCATGTTGATTACAAAAATACTGATGACACTACCATTTGAATATCGGCATTTTTCCACATCATGGGACTCAACAGCAAAGGCGGACAGGACGATAAGGAATCTAACTAATCGTCTCATGATTGAAGAAAACCGTTTAGGATTCCAGAGCATGAGTATGAGGGAAGTATCAACAAGTGAAGCACTTCTGGCGAAAGAAAATACGGGGGCTATAAGAAAAAATCCAATGAACCAGAAGAAGAAAATTAAGCCGAAGCGAACAGGTAAATGTTTTAAGTGTGGGTCAACTGATCACTGGAAAAAAGACTGCAAGGCAAACTTTGGATCCAACAATCTTCAACCGAAGAAAACTTATGGAGATGGAGACAAGGCTTTCTTTAGCAACATCGTGCAGTCTTTAGTTAAAAGTGATTCCTGGTTTGTTGATTCGGGTGCCACAAACCATATGTGTAAGCGTCGAGATTGGTTTATTTCATTCAATGAATTAGAAAAACCAATTGAAGTTCTACTCGGAGATGGCAAGTTAATGCATGCGACTGGTTGTGGAGATTTAAATGTGCTTTCGTATGATGGGACAACCTGGATCGAAAAAAGGATGAAAAATGTTTTGTATGCGCCCAGCTTATTCGCAAATTTATTTTCTTCTACCAAGGCAATGGACAATGGACACACAAGTTGGTCAGACAAAGACACGTTTAAACTTTTTGATGGTGAACGAGTAGTGGCAGTCGGAGCAAGACAAGGGGGCATGTTCCAAATGCTTCTAAAAGTTATCAAGCCTGATGTGAAATACGAGCAGTCAATGGTTGCTGTAAAGGAGTGTTCATTACGCGTCTGGCATGAGCGTTTGGGACACCAAAATCTGACTCATGTGCGAAGTTTTCTACGAAAACACAATATCAACTTCATTGATGAAACTTTTGACTGTGACGGATGTGCATTTGGTAAGCAACACCGATTGAGTTTTAGTTTGCGACCAGAGAAATCAACACGATGTGGTGAAATCATTCATGCAGACGTTTGTGGTCCAATGGAGGAGAGTTCTTATGGAGGTTCTAAGTATTTTGTACTTTTCAAAGATGATATGTCAAAATTTCGTTTTGTCTTCTTTCTGAAAAACAAATCTGAGGTAGTTGAAAAGTTTAGGATAGTTCTCAAAATTGCTGAGAAACATTGTGGGCATCCTGTTAGAAATCTTCAGACGGACAACGGCCTTGAATTTGTGAATTCTAGCATGAAGCAACTCTTGGAAGAAAATGGAATTCATCATCGGCGATCAGTACCATACACACCTGAGCAAAATGGCTGCATTGAGCGGGAAAATCGAACAATAATGGGATCGGCTCGATCCATGGTCCATGCAAAGGGTCTTAGTGTGAAACTGTGGGCAGAAGCTGTACAAACAGCGGTTTTTATCCTGAACCGGACAGGGACGAGCACAATAAAGGACAAAACACCATTTGAACTCTGGCATGGTAAGTCTGCACATTTTGACAATTTTAAAATTTTTGGTTCCGAGGTATATGTGCACATACCAAAAGAAAAGCGCAGGAAACTGGATGCAAAATCTAGAAAATGCATTTGTGTGGGATACGATGAAAACAAAAAGGGTTACCGTGTCATAGATAGTACAAACACAGTTATCGTTGTCCGTGATGTCAAGTTCTTAGCAGAAGAATCATCCACAGTTACCATTACTGATGAGAGCGACACCCAGTATGAGCCTACTACAAGTCATGAATCAGTGGGAGCTGAGTATGATGACTATCAGAAAGGTGATCCTCAACAAAATGCCGCATCTTTTCAACGACGTCCAAGAGCACTGCCAGACATAGATGAAAACAACATTCTGAAAGCTCGTTTGCGCAGTACTCAGGAGCAATCATCAATAGCAATGGCTTTGCTATCTTTAAGTGAAGAACCAAGATCATACCACGATGCAATCAACTCACCAGAAAGCGAAAAATGGTTAACGGCTATGAAGGAAGAAATTGGTTCACTGAAAGAAAACAAGACGTGGGTGTTGGTTGACAGACCAAAAGACCAAAAGCTCATTGACAATAAATGGGTTTTCAAGATCAAGAAAAATCCAAGTGATCCATTTGAACACTACAAGGCACGGTTAGTATGCCGTGGGTTTACCCAAGAGTACGGTATCGACTATTTGGAGACCTTTAGTCCAGTGGTGCGTTTTACGTCAGTTCGAGCAATTTTGGCTATTTGTGCTGAGAAGAAAATGCACATGAAACAGTTTGACGTAAAAACCGCATTTCTTTATGGTGACCTGGAAGAAACCATGTTTATGGAGCAACCAATTGGTTTCAACGATAATAGTGGAAGAGTTTGCAGACTACAAAGAAGTCTCTATGGCCTGAAGCAATCCTCGCGATGCTGGAATCGCAAATTTAAATATTTTATCGAGATCTTTGGGTTTAAAGTTTGTGATTCCGATCCCTGTGTTTTCGTTAGCCATCAAGAAGGGAAATCAATAATTTTGGCTATTTATGTGGACGATGGGGTTATCGCAGGCGATGATGAGAAAATGGTATTGGCGGTTCTCGAGCATCTACAGAATCAATTCGAAATCAAAATTATGGATGTAGGCTGTTTTCTCGGATTTGAAATCCTTCATCGAGATGATGGTTCAATTTTCATGCATCAAACATCATATGCAAAAAAGGTTTTAGAAAGATTTCAATTTGATAACTGCAATCCAGTTTCTGTTCCTAGCGACCCGAATCAGGTACTTTCCATTTCTGATGATTCCAAACGAAGTCATTTTCCATATCGTCAGTTGGTTGGAAGCCTGATGTACCTAGCAATTGCAACAAGACCAGATATAAGCTTTGCTATTGGAAACATAAGTCGGTATTTAGAAAAGCCAACAGTGACTCATGAGAATGCACTTAAACGAATATTAAAATACATCAAAGGATCAATTGACCTCGGGATCCTGTACAATAACGGTGGTAACCATCGTCTGTGTGGTTTTAGTGACGCCGACTATGCTGGTGATGTCGAAACAAGAAGATCAACATCAGGTTTCGTGTTCAAATATAATAAAGGCATTATAAGTTGGAGTAGCACTCGTCAAAAATGTGTCTCACTATCTACAACTGAATCAGAATACATAGCAGCATCTGAAGCTATAAAAGAACTTGTTTGGTTGCAGCGGTTGTTAAGCGAATTGGTACCTTTCGAAATTGATAAAATAACATCATTTTTTATGGATAATCAAAGCGCTATTCGTTTGATCAAGAACCCCGAATTTCATAAGCGAAGCAAACATATTGATGTCAGATACCATTTCATTAGAGAGAAGTTCGAGTAAGGCTGTTTTGATCTTCAGTACGTGTCAACAAAAAGTATGATTGCAGATATTTTTACCAAGGCTCTGCCAAGAGAGCGATTTCAATTTTTGCGAACAATATTGGGAGTTGTTTCTATTCAAGATTAGTGTTTTTTGTTGTTTTGAAATTAATTTTATTTTTTTATATTAACAAGAATTCACTACAAAAAGTGGGAGTGTTGAAAATATATAGTTTTGTATACATTCTTTCTATTACACTGAACCAAAAAGGTACGTAAATATAATACAAAAGTTCGTTGAGACAATGAATAAAATGATTGAGTTTGTCCAATAAACATATTAATTGTGTCAGTGAACTATCGTTTATTATTCTCCATTTCCGGGTGAAAATTTTACAAACAATTTAAAATTTTCATTTATAACCACAATAAACTGAGTTTATTGATTTTAATAAATCCATTAATAAACATAAGCAACCGTTCATTATTTCCGTTTATAGTATTAATAAACCCGTTTATAGCCTTAAGGAATAGAGTTTATTAATTTTAATAAATGCGTTCATTAATATAAAAAACCGTTTATTATTTCCGTTTATAATATTAATAAACCTGTTTATAATCCCAATGAACAGAATTTATTAATTTTAATAAATGCGTTCATAAATATAAACAAATGTTTATTATTTCCGCTTATACCTCTGGTGGGGGAAGCCTCTTTTAATATCCAACTTACTTACCACTGACCTTGCTTAGCGGCGATCGAAGTCCAACTGGTCTCTGCGGTCTGGTTCACTCTTTTTAACTTCCTTACTTCTATTTCTTTTGCTTCTACTTCTCTTTTTCTGCTTCTACTACTTTTTTGTTGGTCTTGTTCGGTTCTACTAGGCAACCTTTTGGTAACAACATAGTGTGAATTATATCCTTGCGAATGACAAAATAACCTTTGCAAATTAATGTCACCGAGTTCTGTCCAAGTTGAGCTGAGTGTGAACACAATGCTCGGTGCAGTGACAGAATGCATGTAATTTGTTCGTGTTTTCGTTGTAGATTTGTAATGAGTCATAACAGTATTTATTTATTTATAAAAGTACTTAGCCAAAATTATTACCTTTATAGAATTAAAAACAATTATAAAAGATAGATATATTAAGCTCTAGGACTTTTACTCTTATAGAACAAGTTATAAATATAACTAAAACTCATCACTGATCATTTTACTTATTTTGACTGCAGCGTTACTGCGATTCACAAGAATTCGTATGAAATGATATGAAGTTTAGCGATATACCTCATACAATTTTATACAAATAATGCTTTTCCGTGTCATGAAGTTTAGTTCCGCTGAATTTGAGTGCAGTGTTATCTTTATGATTTAAATTTTTTTTTTGTCAAGGAATCAATTTTATTTTTGCCCAATCTTCCGCATAAATTTTTTTTATATGTATGTAGGATGGAGGTTGGGATATAATATTTAACAATTTGCCTCTTAATAATGTTGTTCATAGCCACAATAAATGGTTCACTATTTTCCAATTACCAAAGTGTATTGTGTCAGTGAATAAGGTTATAAAAAATAATAAACTGCTTGTAAATTTTCCAATTCGTCTCTTAACAATGTTGTTCATTGCAACAATAAACGGTTTATTATTTTTCAATTGCCAAATTTGTATGTGTCAGTGAATAAGGTTATACAAAATAATAAACTTATTGTAAATTTGAGAATTGGTTGTGATATTGGATGAAGGTTGGGATATAATCTTTAACAATCCCTTTTCAAACATCTTGTTTATTGTCGCAATAAACGATTAATCATTTTTAATAACTAAAATGTTTGCGGCAATTAATAGAGTTATTAATTTTAATAAACGGTGATAAAGTGCTTTAGTTTTTATTTAATAAACGGCCGTTAATAGTATTAACAAACGATTATCAAACGCTGAAATTTTTTTTAATAAACCGTTCACTCTGACAAGAAAAAGTTTGTTGTGACAATAAATAAGCAGTTAATAAACGCCGTTTTTTATATTAATGCACGTTTGTTTTTTCAGTGTATGTACCTACTACACTACTGTATCACACAACACTTGTTTTGTTTTTTTTTTAAATCAATCATAGTAGTTTGATCATTTGTCTACTCTATTAAATGCATAATTTGTTTTCATTCCTAATCAGATATTCATTGAATAAACTTAGTTGTATTTGTTTTTCCTTAATCGTTGCGTATTATTTTCTGGAACAATCGAAGAGGACTTGGAATATCTTTACAGATATAAACGTTTTATATTCAATAACCCGTAGCGTGATGGTTAGTGCGTTGGACTAAGTCGTTCTTTGACTTCCAGCGAGTGAAGAAGTGTTAAGTAGTGATTGCAAGTTAATTTTAAATTTAAAAAGGAAAGTAAAGTGCATTTGTAGGGTTTTGCCTTTAAGTCGGCAGTTTGCTACAATAACTTACAAGTAATCGGTGGCCCAGTGGAGGTGGCGTCCGAAGACAAAGCGAAGGGTCGTGGGTTCGAGTCCCAGGCAGAGTCTACGAGGAATATAATTGCTTTTTTCCACAATCGTGAAATCGTAGATTTTATTGATTGGGAAAAAAAGCAGATGGAGAAGGAGAGAAAAGCAGGGGTATCGAAAGATACCTCTGCCAACACATCAGGTGATGTTACGGTGGTGCCAGCAGCGGTACCCGAAGTAACAGCAACAACATCTGGTCAGGCATCTGACCAGTGGATACCAGCAACAACGAACAAAAAGAGGAAGCTGAAGAAGCAAAGCCCAAACAAAGTGGAGAGGGCCAACTCCGCAAAGCGGCGGGATATGCGGAAACAAATGGAGGGTGGTAAGGGAGGAATTACCACCGAGAGTGAATTCTCAGACTACGCCGAGTCTGAGAAAACAGAATATGTGTCGGAAGGTGGAGAGGGGCTCTTCAGGCCTCCGAATATGGATCTAATCCTATCGGAGCCAGAGCCAGTCCCGCCTACAAGGAAGGCTTTGGAGGTAGAGGCGGACCTCCAAGATGAGACAAATCTTGTAAAGGCCCTAGAAGCCAAACAAGCAACAATTAGCCATTTCGAGGAAAACCTCAGAAAGCTCAAGGAGGAGATAGAGCCCCTCCTCAGTCAGCTAAAGTTGAAGCAAGAAGCGCGCCGAAAACAAGAGGCAGCGCAACGGCAACTGCAACAAAAACAACAGCAGCAAAAACAACAGCAACAACAACCACAGCAGCAAAAACAACCACAAACCAAGCCCGCAACCAAAAACACAGGAGCGGAACAAAATAGAAAGGCTCCATCAGCAGTGACAGGCCCAAGCTCTGAGGGCCCATCGACTTCAGCGAAAACAATGCAGAAGCAACAACAACAGCCACGACAAAGCCAGCAGCAGCAGCAACAGCAGCAGCAGAAACAGCAGAAGCAGAAACAGCAACAGCAGCAACAGCAGCAACACCAGAAACAACCACAGCCCAAGAAGGAGAAGGTGCCACCAATTAGGACCTACCGGGTTGACCTGCAGGACTTAAAACAGGTATGTAAGTCGGCCACCAAAAACAATTTTCTTATAAATATATTAAATGAAAAAGAAAAGCGGTATTCGGTACAGTGCTTCTCACTGGCCGAATACAAAATAGTTAAAGAAGTGCTTAAGGAGGCCACAGCTGAGTTCTTCAGCTTCACGCCTAAAAGTGAAAAATTAAAGACGGTCCTACTGAAGGGCATAAGTTCCTGCACGGAACCGGAGGCGCTCTTAGCTGAGCTCCGCCAAAAAGCCATCGACGATCTCGATTTCATCGGGGTCAAGCCTTTCACTACGGTGAAGTCCAGGCGAGGGGGTTACAGGCTGCCAATGTTCCTCGTAACATTATCGCCCCAAAGTAGGTTTGAGAGTCTGAGGGAAATCAAATGCCTCGACTATCAAGCCATACACTGGGAGACATTAAAAAGGCACGACGACATTTTACAATGTACGAAGTGCCAGAGGTTCGGCCATGCCGGAGCCAACTGCAATATGCAGTTGCGCTGCGTCAGGTGCTCCGAAACCCACATCAAGGGAGATTGCAAGCTGGGGAATGAGCGGGTTGAGGATTTGACCCAGCTCAAGTGTGTCCTTTGTGGAAACCAAGGGCACCCGGCTAGCTATAGGGGTTGCCCTAAGGTCCAACAAATAAAACAAAAACAGGCCAGTCAAAAAGCCGAAGGAAGTCGAACAGTTCGACAGGCTCCTATACAAAAATTCGTGGATCCCAAATTTTCCTACGCCCAAATGGTGTCAGGGAATGGGAACACGAGACAAGCTCCACCAACGGTTGCCCCAAAGGCCCCTGTGCCTAAGGCACCAGAGGTGCAGCCTGACATTGTAGCCTTGTTGTTGAGCATTCAAGGTCAACTTACAGGGCTGCAAAGTCAGATAAAGGAGCAAGGCAAAAGGGTAGATCATCTCTACTCTTTGTTGCCTGGCCTGGCGCAATTTAGACCATAATGGGCGCGCTGCCGGAGACGCGCCTAAAAGTCCTAGCTGTGAATGTAAATTCACTGATTAGGATTGAACGAAGAGCCAATATGTTCCAATTGTTGAAAGACTACAGTCCCGATGTGTTTATGGCTAGCGAAACTAAGCTAAACCACAAACACAAATTGACTCATAAAAATTACAATATCGTAAGAAGAGACCGGCCCGACTCCACTCAAGGGGGCGGTGTCGCTCTCTTTATACGAAAAGGCATTAATTATAAAGTCATATACAACAATGAATTGCGAAAGCTCAAGACGCTAGAAGTTTGCGTTGTATGCATCTCTCTCACTCAAGGGAAGCGGATGTATATGATTGCGGCTTATGCGGCTGGAGCTCCGCAGGTTACTTACTTTGCTTCAGAACTCGAGATTCTTTTTAGGGAACTTAAACTGAGCTTGGAAGAAAACTATTTCATCTTGGCCGGTGATTTGAACGCAAAACATGAAGATTGGGGAAATCAACATAGTAATCCCAGAGGTAACCATCTTTTTAATTTGATGAATCTTTGCAGCGTTGAATATGGCGTCGACCTGCTGGCTACTGAAAAGCCATCGTATCCAAGAAGCGACTCCTTTCTGGATCTTTTGCTGTACGACACTAGACTGACAGTTACAGACAAAGTGGGTAATCACCCTCGAAACTGCTTACAGACAATCGAGTACGACAGTGATCACTGCGGACTGGCTGCTGTAATGCAGATTCCGAACGAACGCGTGGAGTTGGAGGAATACGTTGCAACGCATTCTTACAATTACAGTAAGATGCGCTGGCCTCGTTTCACCAACGCCCTAGCGAGAGAACTTCGTTCGAGTGACATAGCCCCACCAAACAACAGAAACCTGACAAATACAGAAATTGACCAACATTTACAACAGATGAATGAAACAATAAAACAAACAATGGAACGGACAATACCAAAGTACAAAGAACGGGACCAAATGGACGCTTACAGAAACTCGACTATTGACGCACTACGTAAGCACAAGAGTGGCTTACTGACAAGACTCAAAAACTTGTACAGACGACTTACAGACCCACACGACTTGGAGGTTAGGACACTGAAGTCGTCAATAAAAAATGTCAATCTGTTGATTAAGGAGAACTACAGGTTATCAATTAACAAGTACTGGGACCGCAAGATCCGGTCAGTTAATTCCAGTGACCCTAGTATGTTCCCTAAAATCAACAAAATATTCAGGAAAAAGAACGACAATGACCTTCCGTGTCTGAAACTCCAAAGAACTGAAGAGAACAGAGACGTACTCAGGACAGCGCAAATAGATCCAGAAGAAGCCATCTTTGACGATGACTTTTTTATAATTGAAGATCCGAAGGAAAAAGTGGAGGCGGTGGGAGCTGCTTTCCAGCAAGTGTACAAGGTGAATGCTAGCACTCGCCCCAACCACGACCTGGAAAACAGAGCCCTACTTAATCATTTTTACCTTCGAAATGATATGACACAATGGCGATCTGAGAACCGCGGTTTCATGCGGTTCAATGACGATTCCTTGGCAAATGCCATAATCGCCGAGCAAACGGGTCCAAGTCCCCTGTTAGTGACGAAGGTTGAGCTTCAGCTCATCTTCAACTCAATAAAAAATAAAAAGTCAGCAGGTGTCGATGGTATATCCAACGTTGTACTAAGACATTTACCGATGGAGGCAATTGACATTTACACCACACTCTTCAATAATGCACTGAATAATGCATATTATCCAGTGCATTGGAAGACCGCTGTGGTTCATCCTCTCCCGAAAAAGGGAAAGGACAACTCCAACCCGTCAAATCTTCGGTCGATAAGTCTTCTTCCGAGCATCAGCAAAGTTTTCGAAAAAATCATTAATAGGGCTCTGACTAAGTGGGCTGCGGACAACAAAATAATTCCGGATAAACAGTTCGGGTTCAAGGCGGGTCATGACACAATTCATGCTGCGTCTAAGCTCGTTTCTGATATCCAATGGAATAAAACAAAACAACAATGCACAGGTGCTGTTCTGGTTGATTTGGAAAAGGCCTTTGACACCGTATGGTTAGAGGGTCTTTACCTAAAACTGAGCAGGCTTGGCATAAGCAAGCCATTGTTGTATATACTTTATGATATGCTTAACGGTAGAAAGTTTGTTGTCAAAAGTGGCAATGTAACTTCTACCACAACATTCTTAATTAAAAATGGTCTTCAACAGGGAGCGGTGAATTCGCCGATTCTCTTCAGCATTTACACCAGCGATCTGATAGGTAGTCTTACAAAGGCAATTGCGTACGCCGACGATCTTATTGCGTACAGAACGGCCCGAAAGGTTGAGGTTATTAGAATTCTCTTGCAGCGTGATTTCGACAAGATTCAGCGATATTGCGACGACTGGAAACTGAAAATAAATGTCCAGAAGTCGGAGACAATTCTGTTCCGGACTCCGTTGGCTAGGGCCACGAGGGATACGTGCAAGAATTGGCGCAAGATGGTTATCGTTGATCTTCACGGGCAGCCATTAGCGAGCAAAAGTGTAGTGAAGTACCTCGGTATCTGGTTAGATCAGTATTTATATTTCGACAGACATATAAATGCTGCTCTGACCAGGGCCAGAGGAGCCTTCGCTCTGACGAAACGGCTGTTTTACAGCAGTCGGCTTGAACCCAGAGTGAAGGTAATTTGCTACATGGCCCTCATACGGCCGATGATCGTTTATGGTTGTCCCGTGTGGTTCAACGTTGCCCCTTCCCAGATGGAGAAGTTTCGGGTGTTCGAGCGGCAGTGTTTACGACGCTGTACCGGCTTATATCGAACAGCCGAATCTTCTTACGTGCATTACTATTCCAACGAGGTCCTATACAACGGGGCTCGAATCAACAGAATTGACAATTTCGTGATAAAACTCGTTCGAGGTCACATTGCAAGAGCTATGTCTTCGACCAACAATTTAATTTTCGGGGCGTTCTATCCGAACGACGAGTATTTTGAAAGTGCACGCTTGAGCGGCTTCATTCCACCAGAGGCATTCCTCTTTTTAGATAGATGCGGTCTGATACAGGATAGATTGGCAGTTCCGTTAATCTACCACGTCAGACGATGAACCGTGGATAGGCGACTCCTGTACAATCGGGACGTCATGGCACAAGGCGGAGCAGAGCTCCTTCGGTTCAGTAGGGCTGTGTCCGAAAGGGACCGAACTGATAGGGTGAAGCAGGAGAGCCAGTTTTGGTGGCTTCAATCGGCACTGGATAGTGAGTAGTCGGGATGGGGTTTTAAGCCTTGGCCGGCTTACATACTTGTTTTATAGTTTTAGGGTTTAGTTTTAAGTAGAATAGGCATGGTGGCACAAAAAAAAAACATACAAAAAAAAATACAAAAAATACAAAACAGGAAAAATACAAAAAAATACAAAAAAAAAATTAAAAAAAAAAACATGGAATAATCAAAAAAAAAAAAAAAAAAATAAAAAAAAAGACAAAATATGGAAAACAAAAAACGTTAGATAGTTAGATTTGCTGCTGTGGTTGTTCTAGTTTTAAGTAGTTTATAGGTAGAATAGGTAGTTTTAGTTAGCTTTAAGTTTTATATTAAGGACCTTATTTTAAGTAGTTTTTAAGTAAAAATAAAAAAGGATATGGACATTAGTTTTTTCTAAATTTTCTAATGAATACAAAAATAAATAAAATGAATTGAAGTTAAATAGATCTTAGGGCCGAAAGGCATTAGCATTAAGTATTATTGTTTAACTTAGAGTGTCCGTATGGGACCAGTAAGTTAGTTGTAAGTTATGGTTAATTAGGCTAGTTTTATGAATTTTTGTCTAGCTTTAAGATAGTCTTAAGAATGAATTAATAAAAATGAATTTGGAAAAAAAAAAAAAAAGTGCGTTGGACTGTCATGCAAGGGGTCTTGGGTTCAATCCCTGCCTGTGTCACCTAACTTTTTTCACGGTACTGCCTCTTGCGAGGAATTGACAAATCCTCCAAGAGTAATTCTTGTCATGAAAAGTGCTTTCTCAAATTAGCCGTTCGGATTCGGCATATAAACTGTAGGTCCCTTCCATCTCTGAAAACATTACTCGCACACAGGAATGGTTGAGAGTTGTAAGTCACTAGGCCCTGGTTCTTCATGGACTGTTGTGCCACATAATTTATTTATTTATTTTATTTTAGTTGCGAACCATCTGAAACAATGACAATTTTGTACTGATAGAATTATACATACAAATAACATGTTCGGCCCCATATCAAATTCTACAAAAAACTAAAAAATATTCTTTTCAACTTAAGTGTAAAAAAAGAAATAATTAAATTTATACAAGCTTTGTTTACTAACTTGGATACTAAAGGATGAAACCCTAATATAAATTTGATATTTGTTACAAAAACACATTCTTAATTTCACTTGAAAATAACTTCAACTCAATTACAATTCTTTCTGAAGTCAAAACACAGTACACGTGGCACTTTTGTTCAGAGACCGGGTTTTCCCGAATTGCCACCGATGATTTAGGGAAGACTACTCAACAGAGAAATCGAAAGGTGGTCCATTTTACCCCAGGTGCCTGTTATGCCCGAGTTCCTTTATCATTATTATTAAATACAAGAATAATATGATATGTTTAACCATGAGTTTAAGGTCAAATTATTTCATAATTCAGACACTTCCTTTTTGTTCAAGTTCATATTTTATGTTGAGTTCTAATATAGTGATTCCGAATTAATTTTGTGTGGTTGCAAAGAAATAAAAACACGTTTTATTTCGTGTATGTCTTTTATACAACTTAAATATTCTTAAACTATTCACAACTACAGGGTTTTTTCAACAGGGACGCTACAAAAGTAGAGCGACAGGGACAGCAAACGACGCCATATTTCTTGCCGCTCTTTTGACATTTCTCTTCAGTAAGGTTTGCCATTTCATTTCATGATGGAAAGATATATGTAAGAGCCAACAACGAGTTGAAATTATTAAAATTTACTACCGAAATTCGGAGTCTAGTGATACAAATTTGAATCGACAGGCACAGTACAAAATGTTCTAGTGCCAGTGAGACAAAGAAGTGCCCGTAGTGTCGAGAATATTGCTGCCGCTGAGGCTTCAATTGCAGAAAGCCCAAATGTTTCTCTAACACGTCGTTCTCAAGCATTGGGCAT
This sequence comes from Eupeodes latifasciatus, assembly GCA_920104205.1. Lineage (NCBI taxonomy): Eukaryota > Metazoa > Arthropoda > Insecta > Diptera > Syrphidae > Eupeodes > Eupeodes latifasciatus. Next base: position 109,321,314 of record OV049926.1, read on the forward strand.
CTCGGTGACTTCGTTGTGGCGAATTTTGCGACCACCAGTGTTGCTGAGCAACAACTTGAAAATGATTCGGATTTTCATCGAAAAATCATCTTCAAAGATGAGGCTCATTTCTGGCAGAATGGCTTCGTCAATAAACAAAATATGCGGTATTGCTCAGGCAGCAATCCACACGTACTCCATGAGTCATCATTGCGTCCCCAAATAATTACGGTTTGGTGTGGTTTATGGGCCGGCGGCGGCGCGGCGGCGTCATTGGGCCGTACTTCTTCCGTGATGATCAAGACCGGCACGTTACTGTGAATGGGGATCGCTACCGTTCAATGCTAACCGAATATTTTTGGCCCCAATGGGATGATATGGACTTGGAGGACATGTTTTTCCAACCGGACCGCGGCGCCGCGCCACAATCCACAGAGCGAATGCCACAATCAATTTTTTGGAAACCAAGTTTGGAGAACGTGTTATCTCACGAAATGGTGCAGTCGCTCAGCCGCCTCGGTCGTGCGATTTGGGGATACGTCAAGTCTATGGTCGATGCCAATAATCCAGCGACGATTGATGAACTTCGTACGAATATGAAACGTGAAATTGGAGCAGTATCGGCCGATTTATGCTTGAAAACCGTCGAAAATTGGGGTTAGTGTCTGGACTTCTTCAAGCGTACTCGTGGTGGTCATGCAAAAGAAATCGAGGTCCATTCATAATGGCATGAAACGTACTTTCACAGGAATAAAGAATTTCATTGATATCCAAAACGAATTTTGTTTTATTTAAAAACATCCTATATTTGTATTTAAGTTATTTATACCAACTTAAATCTAAGGAACAGGAGATAAGATACTGATAAAAATTTAAAAAAAACTAATATTTCCAACTATGCTATCCTACGACGCGACGCTGTCTGTTCTTGTGAAAAAGTGCAACTGCACCAATGTGATGTTTTAAGACTCTGAACAGTAATAATATTTATTTTCAATACATCAAACATATAAAAATTAGTACAATTTGATAACGATAAAATAATCTAAGTATTTAAAAACAAAGTATAAAATCTCAACCTTCAACACCCCCACTAGATTTTTATAGGTACTTTTATACCAATGAGAGTACAACAGTTGTTATGTTTTGTAGCATGGAGTCCTTTGGTTAGAACATCAGCAGGCATCTCTTCAGTTTTCAAATATTCTACTTTTAATTTATTATCTTCTATAAGATCTCGAATGAAATGATGCCTTATACCGATGTGCTTTGAACGTGCGTGATAAACGTTGTTTTTAGATATGTTTATTGCACTCTTGTTATCGCATTGCAATATAAGTTCTTGATTCCAATTAATTAGTTCTCGCAATAAAGATTGAAGCCAAAGCGCTTCTTGAGATGTTGAGGCTAAGGCCATATACTCAGCCTCTGTGGTGGAGAGAGCGACAGTAGGTTGTTTCTTTGCATTCCACGAAATAGGTCCTCCTTGGTATTTAAAGAGATAACCTGTAGTTGATTTTCTGTCATCTGAGTCACTAGCCCAGTCAGCATCCGAAAATCCTTCTAAACATCCTTCAATGTCTCGAGTGTATTCTAGCTTGTAATTTATTGTTCCCTTTATATAACGGAAAAGTCGTTTAACCGCTATCCAATGAGATTTTGAAGGATTATTATTAAATCTTGATAAAGCCCCCACTGCAAAGGATAAATCTGGGCGACTTACTTGTGCTGCATATAAAATGCTTACAATAGCTTCTTGATATGAAACGGTTTTCATGTAATCAGTTTCGTGTTTTCTTTGTTGATGTGTTTCTTTTATAAGCTTTTGGTTAATATCTAAGGGTGTGGATACCGGATTACAATCCTCCATGTTGAATCGCTTGAGAATATTCTTTAAGTATGTCCGTTGGTCTATCCATAACTTTCCCTTTTCTCGATCGCGAGTTATTTGCATACCAAGCACAAATTTAGCTTCTCCAAAATCTTTCATCTCGAATGACCTAGCCAAATTATATTTGATAATTCTTTTTTCATCTTTGTTATTTGTAAAAATCAGTATGTCGTCTACGTAAATAGCGACGAAAGCTTTATCTGTGCTGTTTGTCTTGTAATAAATACACGGATTGGTTTTTGATTGTTTAAGTCCAATCTTCTTTAAAGTTTCATCCAATTTCTTATTCCAAACTCTGCTAGCTTGTTTGAGACCGTACAGTGATTTCTTGAGTTTACATACTTTATTTTGAACATTATCAAAACCTTCAGGGAGATTCATGTAAATTTCTTCGTTAAGTTCACTTTGCAGGAAAGCAGTCACAACATCCTTTTGGCCGATATCCAAATCATATCGTACAGCCAAACTTAAAAGTACCCTTATGGACGTGTACCTTACGACGGGAGAAAATATTTCTTGATAATCGATCGCTTGACGTTGCGAATACCCCTTTACGACCAATCTAGCTTTATATTTTTCGACATTACCACTTGCATCTTTTTTGTCTTAAATGTCCATTTGGAATTTATGGCTTTCTTTCCTTTTGGTAAAGAAACTATTTCCCAAGTGCCATTTTTCAAAAGAGCTGTATATTCATCGTTCATTGCTTTTTTCCAATCAGACATATGTTCGCTCTTCATTGCCTCAGCGACTGTCTTTGGATCTTCATCATTGTTGCTGGCCACGTACGATAGATAACCGTATCTTTCAGGTGGATTTCTTATTCTGGTAGATTGTCTTATTCCTCTCTCAGATATGATTCCTTCTGAAGATTCTTCAACAATGAAATCATCTTGGGCATCCAAAAAACTGTTTTCACTTGCCGTTTCGTCACTTATTTCGATTGGTATTTCATTGCTTGAATTCACTGATGGAATTTCGTCTTCATTCCCCACTGAATCATATCCTGTAAAAATATCACAATAAGATGTATCGTTTGTCTCACCATCTTTTGGAAAAATTTGCTCATGGAAAACTGCGTCTCGACTTTTTATGACTTATTTTTTCTTAACGTCATAGAAGCGATATGATTTTGAGTGTGTGCAGTATCCGATAAAAATTACTTCTTTTCCTTTGTCATCGAGTTTCTTCCGCTTTTCTTTTGGAATGTGAATAACTGCTTGACAACCGAAAACTTTAAGATGCTGCAGATTCACTCTTCTTCCACTCCAGATTTCTTCAGGTGTTTTTTCTTTTGTACCTTTGCAAGGTGTTCTGTTCGTTAAATAAACTGCCGTATTTGCAGCTTCAGCCCAAAAACGTTTGTGTAAACCAGACTCGATGAGAAGACAACGCGCTTTTTCGATTATGGTTCTATTCATTCTTTCTGCCAACCCGTTTTGTTGTGGAGAATATGGAACCGTTGTTTGATGTTGAATGCCTGCATCTGCTAGAATCTTCTTCATCTTAAAACTGCAATATTCCTTTCCATTGTCGCTTCTAATGGCCTTTATTTTGTTACCAGTCTGATTTTCTACAAAATTTTTGAACTCAAGGAACTTTTCCGCTACCTCATTCTTGCTTAATGAAAAACGCAAAGACTTCTTGAAAAATCATCAATGAATAGAAGCATGTACTCTGAACCTTCAATTGATTTTTGTTCAATCGGACCACAAAGATCTGTGTGTACTAGTTCTAATATTGATTCTGCTCTAGTACCAATTGAGTTAAACGGCAGGCGTGCAATTTTACCTTTGATACATGTTTGATCGCAATCAATATTCTGCACCACTTTCGGAATCATAGCTTGTGTGGTTTCAATAATTGGATGTTCAACTCGCTTGTGCAAAAGTTCAAAGTGTGAAGCTACATTTTTTGTAACATATGCACTGTTGAGTCGGAACATATTGTTGTTGCAGTTGCAACAACATTACCCCTTTGGTCTTTCACTAAACATCCATTCTTGGAAAAAAATCATTGAAAAACCCTTCTGAACAATTTTCGAGACAGATAAAAGATTAATGCATAAATCAGGAACGTGAAGGACTTCTAAAAATTCAACCTCACTTTCTTTGAATTTTCCAATAGATACCTTCATATCGAATTTACCTATACCTTGGACTTGCATTTTTGAATTATTTGCAACAATTACCTCAGAGTTAAGATTTTCCATCTTACTTGAAAAGCATGCACTATTTGAGCACATGTGAGCTGACGCTCCCGAGTCGAAATACCATTCTTCTTTGTCAAGAGCCGTGACGGAAAAACATCCTAACATCGCATTCTTCTTTTCTTGATATGGCCAAATTCGTTGCAGTTGTAACATTTAGGACTCTTAAAGATCTTCTTTGTCAAGAGCCGTGACGGAAAAACATCCTAACATCGCATTCTTCTTTTCTTGATGGTTCTTATTCTTTTTTGGACATTTAGCAGCAATATGGCCAAATTCGTTGCAGTTGTAACATTTAGGACTCTTAAAGTTCTTATTCCCAAAGTTTTTCTTGTTCTTGCCAACAAAAGCAGTATCTTGACTTACATCCAAATTAACGTCTTGAAGAAGTTTGGTCTTAATACTGTCTCCTGTGATAAGAATCCCAGAGCTTTGGATTCCCATTATCATTGGCTTGTATTCTTCGGGAAGACCAGCTAAAAGCATTGATCATATCCATTCTTCATCTAGGTTAAGACCAACAGACCTGAGCTTGTGCGATGTATTTAAAACATCGTTAACGTACGCATCTACGGTAGAGAAATCTTTCAATTTTGTAGAACAAAACTTTTGGATGAGCCCAACTCTCCTCACAAGACCAGAATCTTGAAAAATTTTCTGAAGAGAATCCCAAATCCCCTTAGCGCTTTTGCAATGTCTTATATGAGGATAAATGGATCTTTCAACAAGCAATATAAGCTCCGATTTTGCGTTTAAGAGCTTCGTTGCATCCTTCTCCGTCTCACTACCATCAGAAACAGCCTTCCAAAGTCCTTTAATTTGGAAATAAGCTTCAACGGAAAATTTCCAGTCTTCGAAGTTTTCGCTTCCCCGAAGCTTTTCAATACTGAATTTCGTTTCAGACATCTTTTCTCAATACAAATTTCCTTATTATTTTGTATTTAGATCGTGATAAGGCCCATAACCTGATGTTTTAAGATTCTGAACAGTAATAATATTTATTTTCAATACATCAAACATACAAAAAATAGTACAATTTGATAACGATAAAATAAACTAAGTATTTAAAAACAAAGTATCAAATCTCAACTTTCAACAGAATGTAAGGATCATGTCCATTTATGAACAAGCTACTTTAATACTGAGGTGACGTTTTCGTTACATTTTATTTAAAAAACTATTCATGAGGTACTATAAATTTGTATTGTAAAAATACAAATAGACTCAGTTTTCAAAGGTTTATTAAATATTATAAAGAGTGAAGTCATGGTTTTAATGGTGTTTGTTTACATATATTTTTTTAAATAAAAAGACTCACAGGGCAGGGAAAGGTTTGCTAGGAAGTTCTGTTTTATTATTTTAACAATTCTTGTTATTCTCTCTGATTTTGTATGGTTCAATAAAATAATAAAAAAAAACTCTTGATATCTTCACATTATAGGGTAAAACTTTTTTTTAAAAATGTACATAAATGTATATGTATAATAGTGTTGTGTATCCACCCAAAACAAAAGAAAAGAAAACAAAAACAATAATTCATTCATATGCACTGCGGCCTACATCTGGTTCATACAAATTATGTCGGTCACAACAAAGTGACAATATCGTTTGTAGAACTGATCACATAACATATCGCCACAGTCGGTCGGTATGCATAAAATATGTATCGTAGATTGTTTTGTTTATGAATGCAATTTGAGTCCAAATATTATGTCACGATTCTTTCCTCAAGTGGATTTCAAATCGATAATATTTGGGTGTCAATAACTGGGGTCATAGACTTAATAGTTTATGACATAGGAAAATCTATGAAATATTAAGATTGAAAATTGTATAAATAAGAAAATGTTTGTAAATAAAATTTAGTCTTAATCTAGAATTCATTCTTGTTGTTTTGACTCACACTATCGGCTGGAGAGCTAAGACAGTACTCATAATCGTGCAAGAGATTGCTCGGAAATTATAAGCGGCTCTAACGAGCTAAGAGTGTAAAAGATATAACCCTATCCACTTCCATTCCAAATTTTGTTGACAACAAACATTACATGGCGATCATGCCCAACCGAAACTGACAAAACCAAACCAAACGAAACTGATGACATCGATCCCGTCCAAGCCCAATCTGATGAGCAAATTTGACGACAGCGATCCTTTTCAACAATCCTACCAAACTGATGTCTAATGTCTACAATAGAAGACATCAACTGCATCTTCGAAAAGTGGGAAAAACTTTCGGAATACGCTCCTGAGGAAGTGCCAGCAGGCACACCGAAATACGTGCCAAGTTCCAAATGCGTGGAGAATACAATCTATCGTTAAAGCTGAAACGGAAAAAGAAGGACAAAGAGAAGCTGATCAAAATGAAAGAAAAACTGTTTGACTGGCGCCCAGAAAAAATGAGAGGAGAACGCTCAAAGCACGAACGAACTGTCATCATTAAGATCTTATTCACGCCGCACAGTGGCCCGTTTTGACTTTTTTGGTTGCAAAAATCATATCTCCTAAACGAATAAAGATATTGCTTTAATTTTTTTTTTATCTTGAAGGAAATTTCTAAGGCTATAAAAATTGTGACTTTCAAAAAAAACTGTTCACAGGGTGTTTCAGAAATTTGTGTTAAAATAAGAAGTTTTAGCAAAGGTCATAAACATAGCGGTATTTTAATATGCAATCGTCAAAATCATTTTTTTTAAGTAATCTGAGTGAATTGAAACAGTAGAGCAAAAAAAAAAAACTGTTTACAGGGTGTTTCAGAAATTTGTGTTAAAATAAGAAGTTTTAACAAAGGTCATAAACATAGCGTTATTTTAATATGCAATCGTCAAAATCATTTTTTTAAGTAATCTGAGTGAATTGAAACAGTAGAGCAAAAAAAACTGTTTACAGGGTGTTTCAGAAATTTGTGTTAAAATTAAAAGTTTTAACAAAGGTGATAAACATAGCGGTATTTTAATATGCAATCATCAAAATCAATTTTTTAAGTAATTTAGTGAATTGAAACAGTGGAGCAAAGAGAAAAAGAACCAATTCGAGTGAAACAGTGGGGAAAAAAGTATTTTTTTTTTAATTTTAAGGCATTTTTTTTTATTTTCCAGTATTCAAGAGTACATAATGTATTTTGGTTATACATATATCAAAAGTCAGTGTAAAAAGAAATAAAGACAAAACAAATTAATATATAAACACTAAATTTCTTGAAAACTGTCATCTAAGTCCGGGGAAATGTGTAATAAACTCATCATTTCTGGAGAGTATCGTTCTTTCAGATCTTTTTGGCTTCTCACATGCCTTAATGAAGAAATAAGTGGATCCGAAGAGGTTGCAAGCATGTTAAATAGGTCCTCATTCTGCCGAATCCTTGAAACTTTACACGTATTCTGATATCGATATTTCTTGTAGTCTTTATTTTTGCATTCCTGGGCTTCTTCTGACAGTTCTCCAAGTGGTAGTGATTGATATTCAATGATATTTTGACTATGAACCAATATTTTGTGTAGTGTAGGTGTGAGTAATTTTTCAGGATACTTTTGTTTTAAAAGCTCTGCAGTTGTTTTTGTATACTCCCCAAATTTAACTGCATTCACTACTTCTCTGCAATTTAAAACGTTCAATATTACTTTGAGCCTCATTATAACTTCTCCATTGACTCCAGTTATTCGAGCGGTTGCATCTGACTGTTCAAAAAATCTTCTTGCAGTGTTTCCGTCATTAGTGTTTCCAAACCCTTGCTTTGGTTTATCCACATCAAGGCCAAGCTCATCGCGAAAACGCCTTTGGATCTCTTGTTTTCTTCTTTTTTCCGCCTCCTTGGTCCCAACCGATTCATCAGTACCTTCTCCTTCTTGTCGAAGAGTATACGCAAGCTTCAAAATAAATTCCATGCATCTGATTCTAGCGTGCAGTGGAGAGATTCCATATTCGTAATTATGTTCGTCCTCAATTGATTCATCTTTATTGAAATTCTTTTGTGTCCTTTTGCATATCGGACATGACCGCGTAGACTTTGTTTCCGTTAATTCGTTTAATACTCTTCCGTCTATCATAGTTAAAAAGAACTCGTGATTCACAGTAATAGTTGTTCCTTCATTAACTTTATATATTGTTGGTTGAATATCTGCTATTTGACTTTTAATATTATTGACTGTGGTATTTATGATGTCACTAGTCTCTTTAACATATTGGAACATAATGGGCCGACAGAAATGAACTGATGATGGGCGAGGGTTCCTCCAATGTTCACCATTTGTACTATTGAGTCGAAGTGGGACAACTGATGCCATGAACATGTGTGCGTCTGTTTCACCATCTGTTGTATTTATTTTTTGCTTGTAGGCACTTTGTCCAGATGATCCATCGCAGCCCCATTTACTCTGTAACGTTAGACTTCTTGGAAGTGCAATTATTTGACTCTCCGTTTTGCTTTCTATTAGCCGCATTGCTGTATGATCCATCATGCTTTGAAGTTTCACTCTAGCTAATATTTCCGTGACTTCGCAGTTGTCGGGAACTGCTTCTTTTTTCGCAACTGTAATCATATTGTAGGATGGCAAGACATCTATGTTGTGATGTCTTAACGAAGTTCTCAGGATTTTATATTTTTCTTTTGAGAGTCCCAAATCCATAAACAAAGCTAATGCGTTCTCATTGGTGTATTTTATGGGATTGTGTTGGGGAGTGTGAATGCTTTCCTTGACTCTTTTGACACGAAGTGGACTTGCAGAAGATATTGCCTGAATTATATCACTCTTCCCTTTTTCATGGTCCTTATTGTATCTTATACTCAAAGCTTCAGAGAGATGTTCTGTACATATCTCCTTTGTAGCTTTGATTATTTTTTGTTTTTTAGTAAATGTTGCGCACTCATTGACTGTCTTTCTTGGTCTTCCTCTCGATGTAGTTGGGAGATCACCCGCTTCTTCTGTTTGTCCGGTATTGATATGCAGAGATAAGGAAAGCCATTCTGCATTCTTTTTAAAGTTATTTCTCGATCTTTTGGCTGCTATCCATTTTCTATCAAGGTTGTAATAGAATTGTTTTAATATCTGTTTGATTGCATTTGCATCTGGTAGTTGGTATTCAATTTCCACGGCAGATATAAACTCATTGCAAGTGGTAACATTGACAAAAAGTTCAAACAAATCCTTATTCGGAATATCCATTTTAAATTGTTTTGAAAAATAAAAGCAACTGCTCGAACGCTCGTTTGAATTCTAAATGATTATTTTAGTCAAATGTTTCATCTTTTTATACCTTAGAGTAAATACCTGCACTCAAGTCGCTTTAATCCTTATATTAATTATATTTAAAGACACCCAAATAAAACTACCTGTCTGTCTACCTGTATACTAACATATTCCAAAATCGTTTTATCCTTAAATCTTATCAATAAATTCTTAATCTTAATCCTTATCAATAAAAGTACCTGATCAAAATTCAATCGTACCCGAAAACAAATGCGTTATTTAAAATTTTATAACAGGATTAAAAAAATTAGTTCTAAAACTCTTGAAAATCTTATGTAATAAACAAAAAATAAAAATGATTTACCTTTTTAAAATAAAATCATCTTTTTTAAATCCACCACACACAAAACAAAGAAAACCATAAAAAAAAATTCCATAAAAAAGAGGGGAAAAAAATGACTGACTTCATCACTTCAAATCTCCCTAGCTCAGTTCGATGCAAAATGACGCAGTTGATCTTTTGGATTTATGTAAAGGAATATATAAGGATTCTGAATCAGTTGAGATCTTAGCACCACTCGTTGAACCTTTTTTTTCTATCCAATTTGAAGTCGAAAAAGTGTGCAAAAAGTAGTGTTTCCAAAAAAATTAAATTAAACAATTAAAAAAATTTTTTTGTTTTTTTTTTGTTTTAACTACCGATCTAAATAATGGCAAAGCATATCATAAAAACAAAAACGAAAAGCGTTTGGAAGCCCTTTTTCTAGTTTTTTCATTCAAAGTTAAGAAAAAAAATAAAAAAATAAAAAAAAATGATCATCATAAAAAATGTTCAACTTTGGCCTGCTCTATAAGGCACACCAATAACCCAAATTGAATATTTTTTTCGATTACTCAAGCTCCAAATATTTGTGAGTCCAGTGAACTAAAAAGTTTTGCATTATAGACCCACTCGAAAAATGAATATTGCAAGCACTTTTGCATAAACGGGCCACTGTGCGCCGCCGGAACTCTTCGACAAGGAAGTGCAATTGATAATTGAGTATCAGAATGATTTGAGAGAAGAATGCTCGAAATCCGGAATTGTAAGGAAAGTGGTTATCTATGACAGACATGCAGAAGGCGTTGCTAAAGTCAATATGGCTGATCTTGAACAAGCTGATTTGGTCATTCAAATGATGAATGGTCGTTTCTTTGGTCAACGAAAACTGACTGCGGAAACATGGGATGGAAACACAAAATACAAGGTTGCGGAAACGGAAGAAGAAATCCAAGCCCGAATTAATAAGTGGGATAAGTACTTAGGAAAAGGCGAAGTTAATGAAAAAGACGATGACGACGACGAAACAGAAGACGATGAAAGGCAAAATGAATACAAATGTAGACGCGTTATCTAGGTTAAAGATAAGTTCAGAAGAATTAAAAGAAATGATACCTCAACAAAGTATAAATGTCCTAACAAGAAGAATGAAAGAAATTAATAAAGAAAACACTAGTGAAAAAACAAAGAATCCAGAAATTATACCTTCAGTGGAGATTGATCACCTTCATATATGGGAATGTATATCTATTTCGGATACAAGAAACATTAAGAAGTTGCAACTTGAAAATATAAATAATTTAATGGGCCCACCAAAAGAATTAATATATGCAGTTAAAGATAAAATTCATGTTAGATACAAAAACGAATCTTTATCAGAGTTAAAATTGATTTTGAAGAAATTGTTATCTTATACAAAACATGAAAGAATAAAAATGCTAGCGTTAGAAAAGAATATTGAAATATTTAAAACAATATCTGTGCACAAATTTAAAGAGATATTTAATGAACTGCAAAAGAATAATAAGGAAAATTGTCTTGACATTATTTTATACAACCCACCAAAAAGAATAACACATGTGAATGAAATGAACAAATTAATTAAAGAGTATCATAACAGCAAGTTAGGAGGACATATAGGTATTAGAAGATGTATAGCAAAACTTAAGCAAAAATATGTATGGAAGAATATGAATAAAATGGTTAGAAAATACATAAATAATTGTAGAAATTGCAATGAAGTAAAAATTACTAAATATACTAAGGAACAATTCATGAAAACTGAAACACCTAGCACATCGTTTGAAGTAATAACAATAGATACAGTAGGACCACTTAGACCATCAAACGGTTATAGATATATTCTCACTATTCAATGTGAATTAACAAAATTTATTGAAGCATTTCCATTGGTCACAAAAGACGCCATCACAGTAGCAAAAACTATAGTTGAAAAGTTTATTTTGAAATATGGTTGTTTTAAAAAATTAAAGACTGACAAGGGTACAGAATTTACTAATGAACTTTTAATAAATATCTGTAAATTATTAAAAATCGAAAAAACAACGTCAACACCATTTCATCATGAAACTTTAGGCTCAATTGAACGAAACCATAGAGTACTCAATGACTTTTTAATGACTTTGAACGGAAAAGACGACTGGGAAGAACTTTTACCTTATTATACTTACACTTACAATACAACACCACACAGTATAACACAATATACACCATTTGAACTAGTTTATGGAAAATTATGTGCTTTACCTTGTGAAAAATCATGATAAACAAAGAAAATATTTACAATATTGAAAATTATATTAATGAATTCAAAATAAAATTAAAATATAAAATAAAATTAATACTTGTAAAAATCAATCTTATGTACATAAATCAAATTTTAAAGTAGGAGATTATGTTTATATAAAAGTAGGAAATAAGAAAAAATTAGATAAGCCATTTAAAGGTCCCTATAGAATAATTCAACAAAATGGACCAAATAGCCTAATAGAAATTGAAAATGAAAATGAAAAAAGAGAAATACATAATAATAATTTAATCAAAGCAAGAAACTCTTAATCACAAAAAAAAAATATATATAATACTAATAAGAAAAACTCACATTCAGATTTTGTAAAAATTATCATATCAAAATAATTTTCTCATTTAAAGATAATAAAATTATTTTTTTTAAAGGGTGAGGGTGTTGTGTATCCACCCAAAACAAAAGAAAAGAAAACAAAAACAATAATTCATTCATATGCACTGCGACCTACATACATCTGGTTCATACAAATTATGTCGGTCACAACAAAGTGACAATATCGTTTGTAGAACTGATCACATAACATATCGCCACAGTCGGTCGGTATGCATAAAATATGTATCGTAGATTGTTTTGTTTATGAATGCAATTTGAGTCCAAATATTATGTCACGATTCTTTCCTCAAGTGGATTTCAAATCGATAATATTTGGGTGTCAATAACTGGGGTCATAGACTTAATAGTTTATGACATAGAAAAATCTATGAAATATTAAGATTGAAAATTGTATAAATAAGAAAATTTTTGTAAATAAAATTTAGTCTTAAGCCTAGTACGCTGCTGATCCGAAACGAAAATTCCCATACAAAAATGACATGACGAAATCATAAACGAAAAATTTCGCTGTGCTTTTCGTTTTTCAGTACGCTGCTGAACGACGAAATGTGACATTTTAGTGGATAGCTGTACTAGATTTCTTAGTACAATTCTCCACTATTTTCGTTCTCAATTTAATTGCCCAGCACATTAATTGCTTGCGAAATTTTGACGTTTCATTTTTTTATTGAAAAAAATTGTTTACTCGGGACTTTCGGTGTTTTGACTTTGATTTATATTTGATTTAAAATTTAAAATAAAATGGATTTGTCTAATGTGTTCCAACATTGCATTTCTGAATCGGAAACTCAGGATGTTATTGGTGATGTGCAAGAAGTGATGAAGACAAGCAGTGAAATTCAACTTCCAGATAGAACTCTCCACAAATATTTTTCCGCTGTGGTTTTCGTTTTCATTTCGCTCTGCACTTGGAGACTTCCGAAAAATTTCGTTTCACTTCAGCTGCGTACTAGGCTTTAATCTAGAATTCATTCTTGTTGTTTTGACTCACACTATCGGCTGGAGAGCTAAGACAGTACTCTCATAATCGTGCAAGAGATTGCTCGGAAATTATAAGCGGCTCTAACGAGCTAAGAGTGTAAAAGATATAACCCTATCCACTTCCATTCCAAATTTTTTGACAACAAACATTACAATAGGTCTTCAAAATACTCAAAATCATAAAATCAAGCGAAAAGTCGTTATTAGTTTTGAAAAACTTTCATTATTTTTTTTTTTGAATAACAGGCATGTCTACAATAATTTCAAAACTTCTGATGTCATTATATTCGTTTTGATTTTTGTTTGAGACATGTCATTCAATTTATTGTAATATTACTAATAGTGAAAAATTAATGTGGTTTTTTCGCATTAAATGTTTATTTTTGTTTTAAGTAAGAGATGTAAATGTTAATTTAATATTTAACAAAAGTAAATAGGTACATACTTCATAGCTGTACATTTTTGTTATTTGTAGGAAATTATATTGGTATTGTTATAAATTATAGCAGTATTATTAGATACAAAAATAAAATGATATGTTTAATTATGAGTGGTCAACATATTTCACAATTCGGAGTTGTGTGCGAAAAAACGAAATTTTCAAAATTTCGACAATTTTTTATCGTAATATTTTGTTATTTAAAGCTTGTTCAAAGTTAAAGCCCTTTTTGTAGATAATAATAACTATTTGAAAGTAAAGATAAAAAAGTAGATTTTTTAACTTTTCCATTTTATAAAAATACTTTTTGTCACTTGATAATAACGATGTCCTCATTTTCTGGCAAAATTTAATCGATAAGCGAATTATTTAGAAACGAAATGTATATTTTGGCATTTTCTTGATTTATTATAGCATATGATATATTTGCCAGCAGAAATGTAGTTTTAAAATTTAATTGATAAAATTAATTCGTTGATTGAATTAGAAATTAAATATATGTAAAGAACCTTGTAATTTACAACTCTCAACACAATCTTAGGGACCTACAATTTGAATGTTAAATTCGAACGGCTTATTTGAGAAAGCCTTTTCAAGGACATTTTTCTTGGAGGATGTGTCAATTTTTACCAAGACGTACATACATAGACAGGGATTGAATACGAGGAATTCAAACCATTTTTTTGTGGACCAAATTTATTTAGATAGATAGATATTGATAACTTCCATACAAAAGTAAATTCTTGATACGTTTTCATTGCACAGTGTACAAAGATATAATAACTTTTTAAATTTAACCAATATTGCATCAGTATTTACAAGTTTACAAAAATAGCATATACAAAAAAAAAATATGCATATTTTCATGAAAAATCACTTAAAACTTGAAAACTAACATCTTATTAGGAACAGAAGAAATACATGCTTATTCAAAGAATATTGTTGGCACATGTTACTGTCTTAAAATGTTTTGCTTAAATAGGGTTTCTAAAAAAAATTGTCATGATACCTCGTGTTGATATTGTAAAAAAGTGCGTAAGTTTTTTAAATTACGAACACGATTTGTGTCTTTCAGACTATTTGCAGTTTTCTAAATACAGAAATCACTGCGAAAGCTTTTTCCATCTGACATCCTCTACAGGTCTCTTTCCAAGTGAATGGAAAACATGATTTGTCCAGTATGTACTCAAAAAAAGCGAATCCTCCTCCCCCTATAACTATCGATCAATTGTACTTAAGTACCTTCTTTCAAGTTTTCGTTCAATTCAAACCTGATATTCACATAATAAACGTAGGTGTGGCCCGGAGCTTCGAGTTGTCTCAGCCACTCTTCCTTATTAATATAAATGATCTTTTGTCTGAAACTTCTTATCCACTAATTTTTCTCATTGATAATAGTACAATAGGATTTTTAAAATTCGTTTTTATATTCACGACGTTGTCCTTCAGGGGTGGATTGCCAACTGCAGCGTATGATAAGCTGATTGAATTCCGATCTTGACAGCATTGCCCAATGCTGAATCTTAATGCTTCGAAAACTCAATGCTATCTACCATCTCAAAAATGTAATCCTTCCACAATGCTACTATCATTGGTGGAATTGGCATTGAAGAGACTGGACAGCTTATAGTTCTAGGTATGTGAATCACAAATCATCTCTTGCGGAGTGAGCATGTTTTTGAGCTCGACAAAGTTGCTTTTAAGTTTGTAGGTTTCCTCCGCCGCCGCCGCCGCCGCCGCCGGTTTAATAATTTGTTTAACTCCTTCTGAACTGGCTATAATATATAGAGCCTTTATTCGTCCGAAAGTCGAATACAATTCCAATATTTGGACAGGTGCTTCTTTATGCTTGCATTCAAGGAGTTATGAATACCTACCGTTGTAATGATTAAACAGGATCAATTCGGAAAGATGGATAGGATTAGAAATGAGATACCGATTCACACAGCTTTTGAATTTCTTCACATTACAATGAATGGGAAATATTGAGCTGTGAAAACATTTTTGTAATCTAAATACAAAAATAACATACTCAACAATACGTTTAAAATTGCGTACAAATTTAGATTGATGGACATTTATAATAAAATATAAAAAAGTCCTTGATACCCGCCTGTCATCGCATTCGTTTAAAACAAAACACACTGGAACGTAGACATTTTTCCTAGGGCCGGAGACCGTAAACTCTATTCTTAAAACAATATTTTCATATATTGAACCTTAACTTCAAATATGTTTTTCACTAGATAAAACATACAACAAATGTTTATTAAATAAAGTTATATTATACATTTTTTCATGCAGGTAACTAACACAAAATATTTAATTATGAAGCTATAACATCAAAAAACTTACTAAAATTCTGTTTTTATAAATCCAGATTGATTTAATTTATATTTTGTATCCAGTCAGAGTCCGAAATGTATGTATATCAGCTCTTATTTTACTTGTTTTGTAAAGAAATACTTTTAAGTTTCACACATATTTTTTCAACAATGTTGGTGATAAAAAGTAATCACAAACCATTCATATCATTCATTATAACGAGAATAAAACTAGGTGAGTGATGATGGTGACTAAAGGGCGAAACGAACGTTTAACCACTAAACCGAGTTAATCATTGATAAATCACATAAAAGATACAAAAACTCGAATAATTCACTTGGTATTTGGACAGCTATCCTTTTTCCGAGCTTTGCTTAGCAATCCCATTAAGTAGGGGATGCGTGCGGCATATTTAAAAGACATTCACATTCGCACGTCCTGATGGTGGCAATAAATTATTCATATCGCATTGCCACGGCAATCAATCTATTCGCCGTACGGTGCTCACAGGACACTTTTTCTTATTTTATAAAATAAACAACAATTGTTTTGTTGTAGTAGATGTTATTTACTTGGTTGAGATGTAAAAATCCAGTATTTATTTATTCACTCATGGCTGTCATCAGCGCGCACATACACGACAGGTTGGTGTAAAAGGTTGGTTATCCCGAACTAAAGCAGTAGTATAAGTATTCACCACACATACATACGCACCTACAGGTAAATGTATACTTTATCATTAGAAGACATTTTATTCTGCTTTTATTTTATTATGCTTGTGCAATTTTTGCTGTGGCATATGAAGGTATAATGAGGAACGAATGAGAAAAAAAAAAAACAGACTGGACGACAACCACAAAAAGAAATCGTTGTTTTACATTGAATAATTTACATCGTAATTTCACTACCACGAACGTTACTACATATGACCTTACGCCGCCGGTTTAACTTTATAAGTTGAGATGGCATTCTTTTAATACCATTCTACGAGAAATGGTCACCAAGGGGTGTCCGAGAGATTGAGCCTTCCGTTTGGCGAAATAATCTAGCCATATAGGTACGTACCTATTTTACTTTAATTTTTCTCTTTCGTTCTTTATGGACTTTTCAAACACTATTAGGCACACAAAATTCACATTGTAACATTGTACACAATCCTTGGTAGGCAAGAACTCTTTGTCGTATGACATCAAATCAGCTTAATCACATTTTTATTATACAATAATGCACGCAAAATTAATCCTTGACTATAATAATTTTTACTTTTAAATACATACTTTCAAGGAATACCTACAATCTACATGTACGAGTATATGTAGCTACGTTGAGCATTTCGCAGAGATTCAATAAGTTGAAGGTATGACTTAAAACTGCAAGTGAACCGCCGTCGGTCGTTGAGTGACTGCTGTAGAAAATTTGTATAATACGTCGTTCGGTAGGTCCTTGGCGTGCGTATGGCATGTTTGGTTCATTGGTGAAAATGCTGAAATGAATTTTAGGTCTCTTCTGCGCATGATATCCCCTGAATCTCCTTAAAGCTCTCTTCGTAAGGACAAACTGTTCATGACTTTAATGTTGAAGCCTTAGTCTTTGGGAAAATATAAAGTTATAAAATAAAAGTTAAAGTTTTACACATTTATGCAGTCTAATATTTTATTGTACATAATTTTATATTAAATTTTGATTTCAGCAGAATAATTTACATACATACATACGCCTTGCAAACATTATGACAAGGACATTCAGCTCAATACTAAAGCTCATGAAATATATATTATGTATATCAGTCCTCTACATTGCGAAGAGAGGGTAAGGCGACCAATATGGTTGAAGATGTGAAGTCAGCATAATTAAGTTAAGGTTATTAGTTTAGCCTTCAAAATAGAGCTGTTTATATGTCAGGGACAACGTTGGCAACTGTGCAGTGAGTGAAACATGAATTTATTTTGTTTTGTTAATTATAAAATCAATGTTCTAGTTGTTAAACTGTTTCCATGGTCAAATTTCGAACACTTCGTTGAAATATTTATTTATGGGTTTTCAAATTCTTTTCGTTTTTTTTTAAATAATAGCGAAAAAGGCTTGGGAGAATGAAAAGCAAATGCTTTCAAATATCCATTAACGCCAAACACAAGTAAATGTCGTTTAAGGGTTAATTATATGTGCTAAAACTTGAGTTTATCAGACAAAGTATCTTCAAGAAAGAAATGGTTGCATTTTCCTTGCGATGACTAAAAATGTTAGATTTCGTTCCACATTTGTAAAGTTTCACTAATCACATGATGGTTAACTGATCTGACTTTGAGTCAATTTGGGGCATTGACAATTTCAAACACTATCTGACAAATGGCTAACAGTGAAATTTTCTAGCAATAATGAAAAACACTTATTAATTATACGTCACAAGATAAAACTTCATTTGGGATGTTTTTTTAACTTGTAGATCTGACAATGTAAGGTATAAGATTTTATAATTGTGCGTCAGTCGTTAGCTGCAGAAATTACACACGCTTAGAAAAGCTC
This sequence comes from Eupeodes latifasciatus, assembly GCA_920104205.1. Lineage (NCBI taxonomy): Eukaryota > Metazoa > Arthropoda > Insecta > Diptera > Syrphidae > Eupeodes > Eupeodes latifasciatus. The sequence goes on from OV049926.1 coordinate 109,339,825, forward strand.
AGTTTAATTAAATATAAGGACACATTTGTTTGCTTTTGCTCTCAAAATCAATTATTTTATTAAAATTATTTGATAAATAACAAAAATAATGAAAATTGTTTGGAGTGCTAAAAAACGCATTATTAAAACTTCGTTTATCTAACAAACGGTTTTTTAGCATAACACCATGATCTACTACTAAAATTTAAAAAGTTGTTAGGATCAAACATTAAATAAACAGTCTGTTAAAATTTAAATTAATGCGACAATGAAAATACGGTACAGTCCTAATAACAAAATGTACAGAACCCTGTAGGAGCCTTAATTTGAAACTGAATTATGGAATCCAAAGTAATACAGAGCAGAAACCTTGTTATCATTACCAAAATGATTTTTTGATTGAATATTGAATTTTTTGTGTGATCAAAACTCGACGTCGACCACTATCCTAATATAATTTAAAAAAAATGTTGCATTATAAAGCAAGATTATCAAATTTGTAATTTTGTAAACCTTGAACTGCATCAAGAATTTATAAAAAAAGAGAAATAAACAGCTAGTTTAAGATTTATAAAAAATTAAAGCCAAGCAAGCTAATGATCACTTATTATCTGCTTTATCCATTTCGATGGTAATGAAATTGGTCTCTTACGAAAAAAATATAATTTGTTATTATAATGATTTTTAAACTAATAAACCAAATCTTAGGATAAGGTGGATTTTTTTTTTTGATGCACCAGGTAGAACTTGCAAAACATTCCTTATATCACTAATTCTTGCTAAAATGCCAGAAGATGCTGTTGCGTCTTCTTGCATTGCGCAACTTTATTGGATGGAGGCAGAACAGCTCATTCAGTATTTAAACTGCCACTAAATATTCAAAACAAACCAGACACGGTGTGCAATATAAAAAAAAACAATCATCAATGGCCATATTGCTGAAACAGTGTAAAATTATCATCTGGGATGAATGCACTATGACACACAAACATTCCCTTGAGGCGTTGAACAGGACATTGAAAGATATAAAAAACAACGACAGACTATTTGGCGGCACTCTATTACTCCTTTCAGGTGATTTCAGACAAACACTTCCTGTCACCGTTGGAAAAAGGCTTACTATTGTACTGAATTCAGTACTATTTGATTTTCTCAGTACGTAAGTACATCTTTGCCATTTTCAGTACTATTTTGAATTGTTTGTACAAAATTGATTAATTCCTTTACTAAATTTTCTTTTATCTTCACAACTTCACTTACAAAAAATTATGTGCGATGCGAACCGAACGTACCCAAATCACAATTACCAAATAAGGGTATTCATGAAACGTCGGAAACTTTCCGACGCGACGTCGTAAAATCGTAAAGATTCCGACAAAAGTTTCATGAACGCATCTTTATATAAAAATTATAAAATTGCATTAATTGTTATAAATGAAATGGTGAACAATTTCGGTGGATTTAATGAAGCGTTTGAAAAAAATAAATAAAAATGTTGTGTATTATTGAAATATTTGTTCATGTCAAACTTTGATATATAAAATCCCATAATACCTTCATACAAAATTTTTCACGCTTACCTACTATATTTTCAGTAGTACCCGTAGCGTGATGGTTAGTGCGTTGGACTGTCATGCAAGGGGTCTTGGGTTCAATCCCTGCCTGTGCCACCTAACTTTTTTCACGGGTACTGCCTCTTGCGAGGAATTGACAAATCCTCCAAGAGTAATTCTTGTCATGAAAAGTGCTTTCTCAAAATTAGCCGTTCGGATTCGGCATATAAACTGTAGGTCCCTTCCATCTCTGACAACATTACTTGCACACAGGGATGGTTGAGAGTTGTAAGTCACTAGGCCCTGGTTCTCCATGGACTGTTGCGCCACCTAATTTTTATTTATTTTACCTACTATATTTTCATTTACGACGTGATCGTAAACTTAACATTTGAATGGTTGCAAAAAGACCCTGAGAAAAAGACGAAGCAATGCCTTTTATGTTGCAAATAAAGGTATATAAAAACAGCCACACACCAAAAAGCACACCATGCAGCCAAAAACAGTGTAAAAATTGATCAAATCGTGTCAAAGAAAACTTATTTCCGAAATAACAAACAGCCAATATTTTTCATTAGTTGTAGATGAAAGTACCGATATAACTATAAAAAAAATTTGGCGGTGGTTATTCGAATATACGACGAAAAGTGCCATGATATGTTTTTGACACTTACTGAAGTTCCTGACGGAAAGGCTTCCGGAATTTTTAACACAATTAAAAATATTTTTGAAAAAAAAAATATTTCATTCAAAAACATGGTTGGATTTACCGCAGATAATTGCCCTGTTATGATGGGCAAAACAAACGGTGTTCAGGCAAAATTAAAGGAAGTCGTCCCCAGTCTCATTGTAAATGGCTGCGTATGTCATAATTTAAATCTTTCATCGAAGGCTGCAGCAGAACAATTTCCAGACGTAGTCGATAAGCTAATAAAGGAAATAAATCACCATTTTTGTAACAGCTCAGGCAGAAGGTTGGAACAAGAGTTCCAAGAACATTTTGGAACTAATTTACACACAATTTTAAAATATTGTGCTACGCGATGGATTTCCCTTCAGGTACTTGAATGAGCGCATTTCAAAATTGAGCTTATGCTAATTTTGTTGTTGTAATAGGCAGCACTTGACCGCATCTTAGAGCAATGGGACCCTTTGTGTTATTACTTTGAACTTGGTAAATTTGAATCCAATTATGAGAAACAAAACCTCAACTTCATATCTTCCAGCCTTAAGGACTTAAATGTTAAGTTATATTTCACTTTTTTATCTTATATCTTAAAACTAATTAATGATGTTAACTTGGAAATGCAATCCGAAGATGTAAGAGTGCACGTCTTAATTCCAAGATTGAAATCTATTTTTAAACAACTCTGCAGAAATTTTATGAAAAGGGAAGCATTTGATGATAAACCGATAAACTCAATTAATCTTTTAGAAAACCACTTACCTATTATGGAAATATATTGCGGCTCCGAATCTGAAATCCTATACAATTCAAACAAATTAAGGGAAACAGATATTCAAAGCTTTTAAAATCATACTAAATTGTTTTACATTACATTTCTGCAAGACATTAGAAAAAGATTTGATTTCGATGACGATTTCTTAAACGGAATTCAAAATTTTTCCCAAAGTGCAGTGTTTTATGGTCGAGTTAACTCTATCGTTCAATTTATTTTCAAGTTTTTTTCCAATGAACACAAAAATATTGAACTGATAAACAATGAATATAGAGCTCTAGCTGACTGCGAATATTTAAAAAAAAAATGAGAAATGTTTCCATATCAGAGTTTTGGGCAAAAATTGGTCTTCTTAAAAATGAATGCAATGAGTTAATGTTTGAAAATATTCATCGCATTGTTCAGGGTGCCTTTTGTGTTCCTCACTCTTCGGCAAATGTCGAAAGAATATTTTCATACCAAAACATAATTAAAACTAAATTAAGAAATCGTTTGCAAGTGCAAACGTGCTCTGCAATGATAGAAACGAAAAATCTGATAAAAAATGAATGTTGTCACAGCTTCATAATTAATAAAAATCTTGTGAGTAAAAATATTACAAACAAACCACTTCAAAAAGAAGAACTTTTAGAGTAAAAAATTATCTACATATGTAAGTCATCAGTTATAAAAATCATTGAAACTAATAAAATACAAATATTCAATGATGAGTTTCAATGAAAACTCCTAACTGTGATATGGGGATCCGTCCGATATTTATCTAGCTATTAATAATGAAGTTCCTTTTTTCTTATTTATGTTCATTTAATATTAAATATGTAATAACAAATGAATTGTTTTTGTTTTTGTTCTCGTTAATAAATACCTACATTTTGTTTTTGAATTTGTGTGTTCGTTTACTTTAATCCATTTAAAAGAGCTCAGTACTATTTGGTCTTTTTCAGTACTTTTTTGTTTCAGCTTTCAGTACAATCGAAAAAAGTCGATTTCCATCACTGCTTCCTGTTATTCCGCGGCGTTCAAATTACGCTGATGAGATCAACGCGTGCTTAAAATCATAGCCACTGTGGCACAATGTTGAAAAAGTATCACTGAAAGTAAATGCGTGTTCAAATGCTTCAAGATCCATCCGCTGAAACATTCTCAAAACTAGTTACTACAGATGAAACTGGATGCATAAAATTACCGGTCGATTTCTGCACGATTAATTTAATGAAGAATGTTATCGAAACCATAATTCTAAATCGCAAATTCCAAGGGGAATTATTATTACCGCAAGTCCCTCCATCCAGCTTGTTTGTATTGGCGAAAGATGGGATCACAAAAAAAATTGCACACTCTGTTGCATTAAGGGATTGATATTGTTTTTTGTAGTATTGTCATAATTAGCGATATGTTTATAATTTTAAAGAATTAATTTTAATAAATTAAAAAAAATTGTTTGGTGATTTGTTATTTTAACAATTTGTCACCGTTTAGTTTAGTTTAGTTTAGTTTATTCATCAAACAGAGATTACATTAATCATCTTACAGACTACTTAAAATTAAAATTAAATTTATTTAAACAAAGCAAAAAATAAATAAATAATAAATTAATAAATACTTTTCAATAAATATTTAGGAAATGGAACACAAGTTTATTTTTTAAGGTGACTCTATTAAAATGGAAATCAAAGTCTATTACATTAGAGACAGAATTGGTTTCCCTAACACAGCGGGTTATAGGTTCATTAACTGCGTAATTAACCCTATGGTAACTTACGTGGAATAGATCATAATCTCTAAGTTGACGAGAAGGAATATTTAACTCAATTAAAGATAGAAGGTATGGGCAGTTGATATGATGCGACAGAATATTACGAATAAATAAAACAGAGAAGATTTTACGTCGATTTTCAAGTGACTCTAAACCGATAAGTTTGCATCTCGTAGCATATGAAGGAGTTTCAATATTCCATCCAAGTTTCCATACAACAAACCTAGTGAAATTCTTTTGGACTCTTTCAATTCTTAATGAATGAATACTAAAGTATGGGTTCCAAACACAACAATATTCTAAAATAGATCTTACGTATGCACAAAAAAGAGATTTAATAGTATAAGGGTCTGAAAAGTCTGTTGAATTTCTTTTAATAAAACCAAGCATGGAGTTAGCTTTTACAGCAATATATTCAACATGTTTGATAAAATTGAGTTTGAGGTCAAAAACAACACCAAGATTTTTCTTTTCATTGACTCTTTCAAGAACACTACTGCCAATTTTATATTCAAAGAAAGTAGGACAGTAAGAACGATAGAATGAAAAACATTGACATTTAGAAACGTTTAAAGATAATTGATTTTTCTTGCACCATTCAATAAGCATGTTAAGGTCGTCTTGCAAGCGAATGCAATCATCACTTTGTTTTATGCATCTATAAAACTTAAGATCGTCGGCAAATAAAAGTCTAAGAGAATTATGAAAAATATCTGGCATGTCATTAATAAAAATAAGAAAGAGTAAGGGTCCCAGGTGAATACCTTGAGGGACTCCTGTACAGGATTAGAGAGAACACTACCAATGGAAACAAATTGAATGCGTCCTATAAGATAAGATTTCAACCATTGCAAAATATTTGATATATTGATAGTTTGTTCAGTAGAATAGTGTGGCTGACTCTATCAAAGGCCTTTGCAAAGTCAGTATAGATGACGTCAACCTGATACCCTGCCTCAATTTTATTGAGAACATAGTTTGTGAAAAAAGAAAGGTTAGTAGTTGTTGACCTGCCCGATACAAAGCCATGCTGGAAAGGCGATATTACTTCCTTAAGCAAATATGAAAACGTATCACACACAAGTTTTTCAAAAAGTTTTGGAATGGTGGACAGTTTGCAGATTGGACGGTAGTTAGATATTTCCTGTTTGGGTCCTGCTTTATGAATAGGAATTATGAAAGATTTTTTCCATTGAGAAAGAAATTCACCTTTAGAAAGAGAGAGATTAAAAATATAAGAAAGAGGTTCAGAGAGTACTGCAGCACACATTTTTAAGACTATTGGAGGCACTCCATCTGGACCCGGACGATTGTCATTATTCACATTTAAAATTGCTTTTTTTTTCTTTTTTTATATTATACACGCACTCATGGGAATATGAATACCCTTATGATGATTATTCACAGTGCGAGCAATTAGGAAGGGAGGATAGGATTAGAAAGGAGATACCGATGCACATTGGTTTTGAATGTCTGCACATTGTAATGAGTGGGAAACATTGAGTCTGGTAAAGCATTCCACATTCGTGTAGTGCGACTAAAGACAGAATCTCTGTACTTTACAGTACGTCCGAAATTGGGCTCAAGGGTAAACTGATGAGCATTCCTAGAAGAACGGGTATTACGGTTGAATTGTTTGAGGGGAGGAATGCAACTGGCTATTTCATTAGAGCATTGTTTATGAAAGTAGCGATAAAATAATGACAGGCATGAAACCTTACGACGGTGCTCGAGAGATACAAAAGTTTCAGTTAGACAACGATCACCTATCATTTTTAAAGCTCTCTTTTGAATTCTGTCTAGGAGACTCAAGTAGGTTATAGGAGCACCTGCCCATATATGGGAATTGTACTCGAGTTTTAGATGAATATAGGCTTTATAGATTAAAGCCAGATCAGAAGGGGTAAAAAACTTCTTGCATCTTCGGAGAAAACCTAAACACTTAGCAGCATTTTTGGCGATGTCAAATATGTGATCACTCCACAACAAGTGGTTTGTAATGCACATACCTAGGACTGATAGCTGTTCAGTCTCCTCGATGCAAGTACCACTCATGGATAGTGGCATTGGGGGAAGGTTATGCTTTTGTGACAGTAGACAGCATTGAGTTTTCGAAGCATTAAATTCTACACGGTTTTTGATTCCCCATTGGACAATGCTGTCAAGATCAGAATTTAATGAGCTTATCATACGCTGCCGTTGGTAGTCCACATCCGAAGAACAAGGATGAGAATCTAAAAACGAATATGAGAAGCTGAGGGTACTGTAATCAGCGAAACAATTAAGTGGGTTAGAAGTTTCAGACAAAAGATCATTTATAAAAATAAGGAAAAGTGTCGGAGACAAAACGGAGCCCTGGGGCACACCAGCGTTTATTTTGTGGATATCAGATTTGAACCCGTCCAATAGTACTTGAATTGAACGGTCCGAAATGTAATTTCTAACCCAACGAAGAAGGGACTCATCAATACCAAATGCACGCATTTTCGATAAGAGAGCTTGGTGCCAAACTCTATCAAATGCCTTTGAAATATCAAGTGCAATAATCTTACTTTCTCCAAAACGATGTAAAGATTTGCTCCACTGTTCGGTGAGATAAACCATAAGATTAACTTGCAACTGCACGAGTGCGAAAGAAGATTCGTCCCATAGAATCGTTTACGCTTTCAAGTACAGGCGGAGTCATGTCACTCATTGGCAGCATCGAATTAACAGCAAACTGTGCTGCAAGCAAATTGGCTTTATCAATCGAGCTTACGTAGGGAGTGTCATTGGAAACGAGCGTAGGAACTGACGATGACGTAGTGTTGCGCACATTTTTTACAAATGACCAGAAATTTTTACTACTATTGGGACATTGTAGTATTTTTTGCCGTAATTTCTGATCATGTAAAAATTTAATGCGTCGTATATGTCCGTTACAGGTCTTTCTAGCTTGTTTGAACTTATTCCGGTTTTCCTCAATTGGGTTGGCTTTGTAATTCCGAAAACTTACATTTTTGGTCCTAATAACCTCTTTACAGCTCGAATCAAACCATGAGTTTTCTTTGGGTTTGATAGATTTTACCCTATTGGGGATAAAATTTCTCATTCCACAAAGAATAAAGTTTGTAATCATGTCTGCACTGGAATCCACGTCACTATCGAGGAAGCATAGTGACCAGTTAAAGTTCCTGAAGAATTCATTAAGACCGTCCCAGTTGGCTTTCTCATATTGCCAAACGGTTCTCGTAGGTGTTTTAACTTTAACTGGCATGAGAAATTTTGCAGATATGACACAATGGTCTGATGTGCCTAGAGGCGATACGACACTGACAGTATATTTGTTAGGATCAGAAGTAAGAAACAAGTCTAGAGTGTTGGCGGATTGACCTGCAACGGCAGGAATCCGAGTTGGCTCTTCAACTAACTGAGTAAGGTGGTTTAACTCAGCAAAAATCTCGACATACCTTCCTTCGGATGTTGTCTGACCAAAATAGCGCAGCCACGAAGAATTGTGTACATTGAAATCGCCCTTAACAACGATCTCACTGTGCGGAAAATGGGATACAATTCTCTGGATAGAGTCGGACAGCGCATCGAATTCGTTAGAAGTCGAATTGTTATCCAGGCTTGGGCTGCGATAAATAAAACACGTGTGAATGATGCGCCTTTGGACGGTGAATTTAAACCACATATAATTAAAATTTGTGTTGGTGCACTGACCATATTGTGGTAGAAGTTGATAGGCAATATCATTCCGTACATAAACGGCTAGACCATGGTGAAAAAAGAATAAAGGCACTAAGCTATAACCGAAGAGGTTAAACTCAGAGTGATCAGTGGTTTCACCAACCTGAGTTTCGCTTAGTGCCAAAACAGCTGGCCTGTTCAAAACAGTATGAACGTATGCAGCATTGAAATTTTTTCTAAGCCCACGAATGTTGCTATACTGAACACAAAACTTACCAGCCATCACAAAACAGAAAAAAAAAAACCAGAACAAGACAGTTCTCTATTTAGTAAATTTAATTTGGGTACCAAAACTTTTCAGTTACAATTTACCATTAGTGTTATGCCTTAATGGTAAATTGAAACTAATCCGCTCCTGAACCCCAAAAAAAATTTAACCGCAATTTATCAAGTAATTGTTTTACATAGTCTACTACCGCACTGTATATTATGTATATAACAAGCAGCACTTGCAGTGGCTATGCAAAACAATTGTGAGCGAAGGTAGAACAGAGAGGGAGGGGAGCACAAGGGAGACTCGCTGCGTTGATTTTTTTAAAATTTAAATTAATGAAACACTGCACTGAGAACTTTTTCGTGAAATGTAGGTATTTATGTGTAATTTTGATTTTTGTATGTTTGGGCTATTTTTTTTTGTTAGCACTCGCGGCGCGTTGGTTTATTTGTTTGTTTTGTTGTTTTAATATTAATTAATTAAGTTTGGGGGGAGGGCAGTAATTAAAAAACTATTAAACTTTGTTTATTTTTTGTTGTGAACACAGCAAGAGACGAATGTACTACGCTCCCACGCGTGCGCTCACGGTCTTCAACTTCAGACTTGCTAATAACTAATCTTCCAACATTTATCGCGGTAACCGGATTGTCGTTGTCATAAACAGATTGTTGGTGATCTATGGTACTTACATAGTTTGATTCAAAGTATTCAGAAACAAATTACAAATCGTAGTCAAATCGGAATAGGTAGAACCTTTATACTGCATATTTTAAGGAATTCCACTGTTTTTTTTTTTGTTTTTAATGAACGTCCAAAAGCATTTACTGTTTACTTTTAAAATACTTTCAACCGAGATAATATACATTTTATATAGAAACTTGTTAAGAATATTGAATTCCTTTTCAAGACGAATATACTTGTCTTTAACCAAAGAGTTATTAGGTAACATTTGGAGAAGCTTATAAGCTTTGTTTTTTTTTTGTTACTCAAATTACAAAGCCTTTTATTAAACCATGCAGGTTTTGAGTTAATGTGAACTTTAGTTTTAGGCACAAACATACCAACAGCACAATTCAAAGAATCAATTAAATAACTATAGGGTGATTTTTTAGCTATTATTTTTTTGGCAACACTGGTTTAAACAGCTGACTTCTGTTTCACTGTCAAACATCTTCAGTTTGGTCTATAATTTAACCACGAATCGTCTTACAAACGAACAACGCTTGCAAATTATTGAATTTTATTATCAAAATGCGTGCTCTGTTAAGAAAGTTCATCGCGCGATTCTTCCATTTTATGGTCAGTTTAATCGACCCACTGAACTGAAGAAAATATCGTAACTGTATCGGACAGTGTTAATGATGACCATCAATTATCGATTCGTCACCGTTCGCAGCAATTGGGCCTTTGTTACTCAACAACCTGAAAACGTAACTGTGAATGGTGAGCGCTACCCTGAGATGATATCCAACTTTTTTTTTGCCCAAAATGCAAGAGCTTGACTTGCATGACATGTGGTTTCAACAAGACGGTGCCACATGCCACATAGCACGCGCAACAATGGACTTATTAAGAGGCGATTTCGGTGAACATTTTATTAAACGTTCGGAACCGGTCAATTGGCCGCCTAGATCGTGCGATTTAACGCCTCTAGACTAGTTTTTGTGGGGCTATGTTAAAGTTCATGTCTATACAGACAAGCCCACTTCAATTGACGCATTGAAAGACAACATTTAAGCATTTATTCGGGAGATACCGGCTGAAATGTTGGAAAGAGTATGCCAAAATTGGACTAAGCGGATGGATCATTTGAGGCGCAGTCAAGGTCAACATTTGCATTAAATAATCTTCAAACATAAAATTATATGGACCGTACTATCGATTCAAATAAAGATTTCATGCATTTTTCTGAATTGTATGTGTTTTTTTTGAAAAACTTTCTTATAGCTTTTAAAAAATCACCCTTTATAAGAACACAATAAATCAAACTGATTTAATATAAGTTGCCATGAAATACTCGACATATAACTCACTATGTTTTGAAAATTAGCTTTTTTATAATTGAATATAAAATTATATTATTATCATTACATTTAGAATACTCGAAAAATTCAAAATTGATAGATAAAGCAATATGGTGAACAGAGTTGGGAAATATCGGATATAAACATTGACTAACTTGTATTTCTAATTCTTTATCAACAAAAACAAGATCTAATATGCGATTAAAATTATTTTTACAGCTATTAATTTGAACTAAATCATAACTTATGAATGAGTCAATAACTTCCGACTCATAGTTATTTTTAACATTATAAGGTATAAGTTGTAAGTCATCAAAGTCATAAACCCAATCAATGAATGGTAAATTAAAATCTCCAAGTATAATAACATGAGGAATTTAACACAAAATTATAAATATATAAATTTATAAATATCTATTGAACTCCTAGGAGGAATTTAACACAAAATTATAAATATATCGACTTGGTGTGCAATGCTGACTTTGACTCAGGGCCGGCCCAAGCCAAACTTGCGCCCTGTGCAAGATTTGTAGAAAACGCCCCTTTTTTATATTTTTTTTTTACACATAAACTGATACACAAGCATAAGCCTTTCCCAGATTACCCAGGAGGTAGACTTTCAATGCGTTTTTTTATTGAGGTATCCCCAGGAGGCCTAAACCATTAAACTAAAACGCAGCGAAGAAATGAGCAGAGGGGAACTTTTAAACTTGGAAACTTACTTTTCTGGCCTTACATTTTGCAAATTCAGAAAAGAGATCATCAAAGTCTAAAGAATTTAATAATTTCTTTTCAATGGACATTATAGATAAACCTACCAATCTCTCTTGAGTCATGGTTGTCCTAAGATAATTTTTAATAATTTTAAGTTTAGAAAAACTACGTTCTCCTGAAGCTACCGTGACCGGGATTGTATTAAGGATTTGGAGAGCAGTTACTAAATTCGGAGCAAAATCTTCAAGGTTTGAACTAAAAATAAAATTTAACACATCCAAACTTGAGCTTTGTGGCGTAACAAGCTGGGATATTACGGTTAACTCTTGAAAAAATTCTTCTCCATCTAAATATTTAAAACTACTTTATGTTAAAACATTCTGCAAATTAAGGCATGAAGCACGTACATTTTTAATTTTTAAACATTCGCTTATGTTACTCAAAAATGTAAAATTGATACTATACGTATCGAACCTTTCAAGTATTTGAAAAAAAAAATTCAACTTTGAATCTTTGTTTCGGCTAATATAGTTTCACGACATTCATCAGCATAAAGTAATTTTCTCCGTTCAGATCGCAATGATGAAGCTACAAGAAACATATTTGGTATTTCTAGGGAACTAGCAGTACGCCACCTAATTTATTTTTATTTATTTACTCATTAAATTATTTATCGGAACGCATTAAAATCAAACTGTTTTTTGTATTTTCTAAAACTGTTATGCCAGTTGACAGATTAACGGACGGACTTTGCAAATATTTACTAGTTTAATTAATATTTTCTAAAATATCAAACCAAATTAGCAGGCAGCAAATAAATGTAAAATCAAAAATTTTAATTCCTAACGATTCTGCAATGTTATTTGCCTCTAGATTTCTTAATTCTTGAACTTGAAAAAAAAGTTAAACAAACATTGAATTTTATCGAAAATTTTAACTGCATAAAATGAGAACCGAGCAGCATCATTAACCACTAAATTTAAGGAATTCGGGCAACATGGAACCCAAAATGCTCTTGGTTCCAGGGTTCGAATTCGATTCTGAACACCCGCTTCTTTTCGTTCCATAGTCGAACTATTATCATAACTTTGGCTTTGACAGTTACTTATTAAAATTTCATTTAATTCAAGCTTGTCTAAAATCAACTGAGTCAGTCACATTACGGTCTTGTCACAAAATGCGTCACTTCTATTAAAAACTGATAGCTATTTATTTAATATTAATTAACCAACAAAGCGAAAAAACAATCGAAACAATCTGCATACTGCACCAGACTAGATATACATTAAAAGTAGCCGTTACAACAGTCATTAACTTTCAAAAAAAAAACTGCCTGTGCAAGAACAATTCGACTCCATATAGAATCATCCCTCTTTAACTGTTAAGCTCTATGCTCCTTTTCCATTCTATTAAAAATTTCATCTCCTGTAATCAGGCACTTAACTCTTACACAGTGTGCAAGTGCAATAAGAAAACCTGCACGCTCTGACCCATATGATTCCGTATGAATAAGTTTTTTTTAAATATCTCCCATGTTAGTTTCGATACTCAGTGTGCAAAAAAGAAAACTTGCACATCAAATGACCATACCTACCTACCTACATACCTAATTTCCAAATATTTCACCCTGTTCATACAAGAGAAAAAATCTCAACACAAAAAAGTTCCATGCAAGAGAAAAAACGAAAAAATCTCAACACAAAAAAGTTCCATGCCACCTCATATGTGCAAGATATATTTCATGCACACCGAGTCCCAAAATTAACATAGAGAGTATGACGAAGCAAAATACTTATTCATATCGAATCGTATGGGCTAGTACGTGCAGGTTTTGTATCACGCACCGTACCTGAATGTGAGTTCTCATCTACAAAAAAAAACAACAAAAAAAATGCCTCCGAAAAAAGGGAGCAGATAGGTTGCTGTGCTACCTTCTACTACAAATCAAAGACACTCCATATATATATATGTATATATATATATGGAGTGTTTTTTTGTTGTTTTATTTTGTAGATGAGAACTCACATTCAGGTACGGTGCGTGATACAAAACCTGCACGTACTAGCCCATACGATTCGATATGAATAAGTATTTTGCTTCGTCATACTCTCTATGTTAATTTTGGGACTCGGTGTGCATGAAATATATCTTGCACATATGAGGTAGCATGGAACTTTTTTGTGTTGAGATTTTTTTCGTTTTTTCTCTTGCATGGAACTTTTTTGTGTTGAGATTTTTTCTTTTTTTCTCTTGTATGAACAGGGTGAATGGTGAAATATTTGGAAATGAGGTAGGTAGGATTTTTAGTTCTGCGATATCTTGAGTTAAATTTTCATTGAATGCAACAATGAAATTGATGTTAGTTAGTGCGCAAGAGATAACTTAGGACAGTTGTGATGTGATGGATGTTTTTTTGAGATTATTTTAAGAATGTTTGTTGTTCAAAAAATGGCAAATAGTAGTACATATTTGTTTGCGCAAGATCAGATTACATTTTCTTGCTCCTGGCAATGCGCCCCCAGAATTCTGCGCCCTGTGCATTTGCACATCTTGCACATATGCTTTGTCCGGCCCTGCTTTGACTATTAATTGATCGATATCGAGTTGTCACTTAGCTTTCATAGCGAGCACACGTGTTTTGCTTTTCGGAGTGTATGCAGTGCATTCTAAATATTAAGTTTTAAAAGTTATAATTTTGTTAAATCAGGGCTTTCATGCCCATTTAAACTTCAATAACTTAAGACAGTTTTTTTGAAAATAAAAACAAACAGTGGAAAAAGATACAAAATCCAATAGGTACCTACTTCTAGTGACCCAGAACACGTTCTGGGGAACACCTCAAACGCAAACAAATTAAAATTGTGGTATCTATCCAGTGAAATGGCTACGTCCAACAATAAACCAATTCATAAACTATTGTGTAATGATCTCATAGATCCAATAATGGAAACTAATAATGAAACATCTGAAAATAGTGATTGGAACATTGTAATATCCAATTTAAAACAAGCAGCAAACAATTTTGCAAATAAAAAAAGAAGACGAAATGATACAGAATACAATGAATCATCAGTCTTATCAAATCTTGCAAATAATCCATTTGCACCATTATCAGACCTTACCAATCCATCAACTCATCTGCCTGATAGCAAAAAGTCCAGAAAAGGCGCCAACTCAAGTGTATACCAACAACCCAGATTGACGAAATGTCTTGTCCGAGAGAGGGAGACAGAAACTCAACTACCAGAGAAAGTGCAGTCATCAATAATACTACAAGCAATAAAATGTTTTGTCCACCTATTTTTATTTTTGGTGCAAATTATATTCTGATAACTGACTTAATAAACCTTGCTGCTCTCGAATGCAAAGTAGATAATCTAAGACATAAATTTGTAAACCTAGGTTACAGAAAAACAAAAGTCTATGTAGATAATGCAAATGTTCACAAGTTAGTTATAGAAAAAATCCGTGGAACAGGCATAGGGGCTTTCTCTTTTTCTCCCAGAGAAACAAAAAAGGCGACAATTCTCTTGAAGGGAATTGATAGTGACACGCCGGTAGATTTGATCCAAAAGGCTTTACAAGAAGCTGCTCCGAAAGTTAAAATAAACAAAATTAATCAATTCGTGACAGCTAAAACTAAGCAACAAGGGCTCAAGCTAAATATCTTTGTAATTCAATTAGAAATAGGAGAAAGCACTAAAGATCTTACTAATATCAGATATCTTCTTCACTAAAAAGTTTTCTGGAAAAAAAAAAACATAACAATGTAGTTATTCGTTGTTATCGCTGTCAGAGGTTTGGGCACACAGGTGAATGTTGTTCTTATAACAGCCGATGTGTTTTATGTGGTGAATTTCATGAATCCAAGGTATGTATCGAAACATTTAAAGCATTAAAAGAACAAAATCATGAAGTACCCATTACGAAGTGTGCCAATTGTAATTTAGAGGGCCATGCAGCAAGCTCTTCAAACTGTGAGTACTACTAGGGAAAAAAGAACTATGTTAGCTCAAAGCTCTAGATTTGCAGCAAATAAAGTAAGAAATGAAGTGCATGACATGGTGGGCAATTTAACGAAAAATATGTCCTTTGCCGATATGGCAAGGAGTGCACACGAACCGCCAATCCAACAAAAGGTGTTACAAAGTGGGGCTTTGGAAAATGTTCAACCTACTTCAAGTACAAATATTAACGACTTCCTTAACGAAGCTAAAAATTTGTTTAATATATCTTTTAAAGAACTTTTGTTTAAAATTAGGAAATTTTGGCCTAATTATCAAAAATTACAATGTAAGGAAGACAAGATGTTTGCATATCTTGACTTTGTTGCTTCCATCGTTACATAATGGGCTAAACAACAAACCTTAAAGTAATCTCGATAAATATAAACTCCATTATCTCGCATAGTAAAAGACTTTCATTCCTTAAAACTCTTCATAATAAAAAAACCCAAATCTGCTTTTTATCCGAAACAAGATTACATTCAAGACATAAACCTTCCTTTGAGGGTTACAAGAAACGACGATGGCAGAGGAACAGCCATTGTTACTGAAGAAAAGTTAAAACTTAATAAGTTAGCATTTCACAGTGATACCTTCTCTGCCTGCTTAGGTGTATTGATTTGTCAAAACAATTCTCGCATTACAAAACGAATACTTCTTGGAAGCATTTACATTCCATCATCGGCAGGTCAATCCCTCCGGAATGAATTAAATAGACTTTTAAGCATTGCTAGTTCATATGACGCTATAATATTAGGGGGTGATTTTAATGACCGGCATCCTGATTGGGGTGACACAGTGATTAATCCTAATGGAAATATAATACACAATTGGTTTTACGGAGGACAATATTTAAATGTAGATATAGTTTCATCGAATAGTCCAACATTCCCTAGATCGTGATCCGTATTAGACTTCTTCATTCTGTCGAGTTCGTTGAACACCGGAAATAATATTATTTGCAAGACCTTTCCTTTCTACTCTGATCATTTCGGTATAGAAACTTATATCGAAATATTCAATGTTTACCCAATTTTAGTGCCTCCTACCACTTACACCAGTTTTGAAAGTACGAATTGGGACCATTTTAGAATAGAACTACATAGTAGCCTCTCTAGGATGACTCTCCCAGTAAGTACAAACATTTCTAATACCGACATTGAAGAGCTAATACAAGACGTGACTAATAAAATAAATGCATGTGTGGAAAACCATTCAGTAACAAAAAGCACTAAAAACCTTAAATACAAAAACATTTCACCACTCACTAAAAATCTTATGAAAATTCAAACCATCTGGCTACGAAAACTTAAAAGAATTTTCCATAGACATTTAAACAGAGTAAACACGGAATACAAGGAGTTGTCTTCAAGAATCCAGTGTCTTAATAAAATAATAACTGCTAGAGTTAAAATAGATTTAGATAATGATTTTAGGTCACGTTTAAGAAAATTAAAGCCTTCTCCACAAGCTTTTAAGGAAATTGACAGATTAACTGGCAGAAAGTATTTTGGCACAAATATAGCCAAGGACAGCGTTATGTTTAATAGTGATGAACTTGCAGATAACGAAGCCAAACTCAATGCTTTCAAGACAGTGTATTCAGAACTCTACTCGGAAAAAACACCATATTTCGACAGAAGCTTAACAAATCATGTTAACCTTACAATCAACGAATTCAAAAACAGACACACAAACACTTGTTTGACATCGTTTCTACCATCGTATACGACTTACCTCTACCTTTTACATCTCCAAACAAAGTAAATGCTTACAGAATGAGCATTAACAACAAAAAGTCGTATGGTATAGATACAATTTCTAACTTTATTTTGCGAAAATGTCCACACACTCTTGATGTCGCACTTTCTTGTATATTCAACCAATGCATAAATAATAAATATTTTCCCTTAGTATGGAAAAAATCGAAGCTTATTCCTATAGCAAAGAGAAAAAATGCTAAAGAAATTAAAGATTTTCGTCCAATATCACTTCTATCTAATGTTGGAAAACTTTTCGAAAGGACCTAGACAGTTTTTGTGATGAACAAAATATTATTTCGACTTACCAATTCGGTTTCAGAAGAAATCATTCCACCGAACATTCATTACTGGTGCTGAATGATAGAATTGTCCAAAATCTAAGGAACAAAAAATGTTCCGTGATGGTCTTAGATCTAGATCTGCAGGCTGCCTTTGATTCTATTTGGCATAATGGCTTAATTTTCAAATTAATAAATCTTGAATTTTCTGTAGCCTTCATACGAATGATCAGCAGTTTCTTGAATTCTAGAACAGCAATGATTTCAATCGGTTCTGAATACTCACAGGAGTTTTCAATCTTTATGGGTGTTGCCCAAGGATCGTTACTTGGTCCAAAACTTTTCAATATATATCTTTATGATTTTCCTTTTAATAGCCAAGAAAATGAGCCAGAAGCCTTTTTGTACGCAGATGACACCAAGATATTGGCAAGTGCAGTAAGACCTCATGATGCACTCAACAAAATAAAAGATTACGTGCCTACATTAACATCGTATCTCAGCTCGTGGGGGTTAGTATTAAAAGCAGAAAAAAGTAGCACAACATGCTTTAGAAACGTTTATGGAAAAGGGCACCGTAAAGCAGTAAAGGAGAGCAAAACGCTTTCACTATTAATTGATGATGTTCCAATCCCTTTGAAAACAGAACCAAAATATCTTGGCATACATTACCAAAATAATTTCAAATTTAATAAACATGCCAGAGCAGTATTGAATAAAGCTAAAATGGCTTCCGGTCTTCTAAAACAACTTATAACATCAAGTTCAACTTCAAAGAAAACCAAAATCCTTATTTATAAAACGCTTATAAGACCTATAATTACTTATGGTTTCGGTTGTTGGTTTAGTATTTCGCCAACAATAACAAATGAATTTGAAAACTTTGAACGAAAAATAGGGTAAGTTCATTAATGTAAAAATGCAGCAGTAATGCAAGATTTGCGTTCATAAATGTAAATACACTGCATTGCTGCAGTCGTTTACTCTGTTCAAAAAAACAGTTTGACAGCTGAAATGCGATCAAACCTGCAGGCATTTTATTTCTATTGCCGCTCTGCAGGGAAATGTCAGAACAAGATGAGTAAGTAAAATAATTGAATATTTATTAAATTTTTGGCAAAAATAAAATGTATTAATAAGTTAAAATATAATATTTATACTTCATAGGAATGAATGTGACAAAAAATTTTGGCCAGATGCAGACATCAAGCTGCTGATCACAATTCGTTTGTCGATGGAATCCGAATTTGTTGCTGGCCGCAAAAAAGAATCAGTGCTGTGGGGAAAATGTTAAATGGAAATTAAATCCGTTTCGCACTTGTTTGCTCATACTAGAGAAGATATTATAAGGAAGTTCAAAAATCTGAAGACAACATATGTACGTAAGGATTAAAAAAAGAAACCAACAAAGTGGCAGAGATGTGACATTGTGGGATTACTTCCAACACTTCGATGAAATATATGGAACTCGTCATAGTGTTAAACTTCCACATAAGTTGGTAGCCGAGGTGTTTGGAAGTAATGACGAAAGTGAGAAGGAAGAATTTGAGACTCCTGTTAAAAAAAAAGATTACAAAAAGTGCTTCGACATCATCCTATAACAAAGTTTTGGAATTCCTTGAAAAAGAGGCAGTAGAAGACGAACGACGACACAAGGAGGTTCTTCAAGTGGAGCGTGAAAAAATTCTTGTTGAACAAGAAAGAATAGAAGTTCTGAAGTCATTACAGGAAACTCTAAACAAAATGACCTAATCAGTTGTTGCTACTCTTAACCAATTCGCTGTGAATTATTGTGATAACTTTTTTTCTTTCAATTATAGACTAATGTAAAACAAACCATTTGTTGTTCAATGCGCTGTGAATAAAGCATTTTTATTTTAATAAATTAAGTCAAGCGGTTACGTATCGTTTAAAAAATGGTGTCGTTCTTTTTATATAATGAAGTATGTACTGTACATATGTACTTCAAGTTCTTTTTAAATGAGTATAATATTAGAAACTTATGAAGAAAATAGCATCGCAATCAAGTTTCTCTTGATTTTGGCCTCATCATTTGTAGCACTAGTTGTTAATTGATGTTCCTCCGAAATACCTGAGTCTTCGGAATGGGTATATGAATAAGCTTGGAGTTCCTTTTCCTGTTCTATAATTATGTTGTGGAAAACAACACAAGCAAATACAATGCATTTGGCGTACTCCAAGTTTTTAATGTCGATAAATTTTAAAATTCGAAACATAAGACTTCAGTCTTCCAAAAGCTTGTTCCACAAATACTCGAGTTGAACTATGAATATAATTGAATGTTCTTTGTTAGAATTAAGATGTCCGTTGTCCCGATACGGCACCATAAGATAACAATTTAAAGGGTAAGCAGGATCGCCCAAAATATGGCCATCTTGGATTATTCTCTTGGAACCAGTCTTCGTGACAACTGCCGGGATAGCCAAAACACACATCTATAAACTTTTGGCTATGATCACATACATACACCATGAAAAAATCATAAACGAAATACATATGTAAGTTTCGTAAAATTCTTCGATTTCCAACATAAAGATTTGTAATGAATATATTCGTAGTGAATAAAAACTAACAAACCTGCATATTAATTGAATATGTACCCTTTTGATTAAAGTAACTCTTAGGATCCTCCTTTGGTGCTGTTATGGGAATTTGAGTACCGTCTACACATACGAGAACATTTGGGAAGGGATTATTCCTTAAACTTGAAAATTTGTCCATTGTTAGTTTTTGTTCTTCGATAGAATCTGGCCATTTTATATATTTCTTTCTTAGCATGAATAATAGTTTTGTAACTTCAATGAAGTACTTAAAAGACAGTCCTTTTTAGACGTCAAATAAATTACTTATTTCCCTAAAGGAGCAGTTATTAGCGAGTTTCCAAATTGTCAGAAAAAGTGCTATCCTCAAACCCTTTTTAGGTCGACCAAGGTTAATTTTTTTTCAAAGTGGACAAAGCTCAATCTTTACAAACTGTTTTAAAAATGTTAACAACTTAAGAATACAACAATGAATAAGTACATAATATGTATATGTATATGTACTTCCAAATGAACGAACCTGAAACGTAGATTTCTTCATTCGAAAATGATTTCTAAAAACATCATCTGGAAATTCTTTTATTATTTTTATGAAATTGTTGGTTTTTGGGATACTCCTTGATTTTGTTTTATTTTTAAGCAGAAGAATCATTCTTTTTCGCTTGCTTTTTCTTTTCTCCTTTTTCTTAAATATACTCGTAAATTCTCTTGAACACTTCCAAAATTTGTTCCATTCAAAACATTTAAAATAAGTCCTAATAAAGCATGTTTATTGGACATTTTGAAAGAATTTTGTTAGGACACTAAAAAAAACCCGCGTAAATCAAAGAAAAAACTTATTTCTGTCATTCTTTTTTTATAGAAGTCTACTTTGTTGACATTTATGAACTGGTTTTTGATATTGTAAATCTGCCGCGTTCATTCAGTAGTTTTTCTGCTCATAAATGCATTGCATGAATTTTTTCGGCATGGCTTGTGCAACTAGTTGCATTTTTGAACTCAACCATACTTAGATCTTGCTGCGGAAAATACAGAAGGCCAAATAAAAAATGGTATTCAAACTTAACAATATATGAGGAAAATAATATCGAACCACTTTTTATTTATATGATAAAATTTTTAAAAAAGAAATTAGGATTCCTCGCTAACCATCCGAACCCAATTATAAAAGATATTTGGGACAGAAATATTAACGAAAGTGTCCTTGACAACCACTTTTACTTATCGCCAGTAAACATATTGAACCCAAGATCACAATCGTTATTTGAACCAACATCCAGCTCATATTTAAAACTTCCTTTTTATGAGAAAGCTTCATTGCCTGTTCTTAGAGGTTAGTAGTCAATTTGTAAGAAAAAGTAAAAATGAACAAACATACGAGTATATGCCAAAATACAATGTAGACTTTTGTTTCCTACTGGATTTAAAATTGATAGATAGCTCAGCTGATTTTCAATAATCGATCTTTCTTGTTACAAATATAATCTTTATTATATATTTAACTAAGAAAAGATGGTTATTTTCAGTTGATGCATTTTGAGTTATGGTATCTTCTCACAATCAAGATCCTTCTTTATATATATTTCTTGTATCTATATATAATTTTAGTTTGTAAGTAGTTCTAGTCATTAAATTAACTTTGGCCACTTCGAGCCATAAAATGAACATATGTCGGGAGCAAACATATGAGAAAAAGTGAGAATTTATAACATAAATAAGGAGGTTTTTGTATGAAATTTTATACTCGCAGTTTAAGGCAGCTGCTTGCCGAATTTACAATTGAAAATTTAGAATGAAACAACAACAACTTGTGTGTGCTACCACCAAGTTCATAGGCTGGAGTTATAGCTATTTCACGGGGACCAACCCGATGGTCCACGTGAAATAGCTATAACTCCAGCCTATGAACTTGGTGGTAGCACACACAAGTTGTTGTTGTTTCATTCTAAATTTTCAATTGTAAATTCGGCAAGCAGCTGCCTTAAACTGCGAGTATAAAATTTCATACAAAAACCTCCTTAGAATTGTAAAAATTAAAAATCTTGACCAGTTTCAACTCTTTCGCCTCATCTCCCTCCTCATACGAATCCAATCGAAATCGTTGGCTTATGAAAAAGAGAGGAGATAATAGAAGGAACCTGAATAAAACAACAACAATTACTTGAAAAATGCTAATCGGTTCAGTAAAGTTCGATAGAACGAAAAAAACAGTAATTGGCTTACAACTTTCATGTGGGTGCGGTGGCGTAGTGCGTAGTGCGTAGTGCACTAGCTCCTCACACGCTAGGTCACTTGTTCAAGCCCAGCTCGGGCAAAAGTTCTTCAAAAATTAAATTGAACATAAAAAGCGATTAAGCACCACTAAAGGAGTCTGATGATCGGGTTGGTCCCCGTGAAATAGCTATAACTCCAGCCTATGAACTTGGTGCTAGCACACACAAGTTGTTGTTGTTTCATTCTAAATTTTCAACATAAATAATTACAATGTAAAATGTAGCATAAATGTTCAATGACAAACATATATCATATGCATAAACTTAGCTTAACCAGATATAATTATTGAAGTCGGTTATCATGAATTCAGAAAAATGTAATCATAAATTATTCAATGTATTAATAGCCGCGTTTTATTATCACCATGATCTGATCCGGATCTTGAATTTACATGCATTACAACAACAACACAAGATCCTGCTTTGTGTATGGATCTCAATTTGAGATCCAAAATTTAATTCTTTTTTTCACAACAAGGAGCGCTTTATCATTGTAATTTCACATTTAAATGTTGGTATCATTGCAAACAAATTAAATAAAACCTGTATTGCCATATAAACATTTCCATTTGACTGAAATAAAATATTTTTTAAATAGAAAGCGAGAAGCTTTATATTTATTTATTTGGTATATAACCCATGAAATAATTAGATATTTTAACAAAACTAGATATTAATTGTTGAAATTAAAATAATTAAGTCCAAAAAAATGTATATTTGACATCATTTATGGGTATTATTTTCCCCAAAAAAAAGGAACAAAAAAAAATCATTGAGTAAAATGTTCATTGGGTAACCCTGCTTTAAATGTCAAAAAATATAAATAAAATCGAGAAAGCTGCAGCACAAATGTGAGAAAAGATGTTCAAATAAATTGTAAGTAATCTCTAAATTAAATTATTTAAGTGTCACATTTATTAAAAGGTCAAAAAGAATCTGTACTACATGTGAGACCAAAGCGTTCCTGGATGCTTTGAGTTTGAGATTGCAATGGTGATTTGCAGAAACATTTTCAAAAGTTGTGGAGCTTCCATTTTTGGTATGTGTTTGTTTTTTTGTTTTGCTTCGAAATGTCACTTTTGAAAGAACGAATTTGACACTGCTACCAAACTTTAAATAATAAAAAATATGATGATCCAATGCTGTTTTATTATCATGATCTGATCCGGATCAGATCATGGTGATAATAAAACGCGGCTAATGTCTCAATAAAAATGAAATGAAATGAAATGAAATGAATTGATCGATATCATACAAAAGTTGAGAAGAAGAAGAATGCAAAAACATTTGTACACAAGAGAACTTGGAGCGTATTGCAAGCATTACACCTCCCCCTCTTACCAATCCAGTTGAATGAGCACAACGATCTTTACGAAAAACTGAATATTGCTGACTGTTGAATATTTCTGCACTGTGATGATCATAACTGAGCCATGTCTCAGAGATTGCAATAAAATCGTATTGTTGAGATGAGGAAGCCAAGAGCATTTGTTCCATTTTGGTTCGCATGCCGCCAATGTTTTGATAATACCCATAGAATTGATTTGGAATTTTATATGGAGGTGGTGATGGACAAGGCGAAATTGGTAGTCAACGGCAAGAGGGAAATGCCATGTGTAGTTGTTGTTGCTGCGATTGCAGCGGAGATAATGATGCTTGAGGTTGTTGTTGCTGTGTTTGATGTGTAGGTGATGATGGTGATGGTTTACTATGAAGCTGAGGAAGTTGAGATGGTGGTTGTTGTTGTGGATGAATTTGTAATGGAGATGGTGTCATTGTAATTATAGGTGGCAGGTTATTTGTTTTCTCATGAGTGATGAATTTTTTGATTTGGATATAAGAGCCCCATGCAGAAGAGTTCATTAACTCCGATAATTTAAGAGAAGGTACACTTAGTTTAAATGTCACAAACTTAAGAGATGTGATGTCTATATTTTTTTTGTTAGCATGTAGCATTTAAATTGATCAGGTGGAATATTAGTTTTTCGCGAAATATGATTAATGATGTCATCAGTCGTAGTTTTTATATTGAATTTCGATAGGTGTAGCCATTTGATGTCTGGTAAAGTCGAAAGGGACGATGTAGTGTCAGAACCAATAATCTTTGTAGGTTTAGAATATTTTTTTGAACAGTTTTCCATTCGGTATTTGTTAAAGTATAAGTATCAGTATTACTGACTGGATTGTTTGATATAGGTTAGGTTAGGTTAGGTTAGGTTATAGTGGCTGTCCTAGATGGAAACGGACACACTTAGGCTAGTTTTCTGGCCCATTGTGGTACCACATGAATCTTGAGGCTTCCTCCTAAGCTCAATGGAACCAGTTTGAGTCCCTTACGAAACGTGAGAGGCTGATTATGCTGATGTGGTTTAGATCGCTTAGATCGTTAAAGAAGAATTCTCCTAGGTAATTCTTGCGTTTTCGAGCCAGAGCAGGGCATGTGCAGAGAAGATGAAGAACTGTTTCTTCCTCTTCCTCGTCAAAAAAGTCTGCAAAAGTCATTTGAGAATACGCCTAATCTCGTGGCGTGCTTTCCTATTAGACAGCGTCCGGTTATGACACCTATTATCGAGCTTATATGCGTTCTGCTTAGAGAGAGCAAGCACCTTGAACGTTTTAAATCCAGTGTTGGCCAGATATTTTTTGTGACTTGACACGTGGTGATGTTGTTCCACCTGGTGCCTGCCCTCCTCACAGCGTCTTGCATTAGCAACAGTTTACAAGTAGCGATTGGTATGCCAGTACGTGCCAAATGTGGTAGGATGGGCTGTAATGTACAGTTCCTGGCGAGTTCATCTGCCTTACAGTTACCTGGAATGTCTCTATGGCCCGGCACCCAGCAAAGGTGAATATTAAACTGTTGTGCCATCTCCCTTAGAGATGATCGACAGTTATGGACTGTTATAGAGTTTGTAGAGACAGAGTCCAGAGATTTGATAGCGGTCTGACTGTCTGAGAAAATACGGATATCAGATGTTGATATCACGTTTTCTTTAAGCCAGGACAAGACTTCTTTTATCGCCAAAAGTTCCGCCTGGAACACGCTACAATGATTGGGAAGGCGGAAAGAGAGATTTAATTTCAGTCGTTCGGAGTACACACCTCCACCAACCCCTTCTTTTGTTTTCGACCCATCTGTATAGATATTTTGATAGTTTGATACAACTTGAGAGAGATTATTGAGTGATGGTGGTATTGGTGATATCGATGGAGATGAGGATGACTCCGTGTGATGGACTATTGAAGATGGAATTTCAGTGTTAAGATGATTTACAGCATGATGATTTACAGCAGCGGTGGTGATTGCAGAAGAGAATCCATTATTCTCACTTACTGAACTAATAACACTTTTTTTTAGCCGTTTTACGGGGAGGGGAATTAATATTTATTAACGATTTTAAATCAGAGAGCTCTTTTTTTAATCTCACTTATGCCATTAGAAAGAACATCAAAACTTTTTAGAATTGAAGAGAAGTTAAGAAAAGAACATGAATTGCATTTCCAGAAAATATTAGAGTTTTTTAATGAAGTAAAGTCACATTCTGCAGTACATTCTCTATGAAAAAATCGACCAGCCGCACTCGATAAAAAGTTTAGAACGTTTAATGATTTGGTTTCATTTAGCAAAAGTTTTTGACATTATAAGAGATTTGAATTCACAACTGACTGCGAGAGAAGTTAGTCTACGACTGACTTTACAGTGCTCTATACCTCTCCCACTTATATACCACATCCTTACACACTTACAATAAGTAATTTCTATGAAAATATTCTCTAGAGATTATTTATATGACAAAACAACGTTTGTCGGGTCAGCTAGTTATTTTATATTTTTAAATTGTAGGTATAAATACAATTTAACTAAATTGAATTGATACAGTAAATTTATGCACATGCACGACTTCTTATATAGAGAAGATAAACACTGATATCTTCATTGGGGAGAGTACGATAACTTTGGCGACAAAGTTTAATGACGGATTTGTATAGAACAGTTAAAAACAAGCATTTTTTACTATGGGAGGGGGTCTATCTCCCCCCGTTTAGGCGGTAGGGGCAATTTAAAAAAATATGTACATTAAATGGAAAAAAAATAATTAAAAAATAACGGTAATACTTACAATTAAGTATTATACCTTTTTTTAAAGCCAACATTTTTGTCTATTAGCTTGTTTTTAAATCAAGTCAAAACTATGCATAGTTTTTGAAAAAAATTGTTTTAAACTAAAAATTTATGCAAACAAAATTAAAAAAAAAAAGTTTAAAGTGTAGTTTTTCAAAACTTTCAAATTATCTACTGTTTTTCTTTTTAGAATTCATTGCTCTTATTTGTTTTTGATCAAAAACTGAAAACTAGACTTTATGTCTTCTAGTTCTTGAGAAAATTGAAAATTACCAAAAAAAAATATTTTAATTAAATTACTTTTTCCTTGCTTAAGTATTGACGTAGTCTTATTTTGATAGTAATAATCGAATATGGATTAAGATACACCTAGGGTAAACTAATTTTTCTTAAATCCAGCTTATTTAAATGCAAAAGAAACTTTGCATGCACCCCATCTTGCACCCACCGAACTTTGCCCCCTCCCCACCTTGCACGCACACCAACTTGCACCCACCCCAAATCCTATAGTGTTCCCAAACAGGGGGGTTGCAGGGGGCAGCATGCCCCCCCTTACAGATCCCACTGTTGCATACACCCAAACTCGCACACACCTTACTGTTGCATACACCCAAACTCGCACCTACCATTGTTACTGTCAAAATAAGACCACTCAAGCAAAAAAAAAGAATTAAATTAAAATAGTAGTTGTGGTTATTTTCAATTTTCTCAAAAACTAAAAGGCATAAAATCATCTAGTTTTCAGTTTTTGATCAAAAACAAATAAGAGCAATAAATTCTGAAATAAAAACAATGGTAGATAATCTTGAAGTATTGAAAAATTACACTTTAAACCTTTTTTTTTTTAACTTTTTTCACTCAAAGTTTGAGTTTAAAATTAAATTTTTCAAAAACTACGCATAGTTTTGACTTGAATTAAAAACTGGCTAATAAAACAGAATGTTGGCTTTAAAAAAATGTATAAAACTTAATTGTAAGTATCACCGTTATTTTTTATTTATTTTTTTCCATTTTAAATAATAATTTTTTTAAATTTCCCCTACCGCCTAAACGGGGGGAGATAGACCCCCCTCCCATAGTAAAAAATGCTTGTATTAAGCCCCTCTACCAAAAACCGTTATTATATCTTGGCGCCAAAGTTATCGTACTCGTGCCTCTTCATTTGTGTCTGTCTTATTTTGGAAAGCTTAGTTTCACTGCTCTGCAGTCCAAGAAAAAGATAATACATTTATTTTTGTTATTTTTCGATTCTATAAAGCACTTCCGGCGTTCGAAGTTCTATTATCACAAATACTATACCTAATCTACATAACATACTTTCTGTTTTCACACCTTAAATGGACATACTAAATAAATCGTAAAGTTTTGAAGGCTAAAAGCTTTGAAAAGAATGCTGCCAACATGCTTCACACATAAATCACATATTAGTTCAAAGGACAATCCTATATATGTTGAGCTCTCGTACGTCGCTTTGTCGGGCTTGGTCGTATCATCATCTATAACAAAGACTAATAGTATAGAAACATACTCCTATATACTGTTTATTCATGAGTAGGAACCAATGATTTATAGCCTCACAAAGTATTGGCTAACATATAGAAAGCATTTTGGTAAGTCATCGATAAAACGTGTTATCGCTCCTACCAAAACTCAACTTTGAGATTTTTCATCCTTGGTTTTGTTCCATTTTTTATTCTCTTTAAATGTTTATCATTCCTTTCGTTTTGATTTAATTTCTTCAGCCCAAAACGTGAGCTACCAATATTCTTTCATTTGACGTTGAACGCTGCATTCCAAAACGTCCTTTTCATTTGAATAGTGATATTCTGTGTTCAATTTTCACCCACTCTAAGCTCGTACGATACGTCTGTCAAAGTTTGTTTTCAAATGTTGAAGGAACAACATCTTTGGTAAGTTATGGTGGGTAAGGGAGAGACGTTTGCGTTCTACAATCAAAAACACACATATAATTTGCTCTTATATTTTTGTACTCATTGTTTAATATTCAATAAACTGTGATCAGATCTGAACTGAAATGTCGTTGGAAAAATATAGATGGGATCCTGGAGCCGAAAATACTACGTCATACATCAATGAATGAAACATATGGATCACAAACCCTGTGCTTAACTACAAAATCACTTGACCAGCTAAGGATCTATCAGACGAAAATAGAAAGAAATGATTGACGTAAAGATAGAACGAAAAGACTTAAATAAAGTTGTGCAGGACATATTTCAAGACTTCAAATCAAAGATGGACAAAGATAACTATAAAATGGCCTCCTCTGGGGTTTCCACCTTGTAGTGGTGGGGAGGCTTACGTTTAAAATTCTCAGCTGATCAGCTGTAGACTTTTATTCTTAAGTCCTCAGCTGGCCATCTGAGATCTTTAGGCAAACCAAGAGAAACCAAAAAAAAAAAAAAAAAAAAAAAAAAATGAAAAACCATGAACAGAACACAACAAAAGAACGAAAAACCAGCGGGGATATACGCTGAAACGTCGACAGAAGAAGTCACGGCTGCCGGCGCGGGCTTTGCCTCTCCAACAGTAGGAGGGGAGAAGTCGCCAGTGACAGACAAGAACGTACATAAGGACAAAACTACAGAGACGACAGTAACGAACATTACACAGGAGGAAGAAGACCTTCTTCTCACTCCTTTTTCCAAACTCGGTGTGGAGGATGGAGCTAGCATCGGAACACTAGACGACGACGACACATGTTCAAATGCTAGTTCTACCCTCTCACGATTGTCTACCACTTCAGTTCGGAGTAGAATCTCCAACTGTAAGAAGACAATCAAACGACTAGGGAAAAGGAAATGGGAGGAATTGACGACAAACGAACAGGTACGACTTTTTAACGCTCGTGCTTTCCTAAAGAACGAGCCTCTTATGATGCGGGGGCCATATGCCCAAACATCGGGGGAGGCGGATTCCAAAGGAAACACTGACATGGGTGCGCTGATGGGACCGCCCAATCCGCCGATTGATATAATTCAATCCAAGAAAGGATCGACCCCTTCAGTTGCACCCCTGACTAGGGAACAGACGCCGTTGCAACCTTCGAGGCCGTCTACACCCGCCAAGCCCAGTACGGGGCCATGTGCAACAACGAGCTGGGAGGATGGTAAGACGGTTTCGAAGGAGAAGAATCTGGAGGTTGCTTGTGAAAGCAGTACAAGGGGCCATGTCCCCGAATGCAGCTCTAGCATAACCCCTTCACCTTCGTCAAGCAGCGGTGTCATTGACATTACTTCACTAAGTACTAGGACGACAAAAACGGTGATCGAGAAAAAGACTACCAAAACTCTCACCGTAGACAAAATACTTCATAGGAGAATACGTAACACTGAACGGACAATTCGACGCCTATCTAACAAGGATCCCGACTCCTTAACGGAAAGGGATAAGATAGTGCTCGAAAACGCGACACGAAACCTTAAGACACTGACAACAACGAACAAAGACAAAAATAAAGGGACTAAGAACCTGATGAAGGAGAAGGAGATGGTGGGCCATGTG
Source organism: Eupeodes latifasciatus (assembly GCA_920104205.1). NCBI lineage: Eukaryota > Metazoa > Arthropoda > Insecta > Diptera > Syrphidae > Eupeodes > Eupeodes latifasciatus. The sequence goes on from OV049926.1 coordinate 109,369,784, forward strand.
CCTCCCCTGGACCCTGATTCAGTGGCAAAAACGTCCAAAAGAACAAGGCAGGATGATACACTTTCGCCCACGAAAAGATCACCCCTGCAGAAAAGAAAAAAGACCTTGGCTACAGAAGAGATGTTAGAGGCGCGCAAATTCGCCATTGCGGATTTAGGTAATCCCTCGAGAAAACTCTCAGAAGACCAATGGCAATTATTAGAAATACGAATCCTGGATGAGGTTAACGATGCTATCGTTAATAGCAGGCCATCACCACTCTTTGGGAACCTCAGAACCATCCATGGGTTCAAAGTACTGACGTGCGAGGACGACAATACTCTCGCTTTCCTGCAGGACTTCGTCAAAAGAACGATAGCTCCCTGGCCCAACGCTGATCTCCGCTTAGTCGGTCCAAACGAAATCAGCGACTTAGTCAAACCTAAGGCCAAAATGACGATAAAAGGCCCCGCGATACCCCGAGATCGCGTAAAACCGCCAGCTCCAATCTTGTCTACATTTCGCGAAGTAGACAAATTGACATTGCCCTAATTCAGGAACCCTGGATTTCAGGTGGCAGAATTAGAGAACTACACACATCAGACTTTATACTATACAAAGCCACACAAGTAGCTAATAGTAATATCAGATCCTGTATTTTAGCCAGGAAGAAGTTTAATCTCTTTCTTTTAGAAAATTACAGTGATCCAGACCAATGTGCTGTGAAAATAGAAAGGAAGGGACTCCCACCACTGATCCTGACATCGTGCTATATGCCGCATGACGGACAAGAAGGGCCTCCCGCTAATATCACAAGCCAGCTTGTAGAGAAAGTTGCCTCTGAGGCATGGGACGTGGTACTAGGCTGTGATACAAACTCACATCATACTCAATGGGGTAGTACCGACATCAACAACAGAGGTGAGTCTCTTTTTGAATTTATACTAGACCATAATCTTTTAGTAGCAAACAGAGGTAACGAACCCACTTTTGTTACTAAAAATAGAAAAGAAGTGCTTGACGCTACCCTAACCAATAACTCAAGCACAATAGTAATAGATCAATGGAATGTTCTTAAAGAGGAATTATTCTCAGACCACAAACTGATAGGCTTCTTGATACAAAATGAAGTAGCAACTCCAAAACCCTTTAGGAATTTCAGGAAAACAAACTGGAATATATTCTGCAGGGAAGTAGGGCAGGGGATTCAAAACCCGGATACACTTCTAATTCAAGAACCCTCTGACATAGATATTGCGTCAGAAAAACTCAGAGTTGTTCTGAATAACGCTTTAGAAAAACGCTGTCCCATTAATCATTTGGGAAAGGTAGGAAAAAACCACATTGGTGGACCACGGAGATAGGAAACTTAAGAAAAGAAACTAGAAGACTTTTCAATGTCGCCAAAAGAACTAGGAAAGAAGCTGATTGGGAACATTATAAGACCAGTCAACGTATTTTCAAGGTCGAAACACAACGAGCAAAACGTAGCTCATGGATGGCCTTCTGCGACGAAATAGAAAGTACAAATGTATCAGCAAGACTCAGGAAAATTCTGACCAAGGATTCAGTCGCTCTAGGATCCCTCAAAAAATCTACAGGCAGCTGGACTGAATCCGGTGGCGAAACGCTTGAGCTCCTTGTGAATACTCACTTTCCTGGCTGCGTAGCTGATATCCGCAGTCCAGAAACAGAGTCTCATACGGAAAACCTAGTACCATCGGATATTATAACGGAAGAAAGGATAAAATGGGCCATTCACTCCTTTTCCCCGTACAAATCCCCTGGTCTAGACGGAATCTTCCCTATGATGCTTCAGAAATGCATAAACCTTATCATCCCACACCTAGCTAGCATTTTCAATAATAGCCTTAAATGGGAGTATGTTCCCTTATCGTGGCGTGAGGTAAAGGTAGTTTTCATCCCTAAGGCTGGTAAACCTAGCCATACGGAGGCCAAAGACTACAGACCCATTAGTCTAACATCGTTTATTTTGAAAACTTTTGAAAGGCTAATTGATATAAGTTAACACCTTAACACCCTGTAATTTGCTATTTGCTAAGTTACAGTAAATGCATATTTTATAATTCAATTGCGCAGAAGCTGATAAGCAAACCGTACGATCATGCTCTCGTTTTTTTCATCAACGGTATCATCGCTGCTCTGCTGTGTTTTGGTTGCTGGTCAAGTTTTGTGTGGCTGGTCAAGTATTTAGTGGTTGGGCTATCGGCGATTACTTTTTTGGAAGCCGCCACTCGATAAGTGTCTCTATACTTAAAATAAAAGTCTATACATAAAATTAATAAAAGCGTTTTACTTTTACTGGCGCCCAACGTGCTCTGTCGGAAGTTTTTGCTTTTTCCTAAATACATTTCAAAAGGAACTAGAAAACTCCGCAATTAAGAACTAAATTCCACGATTTGTGAGAAATAATTAAGAGTGCATACAAAAAATTTAAATCGAAAAAACGCTACCCAAAGTTAGACTTCTCGAAAATTGACATTTTGAAATCCAATAGTGCAGTATTAAAATCAATTGATAATATAAAAAAAAACTTAAAAACTAATGCTAAAAAAGTGCATCCTAATCACCAAAAGACAGTTCCTAGAAAAACGTACTTAATGAAATCTTATGAATAAAATCAACTGTAAAAAAGCAACAAAGAAAAAACGGTAAAACATAATGTAAGTTATACAGCTATAAAAGTATATCCAATTCATCAATTCCTGAAGACAGTGCAAGAAAAATCTTGTAAGAAGAATACTGTTATATTAAATCAATTTATAAAACCTGTAAAATTAAAAAAAATATTATTATATAGGAACATATTTAATTTATTTACGAATTAACTGTTATCTCGCCATCTTCTGAGTTAAGATAAAATTTTCATTTATAATACTTTTTTGCGTTAAAAATTCTGATAAAAAATAAACTGTTATCTATGTAAAAAATTACTATTTATTATAAATTTATTAAATCTTATTATTATAGACTGAATTTATTTGTGAATTTATAATATTTTTCTTTTTTCTATGCTTTGAATTTCGTTAAAATTATCATTTAAGATTATAATACCTACTTTTATATTGAAACATTAAAATTCTATGTCCTTTATCTCCTAAATAATTTATAAAGCCTTTATTTCACACGACATTCTTTTGTTAATTTTTGGTTTTAATTCCTTCTTCGTTGAGTTGTATAAAACATCCCACTTTTAAAGAACTTTAAGAGAAATTTAAAATGGATGAGGTACAAATTCGTGCAATTATTAACGTTGCTGTTCAGACTGCAGCTTTGCAGACCAAACAAGCTTTATATAGTTCTATCGCCGATCTAACGAATAGACTCTGGCCTCTTTCACACGAGACGGTTTCGTCCGTACGATTAAAATCCGTACGGTTTTTAACCGTGAGTCATGGATAGTAAACTAATAAAATTAACTAAAGCTTTCACACTGGACGGAGACGGGTTTTTTCCGTACGGACGATTTAAAACATCCGTCTCAATGACTGAGATATACTTCGGCCGTGTACGTTTTTTTTCCGTACGGAGAAAATCGTCATGTGTGAAAGAGGCCTCTCTCTTTTGGAAACTCCATCAAGGGCCATAGAATTGAAACCTGTAGTTATTGACCGCCAAATAAGATGTGAAGAGACCTTAGATCTAGTTAAATCCCTTCCAGAATTTAAGGGCGACCACCTTAGTTATGTTTCATGGAGGCAGGCTGCTTTTGCTGCCCATAAAGTTTTCGAGGGCTATGAAGGCAGTTCAAAGTACTACCAAGCTGTAGCTCTGATCAGGAACAAAGTAGTGGGATCTGCAGACGCAGTGCTTTCTTCATTCAACACAATCCTTAATTTTCAAGCAATAATTAATCGTCTTGATTTCACTTATGCGGACAAGAGACCGATTTACCTGATTGAACAAGAAATGTCAACTCTTAAACAGGGAAAATTATCCATCTTTGAATTTTATGAGGCAGTTGAGCGCAAACTTACTTTGCTTATCAATAAAACTTTAATGACCAATGAGGGTAACGCCGAACTGATATATTCACTCAATGTTAAGTATAGGCAGGATGCGCTTAGAACATTTATTTCTGGGTTGAGGAAACCAATGTGTGACATTTTGTTTTCATCAAGGCCTACAGATATGCCAACTGCTCTTGCTCTTGCACAAGAACTGGAGGCTAATCAGACAAGGTATAATTTCGCAAACTCGTTTGCCAACTACAATGAGCGTCCAATTAGGTTACCGACTCAATCAAACAAAAAATATGATTTACAGAATTCCACGCATTTTAGACCTCCACAATCCCAAGTGCAAGATATGGAAGTAGACCCATCAACTTCTTATTACAGATCTCCAACTCAGAATCCCACTTACGCAAATGAAAAACCTTCAACTTCTAACTCCAATAACAACAATAGACTACCCAATAAAAGAGCAGGCCCTTCCGATAAATATTCTCGCAATAGACCATTCATAAAAAATAATGAATCAACACAGCGACCACAACCTAAAATTCAAAGAGTAAACAATCTAGTCCAGAGTCAGCAAAAACAAAACGATCAAGGTCAGTATGAGAATGATTATGACAATGACTGCTATCTTGATGACGATTCATTTTCTCGCAAAAACGAGGGAAACGAATATGATGAACTCGAAATTGAAGATGAAATTAATTTTTTAGGGAACGGTCCCTCCTACCATACATTAGGAGGGAGAGAAATAAAATTTTTGATCGACACTGGAGCGGCTAAAAATTATATTAAGAACATAAGTCATCTGAAAGGCATAAAACCAGTTGAAAGACCTTTTATTGTTCAATCTCTACACGGATCGAACCAAATTGAACTTAAGTGTATTATAAATCTATTTAACCAGAATACACCTTTTTTCATTCTTCCTCAGCTTTCTAAATTTGATGGCATCATCGGTTGTGATTTCTTACATAAGATAGGAGCGCAGTTAGATTTGAAAAAAGGAATTATAAGCTATGACGGTAGAGATGAAAAACTTTTTTACCTTTTTTGCAGAAACGTTAATCACATTTCGATTGACAATTATTCTGTACCTCCGGATGTACGCAAACAGTTTGACTTAATTTTAGGTAATAGACTTACAGTTTTGCCGATCCTAATGAATCATTACCCTATAATACGAAAGTAGTAGCCACTATCAAGACGACAGACAATGAACCCGTTTATTCAAAGGCATATCCCTATCCAATGGCGGCCGTCAAATTTGTCAATCAAGAAGTTTCTGATCTCCTTAACACTGGTATCATAAGACCATCCCGATCGCCGTACAATAACCCTGTTTGGGTTGTCGATAAGAAAGGTTTGAACGAGGATGGAAGTCGAAAAATGCGGCTAGTAATTGATTTTAGGAAATTAAATGCCAAAACCGTAAGTGATAAGTACCCTATTCCCGACACAACCGTAATACTTTCAAATTTAGGACAGTCTTCTTTCTTTTCCACTTTAGATTTAAAATCTGGTTTTCACCAAATACGGCTATGTGAGAGAGATAGAGAAAAAACAGCTTTCTCCGTCAATAATGGCAAATTCGAATTTTGTAGGCTTCCATTTGGCCTTAAAAATGCGCCAAGCATTTTTCAAAGAGCCATTGATGATGTTCTTAGGGATGAAATTGGAAGATGTTGTCACGTCTATATCGATGACGTGATTGTTTTTTCAAAAACAAAAGAACAGCACATTAGCGATATAGATAGAATTCTTTTAAAACTTTTTGATGCCAATATGCGTGTTTCTCAAGAAAAATCAAAATTTTTTAAGAGAGAGGTCGAATTTTTGGGCTTTGTTGTTTCCGAAAGGGGCATAAAAACCTGCCCAAATAAAGTAAGTGACATAGTTTAGTACGAAATTCCTAAGACATTACGTAGTTTAAGGTCATTTTTGGGACTCTCCGGGTACTATAGGAGGTTTATAAGGGACTACGCCAAAATAGCCAAGCCGCTTACGAAATTTTTACGTGGAGAAAATGGCAATGTTAGTGCCAGGCAATCAAAAAATATAGCTATAGAATTTGATCAAGATGCTATTGATGGGTTCAAGCGAATCAAAAATATCTTAGCTTCAGAAGAAGTTTTGCTCCTCTACCCTGATTATACTAAGCCTTTCGACTTAACAACGGATGCTTCTTCTCGTGCATTAGGTGCAGTATTGTCGCAAAATGGGAGACCAATAACGATGATATCTCGCACTCTGTCTGCCAAAGAAGAAGACTTCGAAACAAACGAGCGTGAACTTCTATCTATAGTGTGGGCTTTAGGGAAGCTTTGCAATTATTTGTATGGCTGCAGGAATCTTAATATTTTTACCGATCATCAGCCGTTGACGTTTTCCATTTCCGACAAAAACCCCAATACTAAAATGAAACGATGGATGGCCTTTGTGGAAGAGTTCTCACCAACGTTCCACTATAAACCTGGAAAAGAAAATCTTGTTGCAGATGCTTTATCTCGGCAAAATATTAACATCATAGACCATTCAGGTGACTCAGATTCGGTAACTGGACATAGCGAGGTGTCTTTAACAAAAGCTATTCGTACAGTTGAAAATCCAGTTGACTGCTTTAGAAATCAAATTTTTATCACTAAAGGGACAGAAAACAAAATGGTTCGGAAGATTTTATTTCAAAAGAAGTTCAGATATGTCATAACATTTTCGGATCGGGACTATTTATTCAAAATTCTTGACGAAGTTGTTAATCCAAACGTTATTAATGGTTTGCACTGCGAACTTCATGTTTTAGCATTTGTAAAAGACAATTTACTCAAATCATTTCCATCTACCAAATTTATCCACTCGGAAAAATTTGTGATAGATATTTTCAATGAAAATGATCAACAGGAGATTCTCGCTGTAGAACACAATCGAGCCCATCGATCCCTGCGCGAGAACATACAACAAATCTTAAAAGATTATTTTTTTCCAGACATCCGAAAAAAGCTTAGGGAGATGATAACAAATTGTAGAGTATGCAATGAATCAAAATATAAAAGGCATCCACTTAGAGTTGAAATAGGAAAAACACCTATCCCATCTTATGCAGGTGAGATATTGCATGTTGATATTTATTCAACGGATAAGTTGCATTTTTTAACGTGCCTGGATAAATATTCAAAATTTGCAGCCGTTTTTCCAATAAAGTCTCGAGCAATCATTGACATTAAAGAACCTTTGATAGAAATTGTAAATTTTTTCAAAGATACAAAGACAATTGTCTGCGACAATGAAAAATCGTTTAATTCTCAAACTATAAAGACATTGTTAAGAAACCATTTTAAAATCGAAATTTTTACCATACCTCCATTTCATAGTACATCTAATGCACAGGTTGAAAGATTTCACAGCACGTTGACAGAAATCGCGAGATGTACGAAATTAGAGCAGGGCATAAATGACACAAAAGAAATTATCTTACTTTCTACAGTTAAATATAACAGGACAATCCATTCAATTATAAAACACAAACCTATAGAAGTAATTCATTCAAACTCTTTGGAGTTAAAAAATGAAATTAAGACAAGGTTTTTAGAGGGACAGAACAAAAGTTTAACATACCATAACAGAAACAAACAAACAAAATCATACAAACCTGGTGAAAAAGTATATGTGAGAACGAATAAACGTATAGGAAATAAATTTAGGAAGCTTTTCGTAGAAGAAATAATCCAAGAAGATAGAGGATCTACGGTTTTGATCGACGATAGAATCGTACATAAAAGCAATCTAAGATAAAACTTATTATGTAACTGATGCTCGCGAACAGCATAAGATTCTACTTAATTTTTTTAATGGGATTTTTTTTTGTTTTAAATCTAAAATTTCTATTTTATAATGTGTAAAAAACAAAACAACACGTTGAACTAATTGTACTCAAAAACATGAATAATTTGAATTATAAAATAACTATAATTTGTAGGTATAATGTATGTATTATCGATAATGTTTGTAAATCTTTTATGAATGTTAAAATAAAACATTGACTTTTGTTATTAAACTCTCCTAGGTACTTTTATGTTTTTTTTTTGTTTGTAATTTTTGTTCCAACTTATCAAAAATATTTATTAGTTAAACTATATGTTAATTCTATCAATGAAAATAATTCTTTAGTTGCTTAAATTAATCATTCCATTATTTAATTATAAAATTAATCATCATATTATATAAAATCATATAAATAAAATAATTGAAAGACACAATACCAACACCCTAATTATGTCACAAAATATTGAAATGAAAATTGTTTTTGAATAATATTAAATCTACGAAATCCACCGAGGACGGCTGAGTTTGAAGCGGGAGCAGTTAACACCTTAACACCCTGTAATTTGCTATTTGCTAAGTTACAGTAAATGCATATTTTATAATTCAATTGCGCAGAAGCTGATAAGCAAACCGTACGATCATGCTCTCGTTTTTTTCATCAACGGTATCATCGCTGCTCTGCTGTGTTTTGGTTGCTGGTCAAGTTTTGTGTGGCTGGTCAAGTATTTAGTGGTATTAGTAAAAAGTAATCGGCGATTACTTTTTTGGAAGCCGCCACTCGATTAGTTTTAGTTTACTTAGTTTTAGTTTTATTTCATCAATCAGATTACAATCTTTATAGACTAGATACTAAATAATACAATTGTTGGGGGCTGTATGCTTATATAAATAAATAAATTAAATAAATATTACTATAAGTTATACATTATTATTCGTAATTTTACAATTAATAAATATAAGTTTATGAAAAAAAAAGATCAATTCTTTAAATTTATTAGGAAATTACAGTTTAATATTATTTAACAAATATTTTTTAAATAAATCTCTCGAAACATCAATATTAAAATCAATCCTATTGCAAATTAAATTCACTTCTCTAGTGCAACGCGCGATTGGTTCATTACGGCCATAATTTGTACGATGAAACTGCTCATAAAATTGAAACCGATAGCGTGTAGTTCTAGAGGGTACGTTAACACAATTAACTAATGTTAATAAAGGAGGGCAATTTATATGAAATGTAACTATGTCTCTCATAAACATAACTGAAAAATAAACCCGACGATCATAAAGAGAATGCATACCAAACAATAAACACCTACTATAATAAGAAGGCCTTGCAATCCGCCAATTAAGCTTATAAAACGCATATCTTGTAAAATTCTTTTGAACTTTTTCAATTCTGTCAATTGAATTATTATAATAAGGGTTCCAAACAATGCTACAATATTCAAGAACTGATCTTACTAGAGAATTGTAAAGGGATTTTAAAGTATATGAATCTGAGAATTCTTTTGTGTTTCTTTTAAGAAAACCAAGCATTTGATTTGGTTTGTTTATAATAAAATCATAATGCGGTAAAAAAGAAAGGTTTGTATCTAGAATTACCCCTAGATCTTTCTTCCTAGTTACACGTTCTAAATTTGTGTAGTTGATATTATAGTCAAACACTATAGGATTAGAATTTCGGAAACACGACAAAACTTGACACTTGGAAACATTTAAGAGAAGGTGATTTTGCTTACACCAATTGTCAAGCTTCGACAGATCTTCCAAAAGAAGAAAACAATCAGTTTGACAAGAAATCTTACGGTATAGTTTGAGGTCGTCTGCGAAAAGAAGGCAGTTTGAATTTTGAAATAGATCAGGTATATCGTTTACAAATAACAAAAAAAGTAATGGACCCAAATGGCTTCCTTGCGGAACACCAGATGGAACAGAAACAAATTTTGAGAGCGAATTACCAACTTTTACTATTTGAACTCTACCAGCTAAATATGACTCAACCCATTTTAATAGAAAAGAGTTAATACCTAGAGAAGTTAATTTATTTAACAAGATTTGGTGGTTGACTCTGTCAAATGCCTTAGCAAAATCAGTAAAAATAACATCAGTTTGGAAACCATTTTCCATATTTGTTATGATGTTATTGCTTAATAATGCTAAGTTTGTTGCCGTTGATTTCCCTGCTACAAACCCATGTTGAAAAATTGAAATATGATTATCAAATAGCTCAGTCAACTTATTACAGACAAGTTTTTCAAATACTTTTGGAATACAAGAAATTTTACATATGGGTCTATAATTGGTGATATCCTGTTTTGAGCCCGATTTAAAAATTGGTGATAAATAAGAAACCTTCCAGCAATCCAAGAATAGCCCTTTGGCTAATGAAAGATTAAAAATCCACGAAAGTGGTTGAGCTAATGCAATACAACATTTCCTTAAAAAAATAGCAGGAATCCCATCAGGTCCTTCACTCTTATTAATATCCAATTTAGATAAAACCTCTTCAATTTCAAATGGACTTAAAACTAAAGAACCGATATTGACAACTCTACTTATATAAGGTAACCTCTGGATAGGGGGAGTATCTGAAGAGTAAACTGATTGGAAATAGTCAGCGAATAAATTACAAATTGTAGGTATATCACTTGTAATTGTATCCTGATACTTCATACTACTAGGAAATCCACTGGATTTACGCTTTGAGTTTATGAAATTCCAAAAACGCTTGGTATTTAATTTGAGGTCACTTTCGACAGAAAACAAGTAATTACGATATAAGAATTTATTGAGACAATCGAATTCTCGTTGACAATTTAGATAGTTTAAACGCAGTTCAGAATTATTCTTGTCAGATTTATACAATTTGTATGCCTTATTTTTTCTGTTTTTAAGATTGGTCAACCTTTTATTATACCAGATAGGGCAAGTATTATTTTTAGAAAGCTTTTTAGGTACAAATTCGTCAACTGCCCCCATCAAAACACTTAAAAAACAAGAATACACGCTATCTAATTCAGATGAAAAAAACGTTATCCCACGAAAAAGACAAAAGATAATCAACCATACCGTCATAATTAGCTTTTCGAAAATCATAAAAAATATTTTGGTCGTTAGATACCTTTTTTAAATAATGATAGAAATGAATATTTCCATCAATGGCTATATGATGAATTGAATTTGCAATAACTGGAAAGTTACATTTATCAAGACAAATAAGAAAATCATTATCAACAAAAATCAAATCAAGAATTCGATTAAGACCGTTATAATGAGAATTGATTTGGATTAAATTATATTGACCAAAAAAGTCTATAACTACACATTCTATTTCAGATGAAACGTTAAAAGGAACTAAACATTTGTCCTCGGTGTCAAATATCCATTCAATATGACTAAGATTAAAATCTCCTGTAAATAATACATGTTGTGAATATTTTAAATTTTCTAAAATGGATTTTGAGTTATTTAAATGAATTTTATAATAATCCAAATTGCTCTTTGGAGGAATATAGCTTACAAATACAAATAATTCGGATTCACCCATTTTAACACTTACGATAAGCTGATCAATATCAAGGTCAGAAATAGTGGAGTTTGATTCCAATTCAATTTGCCTACATGCCAAAGTGGCACGGACCGCAATTAGTACTCCACCACCTCTTTCCATGCATGTCTTAAAATAACATCTGTCTTTTCTAAAAACAGTATAATGATTTGAAAAACATTCAGTTGTTAAGTGATTATCAGATAACCAAGTTTCAGTTAAAATTATTATATCATAAGTTAAAGAGGAAAATGAAAGTAAAATATGATCTAGTCTTGTTCTTAGCCCACCAACATTTTGGTAATAATAAGATAAACTATCTATACTTTTACTTAGCGTTCTTTGATAATCAGGTGAAACAGCATCATCAGGAACAATGTTAACAGGAACAACACCAGCAGCAGCAATTACATCATCGACAGGGACAGAGTAATTTGGAATTTGAACTTTGTTTAAAGATAATTCAGCAACATAAACGGCGTCCAATGTTATGTTAAATTGGGCGATTGGCGAGAAATTTCGTTTCTCTATACTTAAAATAAAAGTCTATACATAAAATTAATAAAAGCGTTTTACTTTTACTTATACACATCCGAAGCACCCTGAAACCGGACTATATATCGGAATTTCAACATGCCTACATTAAAGGAAGAAGCGTTGAAACAGCATTGCACAGTGTTGTCAGCGTCATAGAAAAATCACTGCATGACAAGGAAAACACCCTTGCAACGTTCTTGGATATTGAGGGAGCCTTCAATAACGTAAAGAACGAAACAGTGAAGCAAGCCTTGGACGACCACAAAGTCGAAAAAGCAATAACACAGTGGATAATGTGTATGCTCAGAAAGAGACAGATTAACTCTGAGCTAGCGGAAGAAAGGGTAAGAGTAACCACATCCAGAGGCACCCCTCAGGGTGGGGTTCTCTCACCGCTACTTTGGGTTCTTGTCATGAACGGCATACTCTCTAAATTGAAATCAAGTGGAGTAAGGATAATAGCCTACGCTGATGATCTTGCATTACTAGTGACTGGCAAGTTCCTACCCACTATCAGTGAACAAACCGAATACGCCCTCTCGTTGGTAAGCAAATGGACTAGGAACTGTGGGCTGACAGTCAATCCAGCTAAAACAGAACTAGTGCTATTTACTAACAAGCGCAAAATACCTGATTTTAAAATTCCTGCAATTGAAGGCTGCCCTCTTAAAATCTCTGATCACGCAAAGTATCTCGGTGTGATCTTAGATAAAAAACTAAATTGGGGCCTGAACACCAAAGATAGATTCAAAAAGGCATCGATTGCCTTTTACTCCTGCAATAGAATTTTCGGGAAAACCTGGGGACCAAACCCTAAAATTATCAGATGGATGTATTCGGCAATAATTAGACCAATACTAACCTATGGTAATTTAGTATGGTGGAAAGCTTTAGAAAAGAGCACGAACCTAAAAACTTTGACAAAAATTCAAAGACTTGCGTGCACTGGCATTACGGGAGCAATGAGATCCACTCCAACTGCGGGACTGGAAGTTATACTCAATCTGATTCCCCTAGACCTCTTTGTTCAAGAATCTGCGGCCAAAAATGCCCTGAGACTTAGTCAAACTAAAGTCTGGATAAACAGTTCCATAGGACATGCCCAGATCCTTCATAAAGTTATGGGTCATAGTACTACAGCAGACTATAAAATACCCGAACTTGATTTTCACAAACCATTCCAGGCTGCCATCCCAAGCAGAAAGGAATGGATAGATAATATACCATACTCCAGTGAGTCGTCAATAGCTATCTATACTGATGGCTCTAAAATGGACACTGGTGTAGGGGCAGGCTTCTATTCCGAATCTCTCAAGTTGACCGCCTCGCTTAGGCTTCCAAACTACAGCAGCGTCTTCCAAGCGGAGATCCTGGCAGTGACAACAGCTGCTAAAAAGGTATCAATGATGGCGATACCACGAGCTGATATCACTGCAACTGAGGTAAAATCAAAGCTTGTTTCATGCTGCCGAAGGTTCTTGGCACACAGCACAATATTAGACTCTGCTGGGTCCCAGGCTACAGCGATATACTAGGCAACGAGAAAGCCGATGAATTAGCAAGATTAGGGTCAATGCTTGACGAAAGCCAAGCTCAGCTAGTTAGCACCCCTACCTGTTATTTAAAACAGGAAATCTCAAAAAGAATGACTACTAAGGCCGATGAAAGGTGGAACCTTCTTGACACCTGCGGTACTACAAGAAAGATCTGGCCCTGTTTTAACAAACAAAGAACGGAAAGAATTATGCAGCTACAAAAGGGATCACTTCGATCTCTTGTAAGCATAATCACCGGACATAATCTGTTAGGTTTTCATATGAAAAAGATGAGAATCAGTTCAGATGATTCATGCAGAGGATGCGGTGACAAGGAGGTGCATGAAGACACTTCGCACTTTCTGTGTCACTGTCCCGCACTCTCCCATCAAAGGAAGAAACTGCTTGGCAACTTTTTCTTTGAGGATTTAAAAGAACTCTCTAGTACGCCAGGTACTAACATTCTGAACTTCGTCAAAGCCTCTAAATGGCTTGACTAACTGAACACATAGGTTTTTTTCTTATTAGCTTGAGTATCAATACTTACGGGTATCACAATGGATCTGTATTGATCTAAGTGTGACGGTTAAGACACCAACTGTCAGCCCTTCAACATAACCTAACCTAACTATAAAATGGAGATCGGAAAGTAAAAGACCAACAGGACGACATATGGGCGGTCTTGTTGGCTTATGCCAACAACTAATAAAAAATATAATTTTAAATTTAACTCAATATTTTGTATATTTAATTTAATTTTATTTTACAAAAAAAAAAGTTCAATTTACTTGTTAAGCTAAAACTGTAAACAATTTTAAAGATAAGGTAATAAAAGCTCAGATAATCCAAATACAATGTCAGCTGGTGTGGCTTCTTAATCATCCTTCCATGCAGTGCAAATTCCTAATAATACAACCGGTAATATATCAACTCACTCGTAGATTCCAGGGCAGCGATTTGCAGTTTTCAATTGCCGATGCAAGCGTTCCACCATTCCATTTGATTGTGGGTGGAATGCTGTCGTTTGTATGTGTTTGCTCCAAATTGTCTGCCTTGGTGGCTTGTAATTCGCTGGGGCACGCCGGCCGTAACGGTTAATCCAACAACTATATAATTTGATAGCGATGCATTCCAGTGTCCTCTAATGGAAAAGCTTCTGGAATACGAGAAAAGCGATATATTGTTGTCAAACAAAAACGATAACCTTTTGAAGATGTGTATGAGTCGATGATGTCAATATGGATGTGCTCAAATCTTTATATTCGCTCGTCTGAAAAATGTATAAATGGTGACAAAACGTGTCGGGAAATTTTCTCCTGGCCTGTAAGGTTAATTTACTCGATGCATTTGTCCTGCGTGACAAAATTTTGTGACGAAGTTTTTTAGGTGCGATGTTGATGTTGCCGGAAGGTGTCGGATGTTGGAGGAAAATTGACGTATGAAATCCAAGCGCCGAAACTGCCATGGTGTTGCTTTGTCTAGATCTGCGAGAAGACGCACGTTGGAGTGGTTTATGGTCGGAATAAATAGTGACTTTTTGTCCTTCCAAGAAATGTTTAAATCTCTTTACCGCGGCATAACTGTAAGTCATAATGCCTATGCTTTTTAAAAACTGGCTGCAATTTTCGTTGAAGAAAGCAAGTGGCTGTCAAACTATACCACGTTTTTGTTGAAACATTGCGCCGACGGCATTCAAGGAGGCATCCGTTAAAAGAGCCCGGGGTAAGTTTGTGTCTGGGTAGAAAATCAGTCTTCTTTGCATGTTTCGAAAGGAACCTTGTCTAACCCTTTAATATTCGCACCTTGAAGGCATTTTTGAGGAGGAGCTTCACAACATGCAGTGTTTTTTCTGAATTTTACGGAAGATATTTCAAGGAACTCTCGCAATTGTTTGAATGTCACCGGCTTTGGAATTTTGACTATGGCATCTACTCTGTCTAGTAGTGTTCGTATTCCTATAGAATTGACACGATACCCAGAAAATTCAACTCCGTTTGACCAAACGATCACTTAGAAACAACTTCAAAGTCGGATAAACGGTTAAAAAGAATGCGAAGATGTTTACGATGTTATCGTTTTTGCCTTTTGATCCGACTAACATGTCGTCAATGTAAAGAATAACGAAATCACCTCGTCTATAAACATTTGAAAGGTTTGGGTGGCGTTACGATTACAGTCTTGCATATGTCTTTGGCTGCCACAGGAATTGGATTAAAAGCACTCACAAGATCGGTGGTGGAGAAAATATGCTTACCAGTGAAGTGGAGAAGACTGTGAGTCTTTTTGTCAATAGCAAGCCGATCTGGAGCCATACTTCGATCTTTATTAAATATTGGAGGCCCGGGAGTTGTTAAGATATGATCTTCTGTCGCCTGGTTACCATCTTTATATAAGCCGTCAGTGATGCTTGGAGATTCGGAGGGGATTTGCATCCATGAAGACAAATTCTGGAGTGCCTTAATCGATGAAACGACAGGAACCAAGGGACTGACTCAGAAAACAGAAAGTCTATTCGTTGAATCTAGGAGACAGCTGTTCTTTAGATCTAGAAGCATACCTAAATGAGCGAGAAAATCAGCACCAACTATAGGATTTTCTATATTCGCCACAACGAAACGCCAAGTGAATTCTCGTCCTAGCCCGAAGTCAAGCGTAAGCAACTTGCATCCAAACGTTTTGATGTGGGTTTGGTTCGCTGCATAAAGCAAACGCTGCTTTCTTCTTGATGACCTGTAGTAAGCTTCTTCGGATAGCACCAGTGTCGACGAGGTAGTGAATTTTAGTGCGGCGCTTTCAAAACAAAGAGGCAGTGGGATTTTGGAGAGGAGTAGTGTACCACCGTTAGCGACTCCCTGACCCGATTTTTGAAAAACTGCATGCACTTTGGCAATTTTTAGTTTACACTTGCTCCTTCTTGCATGGAATCTTTAAAACTACTTACCAATTCGTTAATCTCCAGGGTTGTTTCTTCAACACAACGAGTAAGTAGATTGAACACAAGCCAGTTGATTGGACGATGAAATTTCCATTATGTGGTCAGCAAGCGTTGCCTGTTTTTTAAGTGACGAGTCATGCTGCGTACTGTCGTTTGAAAGTCCGCTTAACCATTTAGTACTCAAAGTATTTGTTGGCACGTTACCCACCAGACCCGAATTGTTTTCGAACACCTTAAACTTCCTTGTCGCGCAGCTGGTGGAGTCTCGACTCCTGCGATGAGGGCACTTTTAAGGAAGTCATAAGGAGCTATGGTTGGTGGATGCAATATTATATCTTGAACCTCAGCGGCGGAAAAATGTTGTCTTTTTGTCGATTATATTAGCAAGGTGAAATTGTCCTTCAAGTTGAGCAAACCAAAGTGCAGGGCGATCGGCGTTAAAATCAGGTGTTCGAACAATGTAGCACTGTGTCGTTGGTATTTGTTGTGTCGTTGGTATTTGTGCAAACCAGCTAAATTTGTAGAACCAACTTCTTCATTAACCATATGATAGAATGTTCGGGGTCCACCAATTGTTAAGTGTTAACCACCGAGTTTACGCCAAATTAAAAACGAGAGATTGAATTCGTATTTTTACTTTACTTTATTGTAACGCTGTTTGAGGTTGCTCAACGCGTGGTAGTCAAAAGAAAGACTTTTTGCTTCTTAATATTTACAGTTTAAGTTAAATGTTAATTGAAAACAATGTAGCTTAACGGATTTTAATAAAGATTAATCAAAGGTAGGAAAGTTGGTGCAGTGATTAGCGTAATTACTGCAACAGTTATCAATATCAGCTTATGCGAAGTCAATCAAGTTTTGTATTCAAAAGCTGAGAAGTATTAAATGTTAAAGTAGTAGTTAAAATTCACTTTTTCATTTTTTTTCGCTAGAAACATTGGTGACTTTTAAGTTATCTTGAATACCTACACCCTGTACAATAAGGAATTTTAACACAAGAACATAGGTATGCACAAAACATTACACAAAAACAGTTATTTTGCTTTACTACTCGTACACTACACATCATGACCGTTAAGCGCTTTTCCATAAGGGAAATTTTGTTCGCTTTATTCATGCCCTAAATGATATTCTAAAAAAAACAACCAAATTTTAGGTTTTGGGATAGTATCGTTAACGAAATTGAAATAAACATAACATTAAGCTTTTGGGTAATTTGAAAGCTAAGTTAGTGAATTATCTTTATCCCTTTAAGTCGATAATCTAATTTAATGAATGTATGCTGATAAAAGCCAATATTAAGGCTGTTCAGATAACAATTTTGATTGATAACATAACTGACATAAATTATAACTGATACAATATAATTTACCAATATAGAATCATTCACTCACTTCATATCAAATTGCCGATTGTACTTTATGTTATTACAAGCTGACCCGACAAACGTTGTTTTGTCATACAAATAATTTCTAAAGAATATTTTGCTAGAAATAAATAACTTATTGTAAGTGTGTAACGATGTGGTACATATATAAGTGGGAGAGGTATAGAGCACTGTAAACGGTGACAAAATATTAAAATAACAAATCACCAAACAATTTTTTTTAATTTGTTAAAATTAATTCTTTAAAATTATATACATAGCGCTAATTATGGCAATACTACAAAAAAAAAAACAATATCAATCCCTTCCCCAATACAAACAAACTGGATGGTTTGCCCACTCGAGAGCACGCCACATATAATTGTCCGTGTGAAAAACATGAAGTGGTCAAATCTATGCCGCAGACAGACATCTTTTGGCCTTGAGACTTATTGATAGTCATTGCAAATGTCAATTTAATTGGAAATTGAAGGCGTTTGAATTAAATTGGCACATCTGTGGGTATAATAGGGATTCGCGGTAATAATATATTTTCACCTCGGAATTTTCCATTTAGAAATATGATTTCGATAACATTTTTCATCAATTTTTTAATTACTAATCGCGTGCCGTTGCACAACCGTGATGGGTTCAAATTACGAAACAAAATTACCGGAGGTCCAGTTGTAAATTATGCGGTGGCATACCTGGTAAATCCAATGAGTTCAAAATCTCAGTTGGATAATTTACAGCTTCGGTAGCATCACAAACTGTATCAATAGATTTGTATGACACCAAGTCTCCTGTTAACAAATGTTGTATCTTGAGATTTAATTCGTTGACATTCACATTTTTTGCTGCTGAAATTGCTCTTTCTGCCAGCCACTCATGATTTGATATTGTCTGTGTACATCGAGATATCTAGTCAATGAGAGCATCTTGTGAATCAATAATCGTGCAGAAATCGACCGGCAATTTTATGCATCCAGTTTCATCGGTAGTAACGTTTGAGTCGCTTATATCTAACAGTTGTTTTGAGAATGTTTCAGTGGACGGATCTTAAAGCATTTGAACACGCATATTTACTTTCAGTTGTACTTTTTCAACATAACGCCATAGTGGCGATGATTTTAAGCACGCGTTGATCTCATCAGCGTACGTTGAATGCGGAATAACGGGAAGTGTCTGTTGTTGTTTTTTATATCTTTCAATGTCCTGTTCAACGCCTCAAGCAAATATTTGTGTGCCACAGTGCATTCATGTCAGATGATAATTGTACACTGTTTCAGCACTGTGGCCATGGATGATTGTTTTTTATATTGCACACTGCGTCTGGGTTATTTTGAATATTTAGTGGCTGAATGATCTGTTCTGCCTCCATCCGATAAACCCGCTATCTCAGACGATGCAACAGCCAATGCCATACCATTATTTGATCGTATTTTAGCAAGAATTAGCGAAATAAAGAATGGTTTGCCAGTTCCACCTGGTGCATCCAAAAAAAAAAAGAATTCACCTTGTCCTGCCGAAACTGCGAGCATGATGTGTTCATAAGTGGTTCTTTGTTCTTCATTGATGTTGGACATTGCGAGCAACAATCGCTGCCATTTCTACAGTATTGTATTATAGTTCACTATTCAACTCAGTGTCTATTTAATCAGATACATTTCGTTTTGGTGAATGCATACCGAAATGACTGAGTGGTAAGTTGGCAATGATAATGCAAAGATCCTTAATAGCAATCAATGCTTCATTGTACATAACGTCACTGAATACTATATTAAGATCGTTGCACCGTGTACGATGTTAATGCAATTAAACCTAGCACTTAGGAATATAAAAAATAGATCAAAACCTATTTTTAGACCTACGGAATGTATTATGCAAAATTTTATTGAAATTGGTTAAGCCGTTTCGAAGGAGTATGACAACTAACCCTGTGACAGGAGAATTTTATATGTTAGAAGATATTTTTTTGTAGGCCATATTTATTTTTTAAGGATTTTATTGAATTTTTCCTGACAAAAACTTCTTTTCCAAGCGCTTCCTTGTGTTTTCATTCTTTCAAATTAAAAACAAAAGTTATGAAAATGGTCGCCAAGGTTTTGCTCCTAGCAATCACTTTTTCAATCGGTTTTTATAGCCTTAAATCAAATTCGACTTCAAAATTACTTTATCATGTAAGGGGTTTTGAGGCTATTTAAATTCATAAAGAAGACTTTTTATGATTAAAATTGTGATGGTTTCCCAAATCTATAATCGCTTTCTTCGAGTTTTAGTCAAAATATTGAAAGTATTTCATAGAATTTCCGAACAATCTTCATAACTTGTCAGATTTCACGCTTCTCAAATTAATTTTAAAGAAATGCTGAACTATTAACGCTAAAACAGTTTTCAACAGAAAAAGAAAACGGATTCAAAGTAAGTTTTGTTCTTATCACGAATCCGTCGTGTAAACAATTTTATTATTACAAGTTTTTGAAATACTTAAAAAAATATGTCGAAAATGAAGGTTCGGATTCGAATCAGCACTAAAACTCAAAACTTATTTTTCAAAACTATGAACGTTTTAAATTCAAGGTTTGCTCGAAACTTCACATAGAGTCAAATTAAAACTCATAACCAATGAGAATTTCGAGGAACTAAGTGAGAAACTAAAATAGTATAAATTGGACGTCTTAATCACTTAAAAAAAGTATTGTTTTGTTTGTGCAACAGACAAAAACATGTAATTTTATCGATCAGTTTTATTTAAATCCGGTACTATTAGTAGAGAGTAGTTTTATTATATGCATGTACATACATACATATATCACATTAACTAAATGTTTTTTTTTTCTATAATTTTTACCTATTAATTTTTAAACAAAATAATACCTATTTTGTAGATTTTTTTAATTACCAAGCAGGGAGTACATTACATACAGATTTTTCGTTTTCGACAGATTTTGTTTTTGAAAGGAAATAAAAAGTAAGCCCCTCCACTACTAACATTTCATATTTTATCATTTCATCATGTCTCATGCGGGGAAATAAATTGTGTTATAAAAGTTTCAAGCTTCTTTTCTTACTCTTAACCTTTTTAATGCGAGCTTGCAAACAAGTAAAATACAGCTAGACTTAATATCCAAGTTCCCATTTTTCTGCACGAGCTCCTACATAAATAAAGACCAAATTCTACATGTTGTACACAATAAAAAATATTGTGATTAGAAATGCAAGGCACTATGATTTTCTACGTTAGTCGTAGATAGTTCTGCCAGATGCCAAGTGCATTCATAAATTTCTTACATATCATCAGGACAGGCTTCATAAGAATTTAGAACGAATTTATTCCCCCCGCACCATTGCTATTTGACAGAGATTTATGATCTAAAAGTGAAGGATTTGTACTTGCTTTTCAGGTAGGTAGGTTGTAATAGGTATAATCTGCGAAAAATTTGTATGCATAAGCTCAGCGAGACGGCATGCAGCTATCTGCAAGGTGAACAAAAAAAACAAACAAATCTTGTTCCTTTTCTGTAACAAACAACAAAGCATCACAGATAGTCTCGTTAAGTTGACTTAAGAGCACAACATTGAAATGTATTACTTTCTGGGTGTTGCAGGTATGTTAAGTTTTTATTTTGCATCGAAAACGAAGGGCAGTGTTGAGGGATAATGTCATAATGCTTTATCGAAAAATGCTTATTAAGGCCTCTGTTTCATTGATACACATGTATTGTATAATGAAAATTTTTTTCATGTATTTGTGGAAAAGATAATATTTTGCCAAAGATTGTTTTTTACTTAAATTTGCCTGAAACAAGAAGTGAAAGGTCAAACTATAGTAAATGCACTTAGCCCAGAAGCTGGCATTATACGTTTTTTTTTTAAAGACGGGAACATAGTCAAATTGCGTTCAAAATTAATAGCCATTAATCAACATTGATCATCTTTTGCCTTTAATGATCCCTATGTAAATGTAATGGTCCTAAAGATCAATTCATATTGCGCATGATTTCAAATGGGGTTGGAACTGAAATTGCAAGCGTAATTTTTGCAAAAGTGGTGAAAAAAAGAAAAAAAAACAGTGGACCTATAAACTTTCAGCCAGTAACTATTAAATAACAAATACAGTTCTGTGCTGGCAAACGCCGTGTAAAGATTGTGCTCTACAAAGTTTTTGTTTTTGCTCAGTAGTTCTTGATAATTTATCAACTCACCACTCTTTGAGGTGAGTCACAACATTTACTCTTACACTAAAAAAAAAAAATAATACACACCTAACAAAACACACCTACACTTTATCGAGAAAGTACTAACCATGGACGAGGGGAGACCCCCTCTCACCTGATGTAGACCTTAACCTAACCAACAACAATGCTAATAAACGCAAAGCTAAGCGCACCAAACACGATGAAGAGTTCCTTGAATTGCCTCAAATCAGGAACGACAATAATGTGTAATGTTCATAGTAGTCTCGGGCATGGAAAAAAGCAATAACGATCAAATTCGAGCACTATCTTCATATAACCCCATACAAATAAATCGCGGCCTCGTGAACATTTCAAAAGACATTCTTGAAGTAAAAGCGATGAGATCAGGGGATCTCCTCCTTAAAGTCTTAAACGTTACCACAGCGGACAAATTCCTTAAAGTAAACCGTATTGACTCCATTCCAGTTAAGGTGACAAACCATTTGAGCCTTAATTCAACTCAGGGAAGAATTTACTCCAGACATATTATTGAAATATCCGAAGAAGAATTGTTGACTGGGGCTCTACTATGTAACTCGATTCTACAATGAAATTGCTCGAATTCGAAAAATTGGTACTATGTATCTATTTGACTACTTTCGAACCAACGAGAATCGAATAGTTCTAGTAGTGCCAACTATATTCTTATGAACTTTCGAATAAACGAGGAACTACGTAACTCGAAAGTAGAATTCAAAACAAGGCAAAATCGAAAATAATCACTCTACATCAAATGTGTTTGCGAACGAAGTTTTTTTTTGTCAAAGTATAAGTAAAATGTTATAAATTATTAATATGCAATTTGAATTTGAAAGTTTTTCATTCAACTTTTTGTGTTTTATTATTTTACCACCCCAATTACACCGGGAATTCGTGATTTTTCCCAAAAATAGCGTTTGGACTTTTGTCTCTCTTCCGCATTCATTTCAAAATTTCATCATCAGCGGGCACATGACTCTTTCGATTGAAGTCAAAACTTCGGCAAGTATTTTTGATATGGTTTGCTGTTCACGTCCAGCGTTCTTGTCACCACCGATTTGGTTTTGGTAACCTCTTGGTGCCAAAAACTTCAATGCTGCTGATAACTTAATGATAAATCGGAACAGTATTTTGTCTTCTGCGAGTAAACATGTCGGATGATATGGTGTTAAGTAAGAACATAAATCCGTGTTTAGAAAGACGATAGTTCTTAACAAAACTAAAAAAAAAGTATATATTTTTCATTAAGAATGCGTTCAAATATTCTACCGTATATAAAAGGTTAATAAATAACTTTTTTTTTTTTTTGAAAATGCTTTAAAAACATCGAGTGTAGCTTTGTCTGTGTGGCACGTAGCGCCCGTCCTGTTGAAACCAAATTTTGCCAATATCCTCCTCCTTTCGTGAACAAAAATTCCTTCAACATGGCCCGATAACGATCTCCATTGACTGTAACGGCCACTCCTTGCTCATTTTCGAAGAAAAATGGCCCAATTATGCCTCTAGACCAAAATCCGCACCAAACAGTGGCTCGTTTTCGGTGTATCGGCTATTCAATGTATGCGTAAGTTATAGAATTGCTTCCCAATCATAACAACCAAACCATACCAAGCGTATTCCATATCGCTTAATAAAAATACCCTTAAATATTAAATGCCCTCCAAGCATAATTTCCTTGAACATAATTTATGTGAATAGACATAAAATATTAAAAGTAATGTAAACAAAGAATATCGAACAAAGAATCTTCCACAGATACAGAATATCCAAACATAAATATAAAATCAAACTAATGTAAACAAAAAATCGTCAACGATCAAAATTCAAACTAATGTAAACAAAAATCGTCAACGATCAAAAACAATAAAATTGAATCATCATAAAATATGATGATAATGCATGTGTACCAATACACACATATTTATAGTCTGTAAGAAGAAATTAAGAATATCAAAATGGTATAAATAAGCAGTAAGGTCAGTTCCATCTTGACATCAGCATACATCATAAAGACACTAACACCTTACGTTTCATCCCAAGTGACTCATATACCCCCATACAACATAAACTAGCAGCCTTCAACTCTTTAGCCCACCGCCTAGTCAGCCTACCACTATCAGCATCGAACTACTCAAAAGAATACAATTACATAAAAAACGCAGCTAGAGTCAATGGCTACAGTCAAATAATCATCGACAAGATAATTAACCGACATTCGATGAAAAGTCAAACACACAACTTGACAACGTTTTATACACAAAACAAAAGACATAAAAAAGAAAAACAAAGAGTAGTTATGACATTCTCTCCAGAGATAACTAATACCTTAAAAGCGTCATATAATAAAAATGGTATGCAACTTGTCTATTCTAACCCCTTTAAACTTAGAAATATCTTGCTCTCTACGAAAGACAAAAAGGAACAACTTGACAAAGCTGGGGTCTATGTTATCAATTGTAATGAATGCGACAAAAAATATTACGGTCAAACTAAACGCAGTGTTAAAACGAGGTTTAAAGAGCACAAAAACAACATAAAAAACAATGAACCAAGAAAATCTGCCTTTGCACAGCACGCATTACAAGAAAATCATCTATCAACAACAATCAATAATGTAAAGCTTTTGAAATGCGTGAACGAGAGTCGCAGACTTGATGCATACGAAAGCCTTTACATACATAGAGATGACTCAGCGTTGAATGCAGATTTGGGGAATATAGAGTCTTATTTGTTTACTTTGTAATGTTATTGTTATTGTAAAAATTCTTTCTTTCTTTTTTTAATTTCTCTTTCTTAAAAGCTTTTTTGTTAAAAATTATGTAAATGTATTGTTTTTATTTATTAATTTTGACATTCATGTATACGATTGTGCAATTTAATCTTTGTAACAGCTTCCCCCTCAGTCGTGTTGCTGATGATGGCTAGTAGACTAGCCGAAATGCATACAGTAAAGCTCAATTCACAATAAGTTTTTTAAAATAAATTTAATTTGTTTCTTTTAATTAAAATTGTTTATTTTGAATAAAGAAGTTGTTGAATTAAAACTTGTAATTTGAATATAACGGTGTTTTTACTTTTCATATGAAGATAACCATCTTGACACTCCTACGTATAGCAGAAGATTTCCCCCCACCAGTGGTAAGGGATCCGATGCTCAAATTAATAAATAAAGAGGCTGGGATGCGACCCACACTGATAACTTCCCATCCCGTCTATCGATTTGTTTTGCTTAAAAGTTTGTCTAAATGTATCAATTCTTGCCAAATTTGCGTTCTATTTTTTTTAGATTTTATTTTTTTTATGAAAAAACGGACTGTTGGATTTTTATAAAAAATTTACTGAATATAAAAAACAATATTTTCTGTGAAATAAAATAAGTTTGAAGCCAATATTTTTAATTTTTGAAAAGCTATTTGAGCCGAAAATCAATTTTTACCAACTTTTATTAATTTTTTTGTTTAGGTTTTTATTTTTTGTAAAAAAACTGTCAATTCGATTTTTCTCAAAATTTGTCCTAATGTTGAAAACAATATTTCTTATAAGTTAAAATTAGTTAGAAGCCATAATCTCAAATTTTTGAAAAGATATTTAAGTCGAAAATCAATTTTTACCAACTTTTGTTAAATTTTTTTTTCGGTTTTTAATTTTTTGTAAAAAAAACTGTCAATTCTATTTTTTTCAAAATTTTACTGAATGTTGAAAATAACATTTTTTGAAAGATAAAAGCCAATATCTCAAAGTCTTGAAAAGATATTTGAGTCAAAACTCAATTTTTACCAACTTTTTTTTTTATTTTTTTAGGTTATTATTTTTTGTAAAAAAACTGTCAATTCGATTTTTCTCAAAATTTTATCAGATGTCAAAAACATTATTCTTCATTGGACAAAATTGTTTTGGAAATGAAATCATATTTTAGTCGTAAAATTTTCGAAGTGACAAATTTTTTTTTTCAGTTTTTTTGATTTATAAAAAAAACCGTTAATTGAATTTTTTTCCAAAAATATAATTGTTTTGTTTCACGTTACAATATATAATATAAAATTTAATTCAAGTCTCTGGCGTCATTGGTTCATGAGATATTTAGGGTTAACCAAAATTTGCACCTTTTTTTTAAACTGCTATGGTAAAAAAACCACCCACGCAATTTTCTTGAGAGCCCTTTCTGCATCTTTCTGCCTTATTATCTGTATAACAAAATTTATTTGAAGTCGATATCTCTTCTGGTTCTTGAGCTATGGACGACGAAAAAAAACGTCGCGAACGTACGGACGTACGTACACACGCACGCACAGACATCTTTCTAAAAATCTTTTATTTCGACTCTAGGGACCTTGAAACGTAGAGAAATGTCAAAATTTTCAATTTGACAAATCGGACCCATTACAATAGAAGTTAATACTTGTTTAAAATTTTAATCTAGCGTTTTATTTTAAAATCTTTTTAAAAAAATCCCGGAGGAATTTAAATACAAAATTGGCGCAGTCGGTAGGATCTCACTAAGAAGTTAAATGAAAATAATGAATAGATGAGATTCAGTGATCGGACCGAAAAGAAAATAAAAAAAAAGTGTTTGAAAAAAAAGTTTTGTGAAAATTAATAACACTGAAGTGTTTTAGTGGACAAAACAATTTCGTTATAGAAAAACAAAATTATTTGTATACTTAAGTGTTCATATTTTTTTTTTAATACACGCATTCTCATAGAGAGATAAGTAAACAAAACATTAACATAGTGTCTACGAAAAAGACAAAGTGTCTATGCAAAAGACAAGCAGGTGAAAAAAAAGAAATAAATTAAAAAGTGCATACAACAAAAAAATAATAACTTTTAAAGAAAATATAAGTGAATGAAAAACTTGTGGAAACTAAGGGAAAGAATTTTTAAAATACTAGAAGAAACTATAAACAAAATGAGCGCCGCAGAACATCAAGCTAAACAGGCTTCACTTGCAAATCAGCAAGCGCAATTAGCCGAAATTCAAGCTCAAGCAAGAGCACAAGCTCCGATGGATCCAGTTCAACATGCAGTTTGGGCAGAACAGCAAAAATTCTATTTAAAAGAATTAAGGATGATTAACCCATTTAAAGGATCATCAGACAATCTGGCTTTTTTTATATCATCGATGGAGTATTTACTTGAGAGAATCCAGGATCCAACTTACATGGAACAAGCAGTTTTTGTGGTGCATCAGAAAATTCAAGGCGAGGCTTTGAGAGCAATAAATAGTGTACAACATCTTGCACCTTGGGCAGATGTAAAAGTACAACTGGTAAGACAATTTGTAAATTATCTTAAATTAGTGACAGAAATAAATAGTGTCAATGAGAACGACACAATTAGGAATTATAATAAAATTGACAATTTGTTACAAGAGTTACAAACAAAAACTCAACTAGAACCCGATAATGTTTATACTCAGAAAAATAATGAATGTATAGCTTTAGAATCATTTAAAAATACATTGTCACCCAGTCAAAAGGCAATAGTGATTGCAAGCCAACCAAATAATATTATGGAGGCTTTTGACCTGTTAGAGAGTAATGATATGATAAGACAAATCAATGAACAAATTAAATATCAAAATATACCAAAACCAAATCAAAATAATTTTAATCAAAATCTAAATCGGAATCCTTTTAGAAATAATTTGCATCTCAACTTATTTAGACAAAATAATTTCAATAACAATTTTAGGCCGTAACATGATAGAATATCTTCAGAACAATTTAGACAAAATAATCATAGAATATTTGGAAACGCAAATCCAAATAATTTTAGATTCGGATTTAATAGAAATAACCATGAGGCAAATTTTAATAATAATAATCAAAGATCATTCAATTCAGGACAGTATAGGAATAATAACTATAATAATACTAATAGGAATCCAAGGCCAGAACCTATGGATGTAAATAATACGGAAATAAAAAATGAAGAGGCAAATTTTACCATAGCCGGGAAGAAGAATCACTTCCCATAATAAAAGTTACAATAAATAATAAAAAAATTAATATTCTTATAGATACTGGCTCAACAACAAGTATACTTGATGAGTCACAACTAATAGAAATTCCGAGAACTTTAATGAAAGTTCCAATCAAAATTAAATCGCTCAATCATGAAAATATTATAAAATTTGAGATCATAACTGAAGTACCGGTAGAATACAATGAAGATGAAGCTACCATGGCAAGGAAGTTGATGAGAATACGAAATAATAAATTTGTAGGAATCATAGGTCAAAATTTATTAAAACCTATAGGAGCGACATTGTATTTAAAAGAAGGATATATTGAAATACATAACAGAAAAACATACTTTGAGAATTATGACAGCGAAAAGAGAGAAATTAAAAGTATATACGAATATGAAGAAATTCAAACTCTAGAATATTGCAACTCAACGCAAATGAGCCAATTAATAGATAAGAATTTAAATTATGAAGAAACACAGGAATTAACAAAATTTATTGATGAAAATAAATATGTTTTTTATCAAGAAGGTGATAAACTTACTACAACAACACAAACTATGCATAGCATAAGGACTGAGCATGATAGTCCCATATTCAGTAAAATATATAGATACCCTAAAATCCACGAAAGAGAAATTGAACGGCAAGTTAAAAGTTAATGATTTATTACAACAAGGTATAATACGAAAAAGTGTTTCCCCTTATAATGCACCTATTTGGGTAGTCCCAAAGAAAATAGATAATTCAGGTGAACAAAAATGGCGAATGGTAGTCGATTATAGAAAATTAAATGAAAAAACAATCGAATTTAAGCATCCTATACCTAATATCGATGAAATATTAGATAAATTAGGACGGCTCAATATTTTTCAACCCTTGACTATGCAAAAGGTTTTCATCAAATAAAAATGAATCCCCTTGATTCTGAAAAAAAAGCTTTTTCAACTCCATACGGACATTATGAATGGTTAAGAATGCCATTTGGTCTGAAAAATGCACCAGCCACTTTTCAAAGAATGATGAATGAGGTTTTAGAAGGTTTAATAAATAAAATCTGTGTAGTATATCTTGATGATATATTAATTTTAAGTACTTCATTGCAGGAACGTATGGTAAATCTTCGATTAGTTTTTCAACGTTTAAACAAATATAACCTTAAAGTACAGGTAGATAAATGTAATTTTCTTAAAAGAGAAACAAAGTTCTTAAGGCATACAATTACAGACAAAGGTGTGAAACCCAATATAGATAAAATAGAAGCTATAGAAAAAATACAACTTCCTTGTACAGCTAAAGAAATCAAATCATTCTTAGGAATAACAGGATATTACAGGAAATTTATTAAAGACTATGCAAAAATTGCACAACCCATTACCAAATATTTAAAGAAAGATACAAAAATTGATAAAAACGATATAAATTATATTAAAGCACATCAAGAATTAAAAAATGCGCCTCAAACGGGACCAGTACTTGCATATCCTGATTTTAATGAAAAATTCGTCTTAACGACCGATGCATCCAATTATGCCATTGGAGCAGTGCTAACACAGAAAGGGCATCCAATAAAATTTATAAGTAGAACTCTCAATGAACATGAAAGAAAATACAGTACAACAGAAAAAGAATTACTCGCTATAGTTGGGTCAGTAAAATACTTACGACCGTATTTATATGGTAGACGCTTTGATCTTAAAACAGACCACCAACCATTAAAATGGCTACAAACAAAAAGTTTAGGCAGAGATATTTCACCCAGATTACAAAGATGGATTCTCCAATTAGGAGAATACGATATGCAAATCGAATATTTAAAAGGTACATGTAATACTGTAGCAGATTTTTTGAGTAGAGAAATTAAAGACACGCAAGAAATTCACATGTTAGAGCAGGATTCAGTCAGGCCTACAGTACATTCACAACATGAAGAAATGAATGATTATTTTCCAATAAAAGATAGTGCAGTGAATATTTTTAAGCAACAAATTATTTTAAAAGCAGGAAATGGATTGAATAAAAGCCCTACATATAAAAGAATACATATTGGAATAAATGAATTATATAAAGATAATTTTAATGATTTAATAATACCGTTAAAAGAACAAGTTAGTACAGGAATTTATACTGAATTAACAGACAGTGAATATAATATTCTTCAACACAAATTGATAGAGTTATTTGGAACAAGAATAAAATTTTATAAATGTGAACATTTTGCTAAAGACTTAGAGACAGAAGAAGAAGCCATTAAACAGATAAAATTGTATCATGAAAAATAAACAGGTCATGCAGGCATTGAAGAAAATTATAACGGGCTTAGAACAAAAATCTATTTCAAGAAATTAAAAGAATTAATAAATGACGTAATCAATAGTTGCAATATTTGTAAATAATCTAAGTATGATAGACGACCAATTAAAAAAAAATGTCATTTAACAGAAACTCCAAAAGACATTAATGAGATAGTTCATATAGACATTTATTGTATTAATAAAACAAAATACTTAACTTCCATTGACAAATTTAATAAGCTAACCACAGCTACATACGTTCCAAACGTTTCTCATGAAACCTTAGAAGAAACAATTTTACAACTATTAGCCACAAATGGTAAATCAAAAAGATTTATTATGGATAATGAATTTAACTTTCCTCAAGAATTATTAAATTATTAGAAGACCTTGACATAGAAGTACATTTTACTAAACCAAACAGTCATACAGGGAATTCAGACATTGAAGTCTTTCATAGAACATTAGCTGAAAAAATAATAGCAATCCTAAACGGAAATACGAACCCTAGTATACATGAAATTCGAGTAGCTGTTCACAAAGCTAATCTCTTTTATAATACTTCGATACATTCTACTACTAAGCAAAAACCATATGATATACAGAAAGGCAATGTAGATAAAAATAAACTTCATGATCTAATGATCAAAAACAAAAAAAAATAATCGATAGATTAAATACTAATAGAGAGGAATATAGTGAAAATAGAACGGAAGGGTTTGTTAAAAATTCTAGAACAGAACGTCATAAAACAGCACCAAGATACAAACACAATAAACTCGAAGATCAACACACGAAGAACATCCAAAAGGAAAGAAAGAGTAAGCAAATAAATCAAGACAATTTAATCAAAGCTAGCCAAATGGACAGAAAAACCCAGAGAAGAGTTTTAGTTTAGTAGTGTCAAATACAGATAGAAGAGTACGTACAATAATGCAAAGTCTCGTATTATTGTTATTCACTATTTTTGGCTTAATAAGCAGCAAATTAATTATTGAAGAAGTAATAAACAATAATGGTTACGCGGTAATCAAATATGACGAAGTAAACATAGTAAATGAATTTAATTTTATAATGCATATAATTAATTTAACGGAAATAAAAGTGTTATTAACAAAAACAAACAATCAGTGGTTAGAACAAAAGAATTTTATAGTGAAATCTCCAGAAGATATTATAATTTCAACACACATAGACAGTACATAGACTAAATTTAATTGAAGAAGAACTAAAAAGCATTAAAGGTCATAAACCCCATATACGAAAAACAAGAAGTCTTATTAACATAGGAGGGAGAGTCTTAAACTTTTTATTCGGAACTATGGATGATGAGGACAAAATAGAAATAGAAAACAGATTAAAAACACTAACCGTAAATAATGACGAGTTAATAATTAATAATAATAAACAGGTAGATATAAATAATCAACTTCAACAGGAAATAAAAACATTAAAAAATTTAATTGATAAAAAAATAAAAAAAATATTCCGGTTCTGAAGAGAAATTTAAACAATTAGAAAAAAGAATTATAATTCTAGAGTATACTAGAAGAGTTGACAAATTGAAAGAAATCGTTGAAAAAATACAAAATATCATTTTAACAAGTAGATTACAGATAATGACAAATAGTTTATTAACGGCGGAAGAAATAGAATATTATGATATTGATTTGTTCAAACTAAAAAACATTAAACTCTCTATAAGTGAATATGATAATGATCTTTTAATTTTTATAATTCAAATACCAGATCAAATTTATAGTTTTGATAAATATCTTATACGTCTATCCCCAACGAGGAAAATATTGAATTAGAAATAGATGATGAAAATATTATAAAAATAAATGATACTTTTTATAAATATCTTGAAAATAAAGAATTAAAACATCTTAAAACCTATACTAATTGTATAAATAAAAATAATTGTCTTAAAAGAAAGAATGAAGAAAAAAATATTGTAAAAGAACTTAAAAATGAAATACTAATTGTTAAAAATAGCAACTCTACAATACAAAGTTCTTGTAATGAAAGAAAAGTTATTCCAATAAAAAGAAATGTATTAATAAATTTTGAAAACTGTAAAATCAAGATAAACGAAAAAGAATATGTTAACAAACATTCAATTTTAAAACAACCAATAAATATTTATGTGGAAGATAATTATAATTTAACAGACATTAACTTAAAAATTGAAGATTATAATATAACAAACATTGAAAATATTAAAGAAATAGTAGAAAAAGTTTCTGACCAATCCTTTATTCAGTTTGGTGTAAATATATTTGTAATTGTTATAATTTGTATTATACTTATAATTCTATACAAAAAATTGTTCCAGGAGAAACAAAAATCAAAGGGGGGAGGAGTTATAGAATTGTTTCCCAATCATAACAACCAAACCATACCAAGCGTATTCCATATCGCTTAATAAAAATACCATTAAATATTAAATGCCCACCAAGCCTATTTCGTTGAACATAATTTATGTGAATAGACATAAAATATTAAAAGTAATGTAAACAAAGAATATCGAACAAAGAATCTTCCACAGATACAGAATATCCAAACATAAATATAAAATCAAACTAATGTAAACAAAAAATCGTCAACGATCAAAATTCAAACTAATGTAAACAAAAATCGTCAACGATCAAAAACAATAAAATTGAATCATCATAAAATATGATGATAATGCATGTGTACCAATACACACATATTTATAGTCTGTAATTTGCTTGGCAAAACCCTCATTGAAACCCTCCAAGTGGGTGCCAGGCGGGCAATGATCACTACAGAAGTCCTGTGCGTTTTTGGCAGGATGGTGATTAGCTAAGGTTGAGTTGGGTAGCCGAATTGTAGTAACTCCTCAATAGTGCAACGTTCGGAAACCCAATTCAATCATAGTTTAGAGGTTCCTAATTTCAGTGGTGGTGTGAGCGTACTTGTACGAAAACCGTGCCGAAGAATGAAAGGCTGGGGGATAAACCAGCCATTAACGAGCTCTTTCGGATGCTGTGGCAAGGTCCGTCATATTTCTGCCTTACCCCGGCAAGCGGCTCTGCCGGGGCTGACCGTCTTTCCGCCCTACTCGTGGGAACAAAAATGAAACAAAACAAAACATCAAACAGAAAAATTTTAAAGAATAATAACAAAAATCGCGCCATGGCTGCCAATGCGGTCACATCCACTGGAAAGGCTGTCGAGCCTACTCAGAGGTGTGAACGTGTTGGCAACCCTGTGGTTGCCACTAGTAGCAGGAGTCCTTCTCCCTCTACTAGCCGCAACCTATACTTGAAGGAAGTACCCGTCAGTGGAACAGCTGTGACGTTCGGCTGTCCCAAGGGCGGTAATTCCACACCCCACCCCCTCCCCGCTCCTGGTAGGACGTCGCAAGCGACCCCAAGAAGGGACACCCCATCCGGAGAGACAAAATCTGCGACATGTGGAATTGTCTCAAAAGGTGGGGGCACACCCCGATTGGTATCGGCAGCGACGAATTCTGATGGTGGACCCACAACTGTGTCACACGGACATAGCTCTGGGTCGGCCAGCAAGAAGTCCAGGAAGTCACTAGCCAAACGAGACCAACGCAATGCTGAGAGGATTCTAGCCGCAGTCGGTGTCATACCGGCGGCGGAAAGAACCCCGGAGCAAACGCGAAAACTCGAGTGGGCTAGTGGCTTTCTTAGCAATATCACCAAACAGACCTGCAGCGACTCAACATCAAAGCGCGATAGGTCTTTCGAGGGCGACAAGCCCGAACCAAAAAGGCAGAAGGTGCATTCAAACAGCACAACAGCCTTCAATAAGGATCTTTCCTTTAGCGACGCGCTAAAAGGTAAGATCATAGCAGCGGTCATTGACAGGGGTCATGTGGATGGTAACATCTCTCATGATCAATGGGCAAGCGTCAAGGCTCACCTCGGTTTCAGATTTTTATCTGTCATCGAGGAGAATCCGGGACCTCTCCCAGACACAGCCGATGCAGGATGGTACCAAAATCGTATCAAACTCATCGCCTGTGGTGATCAGAGATCTTTCGATCTGTACAGGGCTGCTGTCAATGGCTTGCCAGAAGTCTGGCCGGGTGCCAAGCTCGAGGTTGTTACAAGGGAGGATATTCCTTGCCGGCCAAGAGCACGCATAATGGTCCCGGCTCTACACAACTGCCCGGATATGATCATGAAATTGATCAAAGCAAGTAATCCGAACCTGCCTACGCACGACTGGAAAGTCCCAAAGGTTGAGAAGAAGACGGTGGGTCACTATAGATCAGCTCTCGTGTTGATCAATAGGGAATCACTGGCTCCACTGGCCGCGACCAAAGGCGTGATTAGGTATGGTTTCGATGAAATCGTGATCCGTATCTACAAGAAAGACGAAGATTCGCTTAACACGCCCCCCACAGAAGCCCCTTCAGCG
Organism: Eupeodes latifasciatus; assembly: GCA_920104205.1. Lineage (NCBI taxonomy): Eukaryota > Metazoa > Arthropoda > Insecta > Diptera > Syrphidae > Eupeodes > Eupeodes latifasciatus. The sequence continues at coordinate 109,404,392 of OV049926.1, forward strand.
GAAGGAAACGCTTCGCTACCACCAATAATGGAGGTCGATGAAATACCAAAAGTGGAACCATCGACCTCCACAGCCCCAAACAAGCCATCCGACGTGGAGGCAAAACTTACAGTCGACAGTAACTCCGACATGGAGACTGAAGACGCCACCTTAGGCATCACTCTGAGTGAGGAAGACCTACTTCATTCCTCCTCAGACGATGAATACGCCGATAATACAGTGGTGGAGGTTAATCTGACTAATAGTAGCAATGCCATCATGGCCGCAAATAACCTCATACTCCGACTGCACGCGAACAAGGATGACATCGTCTTGATACAGGAGCCGTGGGTCTCAAACTCCATCATCAGAGGCCTCCGGACTCCTGGTTATAAGCTACTGCATGCATCGGAGAAAGGTGAACCAAGGTCATGTATGTTAGTAAAAAATGACTTAAATGTATTTTTACTCCCCAATTACAGCGACAAGGACACAACCACCGCTGTCTTAACAACGGATAAAGCCACCTACTGGCTCATATCCTCCTATCTTGGCCACGACAGCCCAATTCCAGGTGGCACCTTGAGGAAGGCAATTGCGGACGCGCAGTCGAAAAAAGTTGGTCTCCTAATTGGATCGGACGCTAACGCTCATCACACGGTATGGGGTAGCTCGGACATAAATAAGAGAGGTGAGTCCTTATTTGATTACTTACTAAGCACTAACCTACTCATAAGTAATATTGGTAATGAACCCACTTTTGTAACCAAGAATAGGAAAGAGGTACTTGATATTACACTTACCTCTGACTCGATCCACAATCTGATTTCAAACTGGCATGTCTCAAAAGAGAATTCCTTCTCTGACCACAAATAAATTCAGTTTGAGCTCAGAGATGTGGCAAACATATCTACGGGTTTTCGCAATTACCGTAATACAAACTGGGAACGATATAGGGAGGTACTAACACAATTACTTGATTACAACCTTCTTAAAAGCTCCTCCAGTAAAGATGAACTAGATCTTTCTGTGAATCATCTCACTGAAGCCTTCAATGAATCAATGAGAATTTCATGCCCTGTAACCATTTTAAAGGGAAAAAAGAAACCTCATTGGTGGCGTAAAGAACTAGAACCATTCAGAAAGAGTTGTCGCAAACTCTTCAATAGATCTAAATACACTAGATCTCCTTCTGACTGGGACTTATACAAACAAGCTCTAAAGCAATATAAAAAAGAATTAAGGAAGAGTAAGAGGTCTTCTTGGAGAAACTTCTGTGGCAAAATAGAAAATACTTCAGAAGCCTCAAGGCTCAGGAAAATTCTCTCAAAAAGTCCAACAATACCCAGTGCTTTAAAGACAGATGCAGGCACATGGACTATCACAGATGAAGAATCTCTTAATCTGCTATTAGACACCCACTTTCCAGGTAGCTCTAACATACTTAACGACTTAACATCAGAGTCTCAAGCTTCTACAAGCGATGTAGTTGAAAACGCGGGAAAAACTGCAATGGGCCATAGATAGCTTTGATCCATATAAATCTCCAGGACCAGACGGAATCATCCCGGCCGAACTACAAAAATGCTCAGACATGATCATTCCACCATTGGAAATCATTCTGACAAGCTGTTTAAGGCTGAGATATATTCCCAAAGCCTGGAGAATTGCAAAAGTAGTCTTTATTCCTAAAGCAGGGAAACCCTCCCACGTTAACCCTAAAGATCTACGACCAATCAGCCTATCATCCTTCCTTCTTAAAACCTTGGAAAGATTGATTGAAATTTACATCAGACATAACCTAAGACCATGTCTCATTTCCACAGCTCAACATGCTTACTCTAAGGGAAAATCAGTAGAAACAGCACTTCATTCGCTGGTACGCAGTATTGAATATTCCCTCGAATACAAAGAATATAACCTAGTAGCTTTCCTAGAAAGAAGAAAAGCTGCAATTAAAGAAACCACTCATAGATTTTATTAGTCTCATGCTCAAAAGCAGGACAATAACTTCAAGCATGAGAAGCTTTACTACCACCAGATCGGTGCATCAAGGTACCCCCCAAGGAGGGGTCCTTTCGCCTCTCTTATGGAACATGGTAGTAAACGACCTTCTAACATCATTAGAAGCAGAGGGTTTCAGGGTGATTGCCTATGCTGACGACGCGACGTTGCAATATCTTTATCTGGAAAACACTCCCAAGTTCTCCCGGAACTCCTACAAAATGCCTTGAATAGGCTAACAAAATGGGCTAAGCAATGTGGCCTGGACGTCAATCCACATAAAACAGAACTAGTACTCTTTTCAAGAAGGTACAAAATTCCTCAGCTCAGCCCACCCAAGATTAAAGGAATACCATTAAGGTTTTCCGACCAAGCTAAATATTTAGGCCTCATTTTAGACAAAAAACTAAATTGGAAGGCAAATATTGATGAAAGAGTAAAAAAGGCTACTGTAGCGCTTTTTACTTGTAAAAAGGCCATAGGATCAAAATGGGGCTTCTCCCCAAAAATAACCCACTGGCTATACACTTCGGTAATTAGACCGATACTCATTTATGGAGTTGTCGTATGGTGGACCGCACTGGACAAGATGGTAAATCTAAATAAGTTCATCAAAGTCCAGCGGTCAGCAGGTATGTGCATCACAGGAGCACTTCGCTCAACACCAACCGCAGCCCTGGAAGTGCTTTTAAGCCTAACACCTCTTGACATCTTCTCCAAAACGGTGGCAGCTAACTCATGTGTGAGGCTTAGAGCCACCTCTCAATGGAACAGTAACAATACTGGACATACTACTATCCTAGATAATTTTAGATCTATCCCAGATCGCCTAGACTATACCACCCTTAAAATGGTATTCGGTAAAAGCTTCCATGTGTCCATCCCTTCAAGATCCTCCTGGGAAGAAGAGAGACCCCTGGAAGACAATGCGATACACTTCTATACAGACGGTTCAAAGACCGATTACGGAGTTGGAAGTGGTATCTATTCTACTGTATCTAAGTCTATCATATAGACTTCCCAATCAATGTAGCGTATTCCAGGCAGAAGTAATGGCGATTAAAGAGGCACTATCCTGGCTCAAAGAAAACGTTATATCTTGCAAAGATATACGAATTTTCTCGGACAGCCAAGCCGCTCTTAAATCTCTCGCGTCTGTCTCTACAAACTCTCAATTAGTCCACGACTGTCGATCATCTCTGAATGAGATGACAGAACAGTTTAATATTCACCTCATTTGGGTGCCGGGCCACAGAGACATTCCGGGAAATTGCAAAGCCGATGAGCTCGCCAAAAACGGAACACTTCTGCCAAATGTTAGACAAAAACATAACATAGGAACACCACTTGCTACATGCAAATATCTTCTCAAACAATATGCTATAGAAGCAACAAATGCTAGATGGTCACAGAGCACCACCTGCCTAACAACCAAGCAAATATGGCCAAGCATAGACTTAAATTGGTCAAAAGGCTTGATATCCTTGAGCAGACAAAATATAAGCTCTACAATTGGAGTAATAACAGGACACTGCCTCATAGGAAGACATGCTCTGAGGCTAGGAGTCTACACAAATGACTTCTGTAGAAGCTGCATGGACGAGGAGGAAGAGGAAACAGTCCAACACCTGCTATGTACATGTCCAGCACTCTCCACTAGAAGGAATAACTTTCTTGGTAATCCCTTCTTCGACAATACCAGTGAACTGGCAATGACTGACACAAAGTGTCGCTCTAACTTTATTAAAAGCACAAAATGGTTTGTTTAATTTTCATTACTCTCCCATGAGTAACCTTATTAGTGGTATCACAATGGACCCTTGAGGTCTAAGTGAGTCAATGACATCTAGACAGCCACTCCAACCTAACCTAACCTATAGTCTGTAAAGAAGAAATTAAGAATATCAAAATGGTATAAATAAGCAGGGTTTTTCCTGACAGTAAGGTCAGTTCCATCTTGACACTCCTACGTATAGCAGAAGATTTCCCCCCACCAGTGGTAAGGGATCCGATGCTCAAATTAATAAATAAAATACTTGTTTAAAATTTTAATCTAGCGTTTTATTTTAAAATCTTTTTAAAAAAATCCCGGAGGATTTAAAATACAAAATTCGTACGTAGCAATGCGACAGATTTGCTTGTTTACATACCCGCCAAGATCAAAATGAGCTTCATCTGAAAATATAATGAAGCGTATACACAACCATATTCTTTCATCGGAAAGATAAAACTAATTATCTGTGAAATCAGACATGAGCTAAGTGTAACCATCGAAATAAGCACTAGTTGAAAAAAAAAAACGTTCGATGGCGGACCCTATACTTATTTGCAAACCTTTCTCACTAAGCTCCATTATTTTGGAATTATCTCTTATTCTTTTGCGTTCAATTTGCTCGTACCGTTCTTTATTTCCTTTCAAATTAAACCAAATTCCAACGGTGTCCATTTTTGTTATAATTATTCTTGTCCAAAAATTTGATGTTTTATTTTTGTTTTTAAAACTGTCAAACAACTCGATACTCGTTCGAAAGTAGAATTTTTTTGAAAACAAGTTGGTATAACTGGCATTCGATTCTACTTTCATACGTAGTACGATTTGAAAGTAGAATCGAAAATGAGTTGCGAATAGAATCAAAAGTAGAATCGAGTTACATAGTAAGGCCCCAGCTCCATTATTTTGGAGTTATCTCTTATTCTTCTGGGTTCAATTTGCTCGTACCGTTCTTCATTTCCTTGCAAATTAAGCCAAATTCCAACGGTGTCCATTTTTGTTATAATTATTCTTGTCCAAAAATTTCATGTTTTATTTTTTTCTTTGTTTTTAAAACTGTCAAACGACTCGATACTCGTTCGAAAGTAGAAAGTTTTTTGAAAACAAGTTGGTATAACCGGCATTCGATTCTACTTTCATACGTGGTACGATTTGAAAGTAGAATAGGAAATGAGTTTCGAATAGAATCAAAAGTAGAATCGAGTTACATAGTAGGGCCCCTGAGCTTAAAAGATTCAAGGTTATCAACGTCAAAAAAATCATGAAAAAGGAAAGAGATGTTCTCGTCGCTACAGGTGCTGCTATACTACCGTTTGACTTAATTCGCCGACCGAATGAAGTTAAAATTGGATGGGTTAACTGCAAAGTAGAAGAGTACATACAAAACCCAATGCGCTGTGTTACTTGTCAAAAGCTAGGCCATACCAAAAACCGGTGCACCAATATTGTTCTCTGCAGAAACTGTTGTCTCCCCCCACCCCATGACGAATGTCCCCGCATCTTCTGTACCAACTGCAAAGAAGAGACACACACCTCATTCGATCCCACATGTCCCTCTTTCCTACGCTATAAATCTATTAACAAAATCAAAGCTGATCGTCGATGCTCCATTCGCGACGCGTTGGCCATCTACAACGATAATCCATCATTGCATCAACTACCTCCTCCTAAAAAGCGAGGCGAAAATATCAAAACGATTGCAGAAATTATCAAAGCGAGAGTAGAGAGATCGAAGCAAAGAGAACAAAAGCCAATTAACTCAGAAAATAGTACTGCACTGAATCAGAACGTTAATATCATACAAACTAACGAAAGGTAGGTTAGGTTAGGTTAAAGTGGCTGTTGGTTTGGACGTCCAACACACTTAGACCAAAGTATGGTCCGTTGTGATACCACATGGATCAGTTAATCAGCTTAACTCGTTGAACCAATTTATTTATTTATTTTTATTTTATTTTATTTCGTGAATGCTTTATAACAGTAAGATACATTATCTTATAATTTAGTTACAAGCTAATTTTTACAAAGAGAGCAAAAAAAAAAAAATATAACAATAAATTAATACATATCAGTTAGAAAAAAAAGAGAAAATAATCAAATATTAAATTTCAGTTTAAATCATAAAATTCACAAATTTCCTGAATAGTATTCCTTTAGATCCTTTTTAAATCTTGCTGTATTTTGTATATCTTTTATAAAAAATTGACGCTCACATGTTAATTGGAGCTTCGAATGAAGCGTAGGAGACAAGTAATGTCTGAATTTTTTAGATCGCTGGTATCGTTAAAGTAAAAGTCTCCAAGGTGGATTCTACGTCTTTGTGATAAGGCAGGGCATGTGCACAGAAGATGAGAGATTGTCTCCTCTTCTTCTTCGTCCATGCAACTCCTACAAAAATCATTTGCAGGTGCTCCAAGTCGAATAGCATGCCTTCCTATTAAGCAGTGCCCAGTCAGGACACCTATAACGTAGCTAATGTGCAATCTACTCAGAGAGATTAATTGTTTTGAGCGCCTGGCGCTAAGATTAGGCCAAATTCGTTTAGTCGCTACACAGGTGGTGGTGTTATTCCACCTGAAGTTTGTTTCATCTATGGTATCTTGCTTTAGCATGAGTCTACATGTAGCTAAGGGGATACCTATGCTAGCATTGTGAGCCAGCAGAGGTAAAGTTGTTCCGCTTTTTGCAAGTTCGTCAGCTTTGCAATTTCCTGGAATGTCTCTATGGCCCGGCACCCAGAAAAGGTGAATGTTGAACTGTGTAGCCATCTCCGTAAGAGATGATCGACAATTTAGGGCTGTTAGTGAATTTGTGGAGACAGAGTCTAGGGACTTTAACGCAGCTTGGCTATCCGAGAAGATGCGTATATCATTAGTTGATATAACGTTTTCTCTAAGCCAGGATAGGACTTCTTTTATAGCCAGGATTTTAGCTTGGAACACGCTACAATGATCGGGTAGACGAAAGGAGAGACTTAAGTTTAGTCTATCTGAGTATACGCCTCCACCAACCCCATCCTCCGTTTTTGATCCGTCTGTATAAAAGTTTATAGGACCATCGTTCAAAAATGATGTATTCTCCCAAGAAGACCTGGGAGGTATAGTCACTTTGAAGCTATAGTTATTAAACGGTGCAGGGAATTAACTTCACCGGAACTACCTTCACATGGGAACTAACTTCACCACTAGTGGGAATTAATTTAACCTTTTTTGGTGAAATTATTTCCCACTGAAGGTGGGAGATAATTTCACTTTTTTGTGGGAATCAATTTCACTTTCATGTGATACTTGTTGCTCGATTGAAATTTTTGAAATTGGAGCCTAAAACAAGTTTTTTTGAATTGATACCACGGCGTACTAACAGCTAGGTATGTAAGGGGGGGCATTCTGCCCCCCTGCAACCCCCCTGCTTGGGATCACTATAGGATTTGGGGTGGGTGCGAGTTTGGGTATATGCAAAGAACACGAATGCGTTGTGATTCTTTCATAACTGTGAGCCATACTTGCTTTTTTTTTATTGGGAATTTCTTTGATTTTAGTGCTCAAATGCAAAAGTTCTTTGCATATACCCAAACTCGCACCCACCCTAAATCCTATAGTGATCCCAAGCAGGGGGGTTGCAGGGGAGCAGCATGCCCCCCCTTACATACCTAGCTGTTAGTACGCCGTGCTATCAATTCAAAAAAACTTTTTAGCAAAAGTAGCTATTCTAGACAATAAATCAACCATTTTTGCGTGTTTTGTATGTAAAAAAGTGAACTTTAAAAATTCGGCGTTGTTTCCATTATTTTTTTGGCCTTATTTCTTTTTATAAATCAAAATAAAGCCAAATAGGTTTTATTTCGTTTTGAACAACGAAATAAGGCCAAATTTGAAATTTGGTGTTATTTCATTTGGTACTATTTCACGTCACCAATTCAACGCTTGATATTTTTTCAGATATTTCAATCGTAGGTGGGAAGTTACTTCACAAAATTTTCTGATGAAATTATCTCCCGCCTTCAGTGGGAGATAACTTCACAAAAAAAAAGTGAAATTAATTCCCACTAGTGGTGAAGTTAGTTCCCATGTGAAGGTAGTTCCCGTGAAGTTAATGCCCTGCACCGTTATTAAACTGAGGATGGGGTATGGTGTAGTCAATATTACTGTTTATAGTTCTGAACGAGTTCAAAATAGTGGTGTGGCCAATTCCATTATTGATCCACAGAGAGGAGGCTTGAAGCCGTATGGCAGTATTAGCGGCCGTTTGCTTGCTGAAAATGTCCAGCGGTATTAGATGGAACAGAACATCTAGTGAGGCGGAGGGGGTGGAGCGAAGTGCTCCTCCCATACACAGGCAGGCTGTTCGTTGGACTTTGCTGAGTTTATCGCGATTTGTCGCTGTATCTAGCGCCGTCCACCATACCGCTACTCCATAAGTAAGGATCGGCCTTATGACCGAGATGTATAGCCAGTGTGTAATGCGGGGCTGTAGGCCCAATGGCCTTTTTACAGGAGAACAGGGCTACTGTGGCCTTGTTTATTCTCTCTTGAATATTAGGTTTCCAACTTAATTTCTAAAATGAGACCCAAGTATTTTGCTTGTTCAGAGAATTTAAGTGGTACACCGTTTATGAGGGGAGGGTCAATGTGTGGGGCTTTGTATTTCCTTGTGAAGAGGACGAGGTCGGTTTTTTGTGGGTTAACGCCTAGTCCACACCGATTAGCCCATCTGGTGAGCTTATTTAAAGCGTTTTGTAAGAGTTCTTTTAGTATATTGGGATGTTTACCCGTTACTGCAATAGCTACATCGTCCGCATAGGCAAACACTCTGTATACCTCTCTTTCTAGAGTAATTAGTAATTCATTTATTACTAAATTCCAGAGGAGAGGGGATAGGACACCACCTTGTGGGGTACCTCTGCTGACACCCCTTTGTGTAGTAAAATCGCCCAGTTTTGAATTGATAATCCTGCTTATCAGCATCTGATTAATCAATTCGCTGATCGACTTATCTACCTTCAGAGATGTCAATACACGTGCAATTGCAGATGTGTCGACATTGTTAAATGCACCTTCTATGTCTAAGAAGGCAACTAAGGTGTACTCTTTATGATGAAGGGAATATTCGATTGTACGTACTATACTGTGTAGAGCCGTTTCAACTGATTTCCCTTTGTTGTAGGCGTGTTGAGCCTTTGAAAGGAGGGACTTATCAATACTTGCCCTTAAGTGGATATCGATCAAACGTTCAAAAGTTTTGAGAAGGAATGATGATAAGCTGATAGGTCTTAGGTCTTTAGGGTTAACGTGGCTGGATTTTCCAGCTTTTGGAATAAAAACAACTTTAACTTGTCTCCAAGACATCGGGATGTATGCCAATTTAAGGCATCCCTTGAAGATGCTTTCTAGGATGGGTATTAGAAAACTTGCATTTTCTTGCAGTTCGGCTGGAATTACACCATCCGGACCAGCAGATTTATATGGCTTAAAGCTGTTAATAGCCCATTTGAGTTTTTCCCTATTGACTAGACCTTGTGGGGGATGTAATGTATTGTCACCATTATTAAGTGCAATGTTATTAATAATATTAGAGCTACCACGAAAGTGAACGTCTAGTAGCAAGTTGAGCGATTCTTCGCTTGAATTGGTCCAGAGGCGTTTTTCAAGCAGCTTGGCATGATTGGATTTTTGGAGAGGATTTTGCGCAGCCTGGATGCTTCGGAGCAATCTTCCACGTTGCTACAGAAGTTTCTCCAGGACGATCGTTTGGTTTTCCTCAGTTCTTTTTTATATATCTTCAGTGATTCTTTATATGAATCCCAGTCAGACATGTCTCTAGAAGCTTTCGCTCTGTTAAAGAGTTTTCTGCATTATTTTCGAAGTGGATCCAGCCCTGAGTTCCACCAGTGTGGCTTCTTTTTACCTCTTACTTGTATAGGAGGGCATGCAGTATGTAGAGCTTTGTTTAGGGCTAATGTTAGATTATTGACTTTGTCGTCAAGATCTTCAATGTTGGAGGGAGTATTAAAGAGATCAGGTTTTACTAAACTATTTAACGTTCTCTTGTATTATGGCCAATTTGTTCTTTTTAGATTTCGAAAGATCGGTTGGCAAGGTGGTTCATTTATAAAGTCAAACTGGATGTATCTATGATCAGAAAAGGAGTGATATTTAGATACCTTCCAGTTCAAAATATTATTATTAATGAATGCAGAGACAAGAGTTATATCTAAAGCATCTTGCACATGAGCTACGAACTGCGAACTGCAAACTGTGGATGTTCGCATATTTTGACTTTTCTTTCACATGAGATTTATTTCTATTCGCAGACAGCGACGAATTGTCAACCCTTTTCTCCATATTTTCCTCAGCCATGATCTTTCACACAAAAACAAAACAAGAGCGGTATAATTTTGAGGTTAAGTTGAGCGCGAACAATTTATTCGTTGCAGTGTGGATGGTATGTGGAACGCGAATAGAGTTTGACAGTTCGTAGCAACCACACTGCAATTCGTTACTACCAAATTGTATTTACAAAATTCTGTTGTTTTAGAGAACAAAATGCAAATTTTATTATCCTAATATTAGTGTCAATTGGTCAGGTTTTACTAAACTATTTAACGTTCTCTTGTATTATGGCCAATTTGTTCTTTTTAGATTTCGAAAGATCGGTTGGCAAGGTGGTTCATTTATAAAGTCAAACTGGATGTATCTATGATCAGAAAAGGAGTGATATTTAGATACCTTCCAGTTCAAAATATTATTATTAATGAATGCAGAGACAAGAGTTATATCTAAAGCATCTTGCACATGAGCTACGAACTGCGAACTGCGAACTGTGGATGTTCGCATATTTTGACTTTTCTTTCACATGAGCTTTATTTCTATTCGCAGACAGCGACGAATTGTCAACCCTTTTCTCCATATTTTCCTCAGCCATGATCTTTCACACAAAAACAAAACAAGAGCGGTATAATTTTGAGGTTAAGTTGAGCGCGAACAATTTATTCGTTGCAGTGTGGATGGTATGTGGAACGCGAATAGAGTTTGACAGTTCGTAGCAACCACACTGAAATTCGTTACTACCAAATTGTATTTACAAAATTCTCTTGTTTTAGAGAACAAAATGCAAATTTTATTATCCTAATATTAGTGTAAATTGGTTTCTTATAATTTAAATGTGTTTTTGTGTGGAATTGACTTTTTGAAATGTGTAAAATCACGTTTGTTCGTCCATTCGCAGTTCGTTGCTCATGTGCAAGGCACTTAAGACTTCTTGTCGATTTTTAGTAATAAAGGTTGGCTCATTACCAACGTTACTTACGAGTAGGTTAGTGTTTAGAATATAGTCGAAAAGAGACTCACCCCTGTCGTTTATATCCGTGCTACCCCATACTGTATGGTGGGCGTTAGCGTCACTACCGATGATGAGGCCGATGTTGAGCCTTTGTGCTTCAGTTATTAATCTCTCCAGAGTGTCACCTGGGAGAGGGCCAAGATGGTCGTGGCCAAGATACGCCGACGCCAGCCAGAATGTTCCTCTAGCTGTTTCCAGAATTGCGGCGGTGGTATCTCGATCGCTGAAATTAGGGAGTAAATATACATTTAGGCTGCGTTTTACTAATATGCAAGATCTGGGTTCATCCTCACCTGATGCATACAGCACGCAGTATTTGGGAGTCCTGATTCCTCGAAAAATGGATTTAACAATCCGGGGTTCTTGAATCAGGACAATATCTTCATCGCTGCTGGATAGGCGAAGAAGAAGGTAGGCCGAAGCCTTTATGGAGTGTTGGAGGTTAATCTGGAGTAACCGCAGCATTTTCGCTACCGTACGCACGATCAGCCTCCAACACAGTGATGTCGGAGTCATCCATATCAGAGGACGATTCTAAAAGAATGTCCTCATCTCCGCTGTCGTAGACCTCGGCCTCCATTGCGGACTGGGGTGGGGATACCTGAGATGCATCGTCTTCCAATGAAGGAAGTGTGACCGATGCACCAGGTTCCTCAGCAACCGTTTCCGCTTGTGTGGGTGGGGAAGGGTTTGTGCCTCGGCCCCATCTTTTTTGTAGACCCTCAGCGTAATTTCATCGAACCCGAACTTAATCACACCTTTTGATTGCGCCAGAGGAGAAAGGGACTCTGCATTGATGATTACAATTGCACCCTTGTAGGGTCCCTTTGGATCCTCCAATTTCGCAACCTTCCAGTTGTGAGTAGGAAGGGTTGGATTGGAGAGCCGGATTACCTTCAGAACATGGTCTGCTTCCTTGAATATGGCCGGAACCGTGATGCGAGCTCTTGGTCTGCAAGGAATGTCCTCCTTTGCTACAACCTCCAGCTTAGCACCAGGCCAGACCTCTCCAAGTCGGCTGGCCGCCAGCGTCAGTAGATCGCACGACCTCCGATCATTACAGACCATCAACTTGATGTGACCCTGATGCCAACCGCCATCTTTTGTGATGGGTGGTGGTCCCGGATTGTCAGACATGATCTCGACAAAACTGAAGACCAGCTGTCCTTTGGCCACTGTCCAGTTCTTGGCAGAGATCGTGCCATCTACGTCACTTCTGTCGATAATCGCGACTACCATTTTGTCCTTCAGAACGTCACTGAAGGACATTTTTGCCTTGCGAGGGTCAAGAGAAGTGCTGGTGTTTAGCACTTTGGGGCGTTTAGGTAGTGAAACACTACCTTCCATAGACCTTTATCGCTTCGACGTTGAGTCTTGGCTGGTCTTTAGATTATTTTTGGCCAGGAATCTCTTGGCCCATTTTATCTTGGCGTCGTGCTAAGAGTTTCCTCCAGCGCCTAGTTGTTCACCAAACGTCTGGAGAATCCTCTTAGCATTACGCAAATCCCTGTAGTAGGCCTTAGAGGGTCTGAGCTTACGCCCATCTCCCCCAGGACCTTCTTTAGGATTCTTTGCTTTGGAGGTAGAAGGACCTGGCACCACAGCCCTACTAGCCTACTAGCCCGCGGTGTAGAAGAGTTGAGAGGTTTACTCTCTGTGGTAGTAGAGGAGCCGTTCTTCACAACTGCCTCACTACAGGAAGAAGGTAATATTACCTGATTATCCGATGTTCCACTGGCGACAACAGGGCTGTGAGTGTCCACAGCCATGTCAGCACCAGTGGAAGAGGGATGATCAGCAGACAACTTTGCCGTCGTACTGCTGGCCGGTTCGGTCTTTGAATTTTGTTTTGTTTGTTTTGTTTTTATTTTGTTCACTTGAATCCCACGAGTAGCGGATAAGGGGTGGTCCATCTGTACAGAGATCCGTGTATACAGATAAGGCTGGTTAATCCGGAGGTCGCCAGGTATCCGGATACTCCGTTAGCGACTGAGCTAGTTTTTTAATTGGGCCCTCAGCCAGGCTGATCGTCGGCACGGGTCGTGTAACACCTTAGATCCAGCCCAATTGGGAGGTAGATTGAGGGAAGGAGAGAGAGGGTAGGGAATCAGGTAGTTTACACCGATGGAAGGACTGATTATAAGGATGGTTAAGAGAGGAATCAAAGGCGGGGTTCGTTGGATGGTTTTTTCACCAGCAACGAGGGGTGGGTAGGATATGAGAAGGTAACAGTAGTCGGCTATTTCGCTTCCTATGTGGGGGAGGAAGTGATCGAGGGAGGGGTAAAGGTATGTGAGCGACCTTTGGTTTCAGGACTCATCTGGAGATAAATCTCGAGAATCATTGACCCTACTCAGCCTTTACAACTCGACAAGTTCGACGCTCAGGTAAAGGAACTAACGAAAGCATTACTCACAAATTACAACAACAAACCAACAACAGTAGAACCCTCAAATACTGAACATCAAACCCAACCAATTAATTCTTCAAACCAAACCCAAAAAGAAACAGAAAACGCAGCATCTACATCAACGACACAAAACAAACAAAACGAAAACCAAACAAATTCTTTAAAAGAAAAACAAGATAAAAATATGAAACCTGATGATCTTGACAATATTTCTGATGATATTGAAATGGACATCAGTACTGAAGACCAGCCTCAGCTTCTTTCATCCACCTCTTCAAACAAAACAACAAACTATTTAAAAAATCATAACTTAACACAAATACAACTGAACACACCAATTACACAACTAATAACACCGATCTCAACCAAAAAACCCCAACCACAATAATGGCTTCGTTGGCTATGGATTTTGTAATCCTCCAATGGAACATGCAAGGATTTCTCAACAACAAACATGCACTTGAAAACTTAATTGCCAAATACAAACCCGACATAATAGCTTTACAAGAAACTCACATAATTGAAAAAAACAAAAAATATTTTAATATAAAAAATTATCAAGCGTTTCATTTTAACAAAACTTATGACTATTCAAAATCTGGAATAGGAATACTGGTTAAAAATAACATTCCAGTAAGTAACCATACCACCTCAGACACAAACTTTTTACACCAAACTATAGAAATTCCGGGGCAAAATCCACTTAGAATCACAAATCTTTACAAAGAGCATGAGGTAAGAATCAACATGGACTTATTGAATGACATTCCTTCTGCTAATGAAAACATTCATGGTATCATTCTGGGAGATTTTAACTCCCATAACACCTTATGGGGTTCAGATTCTACAAATCTTGAAGGAAGTGAATTTGAAGCATTCGTTAACGACCGTAATCTTATCACTTTAAATGATGGTTCGCCCACATTTTTCAGTACTCGAAACACTTTCTCTACCATCGACGTCTCTTTGGCAACTCAGGATCTTGCACCTTTCCTACAATGGAATGTGCTACCTGATACAGTAAGTAGAGACCATATGCCCATCGTGATTCGCACCCGAGAACGAAGATTCAAACCTAAATTTTCTCCACGATGTAAAAAAGAAATGGCTAATTGGAAGTTATATCTGAAAGAAACAAAAAAACTAAGTGCCCAAATCGTCCCGTCACAGAATATCAACCAAAAAGCATCAAGAATTAAAAAAATCATCAGAAGCGCAGCATCCAAATCCATACCTATAACTCAGCCTAAACCTGCAAGGACAAACCCAATATGGTTTACCAAAGACCTAGCTTTATTGGTAAGAGAAAAGAGCAAAGCTTGGCGAAAGGCTCGTAGATTCCCTAGTACAGAAAATTGTGTTGCCTACAGAAAATCCTGTGCCAAAGTAAAACTTGAATCAATTCGATGTAAAAGAGCTTCGTGGGACAATTTCATTAATACTATGAATCCTACACTTGATATGAAAACTCTATGGAGTCGCATCAAGGCTATACGCATGCCAGGCTTAGACAGAAAATTCCCCTACATGAAAGTCAATGAAGAACTCGAAGTAGATCCATGTAAAATTGCCAACATATTTGCAGAAAAATGGGCATCATACAGCGCAGATAATACTTTTCAAGAGAATATTCTAGCAAACAAGTTAAACTTCGATCTACAAACTCTTCCTTCAAACCAAGACTCTTGCGATCTCCTTACAGAAAAAAATTGAGCTTATCGAACTTGAAATGACACTGAAAACAGCAAAAGGAAGCAGCCCGGGTGAAGATAAAATCACCTACAAGATGGTTGAACTTAGCGATACCAGCCTCAAAAACAGAATATGTGCATTATTCAATGACATTTTATCGACTGGGACTTTTCCACATGACTGGAAAAGAGCTAAACTCAAGCCGATTCCTAAAAACTCCAGAAATAAACATGATTTTGGTGAATATCGCCCGATCTCACTTCTCCCCGTTCTCTCCAAGATTTTCGAAAAAATCTTAGCGAGACGAATTAGTTGGTTACTAGAGAAAAGGGTTAGCACCGAACAACACGCTAACAGGCCAAATAGAGGAGTATCAACGCTTTTGCATCTATTGGAACAAAAACTAGCAGAAAATTTGTCGAAAACTAAGCACAGTATTGTTATGTCATCGGACTTAGAAAAAGCTTTTGACAGAGTAACAATGGTTCCGGTAATCGAGCAGCTTTACAAATGGGGTGTACCTAAGAAAATACTTGAGATTGTTATATCCTTTATGACTAATAGAACCTTTAAAGTAAATGTGGATGGATACGATTCTATTCTAAGGAAATTGGACAATGGCACAGCTCAAGGTTCACCACTTTCTGTAGTGTTGTACAACGCATACATAGACTCCTTGATAACTGAGCTTTCACAACCAACTTACAATCTCGAAAAAACGGGTGCAATTATACCACCCTCAGAAATTGAGACACTTCATCTCTGCAGAAAAAGAAAATGTACTTGCATTTCACTCTCCTTGCGTAACACTCCTATTCCATTAAAAAAAGAAGCAAAGATTCTTGGAGTTATGTTTACAAAGAACTTGAAATGGGATAAACATGTCAACAAGGTGATAAGCAACTTAAAATCAAGGAACAACGCATTAAAAATGATCTGTTCAAAGAAAAAAGGACCACATACGGAAACAGCTCTTCCAATTGCTAAGGCTCTGGTGGCAGGGACACTACAACACAGCTTAACGTTCTTTATGTGGACTACAAAAAAGAACATCTCGAAAATCGACGCAGATATAAACAAATACTTTAGAACGGCAACAGGTGCCCTTAGATCGTCAAACGTTGAAGCACTTAGAGTTGAAGGAGGTTATGCATCCTTTAACACATTGACTGCCATGGCTATCGAATTTAATAGCCAGTTATGTTTTCAGTGGTGGCGTGGCTATCAAATATGATAGCCAGGTATATATTCAGATAATGCTTTGGCTATCAAAATTGATAGCTACTAGGAAGAAATTTCAATACGAATCCAAAACCCTGGCACCCAGTGATATGCTAGGTAAACTTGGTTTGAGCAATTTCAAGAATGAAATGATTTTACAGCCACTTGTTCTTTGGAACTTAATTTTGTTTTTGTTTTTTATTATTAATTCAAAAAAGTATACAGTTCAAAATAAATTAATATTTCATTGCTTTACAAAATATAACTAAAAAGTAAATAAATTCAATTTTTATCCTGTTTTCAACGTTTTTATCTTATAGCTAAGGTACAGTTTAGGAACAATTGAAATATTTTAGGAATTTTGTTTTTGCTTTTGTTTAGAAATTGGAGTTTCTTAGAGTTTATTTATGTTGCTGATTGAAACAATAGCGGCACATTTGAGGCTGTTCTGGACAATCTTCACAGAAAGTGTAGGTTTGTCTTGCTTCTTTTCTAGTACAAACTCGACCTTTTTCTTTAGTTATGCGGTTATAGCAAACACTACACTTTCTGCGAATTTTAATCCCAGAATCATTCAATCTGTCCTTCAAATGGTGATGCTTGGTTCAGGGTTGCTCTGGTCGAGATGAAGATGATGGCATATTGAGAAGCTCATCGACAAGTTTTTCTCTGAATTTGCGAATGCAAATTTTGGTTTGTGGTATATTTTTGTACACTACCCAAGCGTTAACGACTGACGTTCCCAGCAAAAGCTCTATTTTTAGTTTACGGTATCACTTGACGCCTTATCTCAGAGTTGTTGCGTAAGATCCCATTTGATCAAATAAATCAATTCCAGCTTTACCTTTATTGTATGTTAGAATTGCTTCAGGCTTAGTTGTTGGTAATCTGTGAGTAGTTCTTCTTGGTCTCGTAGCTTGGGGTGGATTAGAGCTCGTGGAAGGTTGAGCACTATATTCTTGGATGCTTACAGGTGCAGAGCGTCTGTTTGAAGTAGGTACCAAAACTGGAGCGTGTTTGGTAGAAAGCATTCTAACATCTCTAGTGTCTTTCCACTTCAAACGACTTCACATCTTTTCAATTTTACGAGAAGGACTTCTTTTGGAAGGTTTCGCTTGTTAGTTCTGAGGGTGCCTACAATATGGGTCCTTTGTTGCAAGCAGATTTTCGAGTGTACACTCTAAGTGCCCATGTATATCCATCAGTGGAGCAGAGTTTGAAAAGATTAACACCATACCGATGAGGTTTGTTTGGTATATATTGTCTAAATACAAGCCGACCTCTAAATAGCACTAGAGTTTCGTCAGTAACGAAATCTTCTCCGGGATAAAAAAGTGATTTGAAGTTGGTTTGAAGATGATCAATTAGTTTTTCAATCTTCCGAAGACGATTGGTTTGGCTACTTGTCTCGTTATTTTCAAAATGAAGCATTGAAAGCAAAACCTGGAAACGATTTCTGGACATAATTGTCTCCTTTCTTTTCCCAGTATTCTTCTATTCGGCCAAGTGGAACCAAGCCCATCCAGATCATCAACCCAAAGAATTTCTTTATCTCTGCTGAATCAGTTGGGATCCACTGGTTCATCCGAGCATGCTTGGACCTCCGTTTGGCTGCGATGGTCTGTTCCGCGAAACGGTTAGTTTCATCAACTATAAATTGAATCAATGCTTCATCAACAATATGGGAATAGATGTCACTAGGTGAGGCTTGAGTAGAAATCTCGATTTGAACTCCTTTTTTCCCGACAAAATCAAAGACTTTGTGCCTACCAACGTATTCACTCCACTGATGAAGACTTGTGTCTTGTGCCATCATCATCATCCGAATGCAAATCTTCACGTTCCCCCTCCAACAGAATGTCTCTAAAAACATCGGACACATTCTCATCTTCTTCGGAAGAATTTTCTTCTGGGTGTCAACCAGGACCTTCAATTGAATCATCGGTGCCAAAATCCAAGTCGGATTCCGAATCAGATGACATTGTATCGGTTGCAACAAGTCTTCTACACATTTTTATTTAATTTTGAATCAAAATCTACAAACCAAAAAAAATACCAAATGAAAATAACCGAAAATAAAATAAACAAACTGGCTATCATTATATAATAGCCATAGCCTCCGACGGATAGATAGATGTCTAACTTATTGCCCTATGCCATGGCTATCATATTTGAATGCCAAACAAAAATCCTTCCCAGGACCTCTCAGGATAACACAAACATATATATATATATATACAAAAATATAATTATACAAAAGAAACACTTCATATAACAAAAAACGTTTTTGGCACCCAGTGAAATATAACGGAAATTGGATTGGCAGTCAATGTGTTAAACATCTCTCTGAAAAAAGGGCAAACAATCTTTTAAGCAAAGCCATAGTTAGTCCAACACACCCATTGTTCGAAACTGTCGAAAAAGCTATTTCTTCAAACACAAATAGGAAAAGTAACTCAGTATCTGCTTTAACTAACATGGTCACTTTATCTGTATTCCCCCGAATCGCTCTAGAACAGGATGTGATAACAGTGTCTCACAACGCTCCACCATGGAAACGAAACACTCAGTCTGGCTAACCACAAAAAAGCAAACACGTCCGACGCTATATACAAAATGCTACATAAAGAACTTATCGCAAACATAGGAGCGGACAGAATCTTTTACACCGACGACGGTTCGCAAAAAGAAAATCATTTGTGCTCCTATGCTGTTGTAGAGTTCCAACACAATGCCCAATTCTCCACTCTCTACCAGGCTCAACTTCCAGAATATGCGAGCAGTTACATAGCCGAGCTAGCTGCAATTTACAAAGCGATCACTGTAGCTCAACTAAATTCTGAACGTTTTCTAATCCTCACCGACAATCTTGGTATACTCAAGGGGCTAAGCAATGTTAATAACAAGTGTCCATCTCTCCAAACCTTAAGAAACTGCTTGTACTACAACACAAACATCACTTTAGCTTGGATACCCGGACACTGCGGAATAGAAGGTAATGATGCCGCTGACTTTGCAGCAAGACACGCTATTCGCTACCCTCAGATAGTTGAGTATCCTAAACTACACCAGCTTTTGAAAACAACTTTCACACATTTTCAAAAGCTAGAGCTTTCAGAAAAGTGGCGAAGCGCTTAAACCTTTCTTCGAAAACATCAACCCTACAACACACGTGTCCAATATAACCAATCCTTTAGCAGAGAACAATGTTTAAAAGTATCAAGAGTTAGAATAGGAACAACATTGTTTACAAGCAAACACTTCTACACTCATGAAGCTCCAGAGGAATGCTCAAATTGTGAAACACCTCTTACAATCTGGCATATTTTTGTAGAGTGCCCTGTTTCTCGACAAACAGATACTGAAACAGACGACGTAGCTGAGACTCTGGCAAACATTTTAGATCCTTCAAATGTCAACACTATCCATCGAATTAAAGCTGCCATATCCGCCCACCAGAAGTTTGATGAAATTTAATTAGTTTAAATGCTAAATAATAATAAAATGAAACTTTGAAAATGTAAATAAATTTCTCCTTAAGCCTTAATAAATTAAGAATGGCATCGCATGGTATGGTTACCCTGATGCCTTAAATAAGTAATTTATAAATTTAGTTTGTAAGTTACTTCAATAAATAAATAAATACAAAATAAATAAATAACAAATATTTCTAAATGTAACTAGTTATTACTTTACAGAATTAGTTTTTTGTACAGATACATCAGAATTTGGTCTCATATTTTGTTATTTTAATATGTTTTTGGTGTTAAACATATTGGAATCTTTAACGTAATTTAAAACTCTCATTCCACTATTAGTGGTTTATCTTAAGAAACACAACTAACATCCTTAAGAAAATAACAAGGTTAATCAATACATTTTTACAGTTTGTATGGTTTCTATCTAGTAAAGCTCCTTTGTATTATATTTGGTTGCAGTAAACGCCTTCTGCTTACACCTTTACAATTACAATACATGGGTACACTAATTTATATTCGTAATCCCTACACCCCGCCATTTGGTTATACTATCTATAGTCTGAACAAATAGAAGGTAAAAACCCCACCCACACATCTTTTGAATTTGCGATTATGTTCAAATAGGAAGCCAAGCAATAAACCTCTAATTTTGAAAGGGAAGCATTTTAAACTGAAATCCAACCAAAACTTTTTCTCCACGTTCCAGGCATAATGATGCAACAGCTAACTTAACACTTAAATCGCACGCCTGTTTAATGCAACCACAATAACTGTGTATAAGCACAGCCACTGCATTTTGATGAACAGAATCCAACCAAATGTAAGGATTGCACTTTTTGGCATGGTCGTACATATAAACAAACATACCGCGCTTTCTGCACAAGGTGATGATGTTGGAAGATTTAGAAAGTTTGCGTTAGAACGTAATTACATTTTAAGCGGTTTATTCACATGCCTACTTTCTCTAATTTCTTGGTTGTTAGACTGCATGTTTGTTCTCATTTACTGTGTTAAATTCTCTTTTTCTTTACGTTGAATATTCTAAAATTGGGTTTCAGGCGCGAAAGCAGGAACTAAAAGTTGTAGGGGGGGGGGGGGAGGTGAAACATTTGGATTCTCACATTTCATATAAAAGAAAATACATAAAATATTGAATTAAGTTTGAATTATTTGTTATTACTTTAAAAAAAAACTATAAACAGTGGTGTAAAATATAGTAGAAACGAACATCAAAATTATTTGATTTTAAAATAATTGAATATGTCTGGGATGAACTTAAAAAAAAACTGCAGATCCAAAGGCAAGGACATCTTAAGGTAAAGAATAAAATAAATTTATGGTATTCCACACTTTTCAAGACATATATGAAGGTAGTTAATTTTATGTTTAAAAATGCGATTACGCTATTAAAATTAAATGTGCGAGGAAATACTTCAGGTATTTTAGACAACTATTTCCTTTTTCTAAAGCGTAACAATTTTATATGATACTAGCTTTTACCCGCGACTTCGTCCGCATTAGATAGTTTTTTTTGGATAGTAGTATGAAAAAACCTGAGCTGTACTCTGTTGTATGTATGTTTGAATTGTGCCGAGATGGGATGAGGCCATACTAAGTGTGATTGTCATAGGTTAGGACAGGTTAGGGTTAATACATTTTAAGAAGAAGATAGGTTACTGCAATACATTTTTTATATACGACGTTTTTTGTTTAAAGATTTTGTGGGCTTGAGACTCGTGAGCACGCTACATATAATTGTCCATTTGTAAAAAAGAGTTTTTTTTTACAAATTTACACCTGCAACTTTCAGCGTTTGCCCCCAAGCTTTATTTGTTGTTATTGCAAATGCTGCTTTCAGAGGAAATTGCACTCTTTTAAATTGAAACGGCAAATCGGTAAGAATTATCGGAATGCGGGGAATTAAAACATTTTTTCCTTTTGCTATCCAGTCATGATTATAGCTTTTATAATATTTCGTTCTAGGTGAGTAATCTGTAGCCGTGTACCATTACATAACTTTGATGCGTCAAGATTTCTCATTAACAGGACTGGAACACCAACCTTCAATCTCAACTTATGAGAAGGGTTGGGAATGCGTTGTTTTCCCGTAATACCAATTTTATCCAAATATTATTGAAATATTTGGTAATTTAGGAGTGAAAGCGACCAGATTCCCCGGAAAGTAATTTTTCCCATGGGAATGCGTTGTTTTCCCGAGGTAAAAAGTAACTCATGTCCTTTCTTAAGTCTCAAACTATCTCCTTACCAAATTTCATTTAAATCTGTTCAGTAGTTTAGGCGTAAAAGCGATCGGCCCACCTGAATTTTCCATGGGAATGCGTCATTTTCCCGGGGTAAAAAGTAGCCTATGTCCTTTCTCTGGTATCAAAATATCTCCATACCAAATTTCATGCAATTTGGTTCAGTAGTTTAGGCGTGATTGAGTAACAGACAGACAGACAGAGTTACCTTCGCATTTATTAGTATAGAGTATAGATTTTTTCCTTAAAATATGTAGAGTTGTAAGGTATTTTTCAAATTTGTTCTCTTCCCAATACGCTTTTTATTGCAATTTCGTAATTAATCGTATTATCACTGTATGTATATGGTGACAATATTTTCCGAGAAAAAATAATGAACAGTACCCAAAAAATGAAAATTGTTGACCAGTTTTCAAGATTTTTTTTGTATTTCATTGAGTAATAGTAAACAAATATAATATATGTAATATAAATTAATTAATAAATATATCATAATTAGGTATATGTATTTATAAACTAAACAAAAAAGGAACTTTCATCGACAATAAACAAAACAAACATAAAAATAACACAGATTTTTTCAGTCTCTAACAAATTTACAAAAAAAAATAAACAAAACCTTAAACTCTTTTATCATATTGGCTAATAAAACAACTTTGACATTGAATTACAATATATTAATATTGTTAAAATAAGTACTTTTCGGAAGAATACTTTTTTTAATTAATTCTGGATTTCCTTTTTAATAATTCTTAAATTCGATGCAATTTAATTCATAATTGCATTTGCAAATTAAAATGGACCTGATTGTTTCAATTTTCATATTGTTTTTTTCGTTTGTCCATACATTGTTTAAAATTGAGAAAATTCTCTCTATAGGGGCATTAGGCCCAGGAAGGCATAAACAAAACTCTACGATTTTTGAAATGTTTTCATACTGTATCATTTTTTCATTGAAAAACTTGAAAATTTCAACCCATCTATCGATCTATCTCCAGCACTCATTTCCATTCAAAAATTTTTTCTGAAGAAACATAATTTTGTACATGTGAAAACTCGTCGAAAACATCAGTGATATTAATTGAAATATTGCTTCTCTTTTTCATAATATACATTAAACTCAACTCCACTTTGTCCCAGGAAGGAGAGTTTTTCAACAATGCAATAATTCCAACAGTCGGAGTGCACTTTTAAAATTACTTATGGAAAATGCCATAACTAGTCCAAATGGAAAAAAGATGAGTTTCATTCACATTCACTGAAAGTTATTTTTACCATTGTCATGGTCAGTACAACTCAATGGTAAAATTAATTTCCAGTGTGACTTTCACCACTGGAAATTAATTTTACTTGTGCGCAAGTGTAAGCGTATTAGTTTAACTTCCCCTATGCTTAGGCTTTCCTTAAAGAAAAAAATCATAAAATAATGAGCAAATAATGAGCAATTTCTAAAATAATGAACATTTTCTTCAAATAATGAACTGTTCATTATAATAATGAACGGATGGTCGCCGTATGTATGTACTATATGCAAAACTGATTTATTAGTTATTTATTCATTATACATACGTACATACAGTGATGAGCTAAAGTGATTAAATGTTTGTACTCATTTAAAAATAAATCTTAAATGCCACACACATTTTTTGAAAAACAAAAAAAATTGTCGCAAATAGTTTTCAAATTGTAATTCAACACAAACCTCATACAAAATTTGCCTCTAATTTGTTTTTCGGGAATTTTCTTAGATGTTCTTCTTGTTTAATAGAGACCAGTCCGAATTGGTGCTAATTATCTTAATCGGTTTAGGCGTTCTTGAGTTATAGGCGTTGTAACTAGCGTAATTCTCTTTTTTTAAATTTAAATTTGAAGTAAAATCAATCCTGATGTACGTACATATTTATTAATTTTACTTTATATTTTTTTTTATAATTTATAGGCACTTTAGTTTATATTTAAACACAGTGCGAGCGTTAGGAAAATAGGGAAGGATATATAAGAGGAGATACCGGTGCACATTGGTCTTAAAGTTCCGAACATCAAAATGGGAGGGAAAAACAGAGTTGGCCAAAGCATTCCACATTCTCGATGTGCGATTTAAGAAAGAATCTCTATACTTGGCAGTACGCCTGAAATTGAGCTCAAGTTTAAACTGATGAGCATTTCTGGAAGTGCGAGTATTACGGCTGAATCGTTTAAGGGGTGGAATGCAACTGGCTAATTCGACAGAACATTGTTTGTAAAAATATCGATAAAACAACGAAAGGCATGAAACATAGTGGCGGTGTTCTAGCGATGTACATAAATGTTTCCATTATAGTTCTATGGCTTATCGTTTTTAATGTCCTTTTTTGAATTTTATCCAAGAGAATTAAACTTGTTTTAGGGGCACCTGCCCAGATATGCGAATTATATTCAAGATTTGGACAGATGAAGGCTTTGTAAATTACAGCCAGATCAGAAGGAGTGCAAAATTTCTTGCACCGTCTCGGAGAAATCCTAAGCACCTGGAAGCATTAATATCAAATATGTGATCATTCCATAAGAGGTGATCTGTGACACACATACCGAGTTCTTTCAATTGATAAGTTACCTGGATGAAAGTGCCACTCATAGATAGCGGCACCGGGGGTGTGTTACGCTTTAACGACAGGAGACAGTATTAAGTTTTCGAAGCATCAAATTCTACACGGCGGTTTTTGATTCCCCATTGGAAAATGCTGTCAAGATCAGAATTTAATGGGCTTATCATACGCTGCCGTTGAAGTTCCACATCGGAAGGACAAGGATGTGAATCTAGAAACGAATATGAAAAGCTGAGGGTACTGTCGTCGTCAAATCAGTTTAATGGATTAAAAATGGCAGAAAAAAGATCATTTATGAATTTAAGGAAGAGAGTCGGAGACAAAATGGAGCCCTGGAGGACAACAGGGCTAACTAATACCTTTGTATATGTATCATATACAAAGCTAATCTTTGTATATGAAAACTATAGTACTCTCATGGGAAGAATTTTTTTGGTGAAGCTGATGCCGTCGTTGGCAGTAGAATCGAAATTGGAGAGATTTCGGGGGAGCGAGAGAAAAATATTATTTCCATTCCCATAAGCAGCCAGCAGAATAAGGAGCTCAGTTAATTTAGCAGCCAAAAAGTCGACACAATTTCATTCATTCTATTTGAGTCTATCCTTGTATATTTTTTCATATAAAAGCTTCCATATGAAGGTCGATAAATTTGTTTTTGTTTTTTCTTTATATCAATGCATTTTTATATGGAAAACGGCAATGTCTCAATATTGTGTCTAATAAGGGGATGAATGAAATTTTTGTATGCTTACATCAGCTGTTCAGGATCTTGTACCGATTTTTGTTTTTATTTACATTCATGACTCTGCTTCTCCATGTGTACGATCTTTGTAATGGGTGATTTTTTTGAGGTTAGGATTTTCATGCATTAGTATTTGACAGATCACGCGGGATTTCAGACATGGTGTCAAAGAGAAAGATGCTCAGTATTTCATCATGCATAGACTTACTAACGAGCAACGCTTGCAAATCATTGAATTTTATTACCAAAATCAGTTGTGCGATTATAAATACATGCATTTATTTAGATAAAATAATAAAATTAATTAAAATAATCAAATTTATAAAATCAATGTAAATTCACCTTTATGTATGTATATCAGTATTGCCAACTTTTAAATTTCAAAATAAACTTATCGAAAATATAAAATACATAATGAATTCAATGTCAATTTAAGGTTAACTTAATTTAAACTTATATGCAATACAATTATACATGTACTTTTTACTTTTGTAATAAACCTTTGTTCGAACGCAACATCTCAACGATTTGCTCTAATTCAATTTCTTTTTTTTCTTAATTTTTAACATACAAATTCTTGTGCAAAATATACATTGGTCCTTCGAGCCTTTTTTTTTTTTTTTTTTTTTTTTTTTTTTTTTTTAAATATTTAAATAATTATATTTGATTATAGTTTAAAGGCAACATCGAATTTAAGAATTTAAATATACATACATATATATAAATGGACATAGTATTTTTTATAACCTAAAAAGTGTTAAATTAACCGTGACAAGACAATTTATAAATAATAAGTATTTAAAAACGTTAAATCAACATAATCTAAATTGCGATATAGAAATCGCAAACAAATTGCATCTAAGCAAAAGTAATAACGACGAATACAGTGACGGTGGCGACAGCGACGGCGACAGCGGCAGCGAAGGTTACGACGACAACGACCAACAGAAGCACCAGCAGCAGCAGCTTCACCAGCAGCAACAGCTTCACCAGCAACAACAGCAGCACCAGCAGCAGCAGCAGCTTCACCAGCAGCAACAGCTTCACCAGCAACACCAGCAGCAGCAGCAAACAACGCAGTAAGTGTTGCCTTAATTTTACGTTGTTAACTCGTTATTCTAAAAAATAAAGTATACATTAATAATTTTAATAAATAATGGAACGTAAGGGATTTAAATATGGAGAACTCCAAAAGGGAATTCTGAACAAAATAGTTAAAGACATTGCAAATTTTAAAAAATCACCTAAGGAGCGTGTAACTAAACCATATATATCGGGGCGGTTATCAAAGCTAGAAGATGATTTAAAATCGGCTAAATCCTACCATGAGGCAATTGTTGGCGGAGGCTGCCTGGAAGAAGGGTTAAAATTAGAAAATTTAATAGATATTTATGATCAAATTAGTGATAATTACCTGGAATATAGGGCCCTTTTAGTCGAAACGATGGATAATTTTTCCTCTTCGAAGTCCACGACTTCTAGTTCCGAAATGCATCATTCCACTCATTCGGAAGTTAGGTTACCCCGTATTGATCTTCCGAAGTTTGATGGGTCGTATATCACATGGAGAGCCTTTCATGATAAATTCCAAGCTCTAGTTCACAACAATTCAAACCTAGGTGATTTAGATAAGCTACATTTTCTTCAATCTTGCTTAATAGATGATGCAAAGCGATTTTTACAAAACTTACCTGTTGAGGCCGCCAACTATGACAAAGCGTGGGAGCTTTTAAAAGAGAGATATGACCACAAACGCATTCTGGTGCATATCCAAATGCAGCAACTTTTCGGTCAGTCTCAATTACCCCGTGAAACTGCTTCCGGGTTGAAAAATCTCCTCTATACCTCAAAAGAATGCTTCCATGCCTTGGAAAATTTAGAAGTTCCTGTTGACAAGTGGGACATTGTTCTAATTTGGTTCCTTAACCAAAAATTGCCCCAAACTACTCAAAAGCTATGGGAAGAAAAGTTGTGTGATAAGAAAGAATTACCCAATTTTACAGAATTTACCTCTTTTTTGGAGAAGCGCTTCCGAACGCTTGAAGTTTTTGACCAAAAGGATCAAAGTACTGCGAATTATACAAAAATTGATCCCCCAGCTAATAGCAAATCACGTTTTCCATTAAAATCTAAAGTTTTACATGCCAAGCCAAAGTTTAAGCCCACGAAACCAACAGGTACGGATGGTATGGTATGCCAGTTATGTAATTTAGAAAAACATTCGTTGAAAAGATGTCAACAATTTCTAAATATGGACATCACGAGTCGAAAAGAAGTTGTACGGAAATTGCGGGTATGTGAAAATTGTCTTTCATATAGGCATTCTTTGCATGAATGCCCAAGCCAACTTTGCTGTTTCTTTTGCCAACAAAGACATCATTCCCTGTTGCATGTCAACCATCAACAGATAGACAATAATCACACGAGATATTCTGCACAACCGTCTTCAAAAGTTCGAACTCAACCAACAGCAACCACATCAAATGTTGTTCAAACGAACATGAGTCCAAACGCAACAGAATTTTTACCAACCAATAATGTTCCGATTTCAACAACTATGAATCATCATACGTCGCACGGTGGTCGAAATTTTTCGCAAGTGCTTTTAGCAACCGCTATTGTCAAGGCCCGTGCTTCAGACGGCCGTGTATATCATTTACGTGCCATGATTGATACAGGTTCTGAAAGTTCATTTATTACAGCAGAGGCTGCGCAATTGTTAAAGCTTCGGAAGTGGCGTACATGTGTTGAGGTATCAGGGCTGGGGTTGGTCAGTAGTGGCACTACGCAGAACGCTGTAGAAGTCCAGATTTCTTCTTGCCACTCATCGTTTGAAACTGCCATACAGGCATTAATCTTCAAGTCGCTAACTGGCCTTCTTCCGACCCAACGAATGATACCTCAAAAATGGAATCACTTAATTGGGCTTCCTTTAGCAGATCCACATCTCCACGAGCCTGCACCTGTCGATCTGTTGTTAGGCTGTGATGTTTGTGCCCAAATACTGCTTCCAGAAATCAAACGTTCGCAAGATGGCGTCGGACCTATGGCACAAAATACGGAGTTAGGCTGGATCGTTCTCGGAAGAACTTCCACACATCCTCCTCAAAAAATACGCAGCTTCGTGCAAATGACCGAATTTTCTCCGATCGATTTGAGCGCTCAACTACAGAAGTTCTGGGAAATAGAAGAATTGCCGTTTCAACCTCATGAAACTGAAGAAAATGTTGCCTGTGAGGAACACTTTGAAAAGTATACAATTCGTTTACCTGATGGCCGGTATCAAGTCAGAATGCCATTCAAAGATGAAAAGCTGCCAGAATTGGGTTTCAGCCGACACATGGCATATCGACGGTTTCTTCACCTCGAAAAAAGGCTTGATGCAAATCTAAATCTTAAAACTGGATACACGAATTGTATCACAGAGTATGAGACACTCCAGCATATGGAACAAATCAGCAGCGACAATGAAGTCCTTAACACGCCGAACCATTTCATTTTACCACATCATGCTGTGATAAAAGAATCAAGCACAACCACTAAAACAAGAGTTGTTTTCGATGCAGCAGCCAAAGATTCGAATGGGAAATCGATAAATGACTATCTGATGGTAGGTCCAAAATTGCAAACTTCCATAATTGATCTCGTTTTGCGATGGCGAACTCATCGATATACCTTCACCGCCGATATAGAGAAGATGTATCGACAAATTTGGGTAACTCAACCGGACTCTTTTTACCAAATCATTTTGTGGAGAAATGAACGAACAGAACCTTTGAAACTCTACAAGCTAAATACGGTAACGTTTGGCACAGCAAGTGCCCCATATTTAGCCATCAAAACGTTGAAACGTCTAGCCCAAGATGAACGTGCGAAATTTCCTGTGGGGGCGAAGGTCGTGCAAGAAGACATGTACGTGGACGATTTGATAAGTGGTGCAGATTCCCTAGAAGAAGCAAAAGAAAAACGAGATGAAGCAAGAGCACTTTTAGCGTCAGGCGGTTTCAATTTAAGAAAGTGGACAGCAAATCATAGAGATTTAATGGAAAATATCCCGCTTCAAGATCGAGAAATTGATTTCGAGCTTCCCTTTGATCCTTCCAACCACGTCAAAACTCTGGGCATCAAATGGGTTCCTAGTTGCGACTTCTTTTCTTACAAAAATTTGCAAAAAAATGAGAATTTAATAACAAAGCGAACGATTTTATCTACCATTGCCAAGCTCTTTGATCCACTTGGATGGATCTCTCCGTGCATAATCACTGCGAAGATTATTATGCAGAAGCTTTGGGATCTCGGATGTGATTGGGACGATCCAATTCCAGACGACCTTAAAAGAGATTGGAAAACTTTTCAACTAGAGCTTCCAATGATTGAAAAGGTAAGGATTCCACGATGGAACCGAATGAGCCCTTCAAACCAAGCAATCGAGTTGCATGGCTTTTGTGACGCTTCAATGAAAGCATATGGAGCTGTTGTGTATGTTCGAGTCCTGGATAAGAATGGAGGCATTCACACCAGCTTACTCTTAGCAAAGACGAAGATTGCTCCGAGCAAACGGACGATCACCTTGCCTCGTCTTGAACTTTGTGGTGCAGTAGTCTTGGCCCAAATATTACACTACACATGCAATGTTTTACCAATTCCTGAAGTTCGAATCTTTGGCTGGATGGATTCAACAATTGCTCTTTCCTGGATTAGAGCAACTCCAGCTAAATGGACAACATTTGTCTCAAATCGAGTATCCGAGATACAGCGACTTATAGGCAGCCATTGTTGGTCCCATGTTCCAACACATTTAAACTCAGCTGATTTAGCATCTCGTGGCGTTTATCCATCAGCCTTGGAGTCCTTAGATGCTTGGTGGAACGGTCCAGTATTCTTAAGATCGAAGTGGGATTTTGAGATGCCCGATCAAGTTGAGAACTTCGAAACAGAAGAAGAATGTCGTCCAGTAAAAGCTCACACCGTACAAGTAACAAGAGAACTGATTAGTATCATTACTCACAAATATTCGAACTTACTCAAAGTAATTCGTATCATCGCATGGTGGCTTCGTTTCAAAAACAACCTCCGATCGATGAGTTGGGCGAGAAAAACTTCCCAAAACGGCAACCAATCGACTACTGTACCAAAGAAAAGCGGTTCATTAACTGCTTCTGAATTGGAAGCATCTCTTATGCTGGCAGTCAAGATAGCTCAGACCGAGATGTTCTCCAACGAACTAAAAGAGCTGCAACAGAACGGTAAACTTTCAAAACAATTAAAATCACTCAATGTATTTATTGATGTCAATGGCATTTTAAGAGTTGGTGGTCGATTGCAGAATTCCCTGCTTCCTTATGAAGCGCAGCATCCAATGGTATTACAAAACAACCATCATTTCACAAAACTGGTTGTAAAAGATGCTCATAAAAATACATTGCATGGTGGAATACAACAGATGATTACTTATATACGTCAGAAGTTTTGGATTGGTCAAATTCGAAGAAGTGTAAAGTACCAGTTACACAAATGTACGACTTGCTACCGGCAGAAAGCAGCAGAGATGCAGCAATTGATGGGAAATCTACCAGCTGCTAGAGTTCGCATGGCTAGACCATTTTGTCACACTGGCGTAGATTATGCAGGCCCCATCGAAATCAAAGCTTGGAAAGCTCGTGGAAGCAAGATCCTTAAAGGATATTTTGCAATTTTTATTTGCTTGGCGACAAAGGCAATCCATTTCGAAGTCGTTTCAGATTTAACGACGCAAGCGTTTTTGGCAGCATTCAGGCGATTCACTGCCAGGCGAGGAACTTGTAAGCAGGTCAATAGTGATTGCGGTACAAATTTTATTGGTGCTAGTTCAGAACTAGGTAAAATGTTAAAGGCTTCACAGCATGATTGGAAAGAAATAGCTGAAAATCTAGCAAATCAAGGTACAGAATGGCATTTTATTCCTCCCGCTTCTCCTCACTTCGGTGGATTGTGGGAAGCTGGAGTGAAATCAGTCAAGTACCACCTAAAACGAGTTGTCGGGATGGAGAGACTGACTTTTGAGGAGCTCACCACACTTCTTTCCCAGATAGAAGCGTGTCTGAATTCGAGACCCTTGTGTCCTCTTTCAGATAGTTTGGATGATTTGGATGTGCTGACCCCAGCACACTTTTTGATCGGCGAAAGTCTTCATGCTGTACCTCAAGGTGACATCGACACCAACATAACATACATGGATAGATGGAAGCGAGTTCAGTCAATGACATTAACATTTTGGCGAAAATGGAGTTCCGAGTACCTGTCCAGACTGCAACAACGCCCGAAGTGGACACAAATACAGGAAAATGTAAAAGTCGGAGACATCGTTTTGATTAAAGATGAAAGATTTCCACCGACCAATTGGAATTTAGGCCGTGTACAAGAAACTCATCCTGGATCCGATGGATTAATCCGCGTTGTATCGGTCAAAACCAAAACAGGATGCATAAAACGCCCCATCGCTAAAATATGTCGCTTGCCTTCGAATGAAACATCACAACAGTCCAGCATCGTTTAAAATTTTAAAATTTAAAATTATTGAAAGTTCGAGCAATTTAGCTTGATTTATTATTTAAAACTTTCAAAACTAAAATCAAATCCAATTTCGAGAAGTTGAAATAACGAAACAAATTAAAATCCAAACAAAATTGAATATCAAGATTAAACAATTTTTGTAAAACCACATTCACAAAAAAAATTTCCACATGAACTTAAATTATAAAATAAAACTCCAAATTAATTTCAAAATTTAATTTTATTTGATCGGAATTTAAAACAAAACAAAATAATATAAATTATAAAATGAAACACCAGTTTAATTTCATATTTAAAAAAAATGTATTGAACTCAAAATGATCTTAAATTAATTTACAACATATATACATAAATCTACAAACAAAATAAAATAAAAGTAAACAAACTTAATTTAAAACAACGTTTTATTAATCAAAACAGAATATACACATTTATAATAATAAAATAAATCTTAATGTACACTATTAAAAACAAAATACAAAGAGAATAATTATTTTAATCTATACTTACTAATATTATAAATGTGAAAGTAACTCTGTCTGTCTGTCTGTTACTCAATCACGCCTAAACTACTGAACCAATTTGCATGAAATTTGGTATTGAGATATTTTGATACCCGAGAAAAGACATAGGCTACTTTTTACCCCTGGAAAAAGACGCATTCTCATGGGAAAATTCAGGTGGGCCGATCGCTTTAACGCCTAAACTACTGAACAGATTTAAATGAAATTTGGTAAGGAGATAGTTTGAGACTTAAGAAAGGACATGAGTTACTTTTGACCTCGGGAAAACAACGCTTTCCCATGGGAAAAGTTACTTTCCGGGGAATCTGATCGCTTTCACTCCTAAATTACCAAAGATTTGAATAATATTTGGATAAAATTGGCATTACGGGAAAACAACGCATTCCCAACCTTTATGAAATAAGTTGTCAAACATGTTATCATACACGTATATTAACGCGGGCTTCGCGCGCCACGTGCCTCAAGCCCTCAACGTTAGACGCAAACTGTGGCTCCCACCAAGTTCCACAAATAATAATTTTAAACCTAAACTTTGCTATGCTCAACCTTTCATCGCCAAACACGAGCCATGTAGGTACAACAAATAAATCACTGGGTCTGTCTTCTACTTCTGATAATTCTTTTTCGGCTGAGGCGCGGGGCAAGTGCGCGGGCGGGGGTCGCACGCGGTAGACGAGCCAGGTGGTGGCGGCGGTAGTGCGGCGCGGGGGGAGGACATCACTGAGTGGGTCTACCCGAACGGGCACACACGTGAGGGCACAAGCCGTCTTCGGACGGATGCAAATTACAGAGAAAACCTGCAAACATTTTATTTGTCGTGTAAATTTAATTGTTTCTTCAATACTTACTAATTTACTCGGTTCGTCACCTAACCTAACCTATGCCAATCACAATTAGTATGGCCTCATCCCATCTCGGCACAATTCAAACATACGTACAAAAAAGTACAGCTCAGGTTTTTTCATACTACTATCCAAAAAAAACTATCTAATGCGGACGAAGTCGCGGGTAAAAGCTAGTTGATTATAAATTAATATCACCAAAATGTAAACAAACAAATAAATAATTTAAAATGGCCGCTGCAAATAACTAATGTGTCCAACATTTAAAAATTAAAACACAAATTCACTCGCGATGTCAAAATCCGAAACGAAATAATATTCACAACAAATAAAAGCAATGTCAAAATTAATGACGTCACCAAATATATAACCGAAGAATTTCACACACGAATATTTTTAAATTGTTGTAAACAAAAAAAACTATGTACACAATTTACTATAATCGTATGCACTCGATATATAAAACAAATGTACTCGCGTATGTACATACAACCGGCTTTGATTAGACCGTTAACCAAATCACCTCACATGTACATATATGAAATTTATGTTTAATATATTAACACATTATTATGTAATATTATAATGTAATTAAAATCATAATTATATCACATATACATAAATCAAAATTAATAAAAAGAAAATAAATAAAACAAAAAAAAAATAATACACATTCACTCTAAATTAATATTTTCCATCCAACAAACGCTCACCTGGATTCTTCTTGCTGCTTCTTCGTCGCTCAACATTTTATTTAAATTTTTATTTTCACAACACTATAATACATATTCATAATTAAAACAAATAACAAAATTTAACAAAACAATCAAAGTAAAATTAATACAATTAAAACGTTATTACAAACACAATTCACAAATAAACCGACGCGCACGAACGAGAACCAAAACAACAAACGATCAATGAGAATAAAACACTACCTACTCATTGTATTGAAGTAAGCCATCAGCATAGTTGGTTCGTAATAACCAACGGGTCTTTCCATTCATATGGAGAAATGCAAAACATAACATGTTCATGTGCAATTGTTGTTGTCGTAGATTTGATTTTTCTTTATTTCAATTCTAATTTGTTTCAACTCTTTATTTTCAATGTCAAATTAGATAGCGGCTTGCGGCTATGCAGAAATTCAACGAGACCTGTTCAGATGCCTGCAAACAAAAAAATGGTTGCGAAACAGAACTCAATTCGAGGGCGAAGAATGTGCGATTATAAATACATGCATTTATTTAGATAAAATAATAAAATTAATTAAAATAATCAAATTTATAAAATCAATGTAAATTCACCTTTATGTATGTATATCAGTATTGCCAACTTTTAAATTTCAAAATAAACTTATCGAAAATATAAAATACATAATGAATTCAATGTCAATTTAAGGTTAACTTAATTTAAACTTATATGCATTACAATTATACATGTACTTTTTACTTTTGTAATAAACCTTTGTTCGAACGCAACATCTCAACGATTTGCTCTAATTCAATTTCTTTTTTTTCTTAATTTTTAACATAAAAATTCTTGTGCAAAATATACATCAGTGTTCGGTTGGAAATGTGTTTCGCGCTTTTTTATCGACAAATTTTGTTCAGCGATGAGGCTCATTTCTGGTTGAATGGCTACGTAAATAAGCAAAATTGCCGCATTTGGAGTGAAGAGCAACCAGAAGCCGTTCAAGAACTGCCCATGCATCCCGAAAAATGCACTGTTTGGTGTGGTTTGTACGCTGGTGGAATCATTGGACCGTATTTTTTCAAAGATGCTGTTGGACGCAACGTTACGGTGAATGGCGATCGCTATCGTTCAATGCTAACAAACTTTTTGTTGCCAAAAATGGAAGAACTGAACTTGGTTGACATGTGGTTTCAACAAGATGGCGCTTCATGCCACACAGCTCGCGATTCTATGGCCATTTTGAGGGAAAACTTCGGAGAACAATTCATCTCAAGGAATGGACCGGTAAGTTGGCCACCAAGATCATGCGATTTGACGCCTTTAGACTATTTTTTGTGGGGCTACGTCAAATCTAAAGTCTACACAAATAAGCCAGCAACTATTCCAGCTTTGGAAGACAACATTTCCGAAGAAATTCGGGCTATTCCGGCCGAAATGCTCGAAAAAGTTACCCAAAATTGGACTTTCCGAATGGACCACCTAAGACGCAGCCGCGGTCAACATTTAAATGAAATTATCTTCAAAAAGTAAATGTCATGGACCAATCTAACGTTTCAAATAAAGAATTGATGAGATTTTGCAAATTTTATGCGTTTTTTTGATATATGAAAAATGGTTGTATTATGTATACGAAGCTACGATGCCATTTTTGTGAAGAAGAAACATATTATTGTACGTTTGGTTATAGTTATGTATGTATATATTGGCTGGTGGGTATTTTGCTTTTATTTGGCTTTAAGTTTTCTGCAATATTTGAAGATTAGATTTGTTTGACCTTTAAAGTTTTTTTTTGTAGATAAATATCAATTGGTAAGTGATTTTTTTCAGGATGTGGGTTTGATTTTAAATTCAAATTTTAGATATAAAAGATATTGGTAGGTAGGCAGGTAATTTATGAAATTTCATAGGGAATTCCTACTAGTACCCGGACAGTGCGATAATATCCGTACACTTAGCACTTTGTTTGAGATTAGTAGATAGGTAGGTACAGTATTTATAAATACCTATGTACCTAGTTTAAAATAAAAACAAAAATGCATTCTTTATGTTGGTTCAGATAATTTGAATAATTTGATGTAATTGAAATTTGTGTATTTTATTTATGATCCAATCCTCCTTTTGTTTTATCATTTTTTAATAAATAAATGTAAACAATAAAGCTGGGACCTTAGCCATAAACAACAACAACAAATTTAGTTTATATTTAGGTAGGTAGGTATATGTTGTTTGCTGTTGTAGGTAGGTAGGTACCTTTAATACAATTTTGTCAGCTCTTCTATTTTAAGATGTGTGACTTTTAGGAAAATCCAATTGAAAGTTTTTTTTAACTTATTAACTAGGTAGGTATTAGTAATTATAGTTTCGTAAATGTAGTGTCGAAGTAGGTATTTTTTAAATTGATTTGAAATTTTCTTTTATACGATTTCGAAGTTTTTTTGTGCCACTCACCAACCAATAATTTGTTAACATTAAACGCAAAATTATGCCAATGATAATTACTCATGTTATTTCACAACCTTGGTGTTATAACCTTGTTAAGATGAAGGATTCTTCAGATATTTAAAGTCAATTTAAGACTTCATTTCACAATTTAGAAAATCATGGTCTGAAATTATTTTTTTTACTTGCGTCATATTATGTAGGTAGGCAAGTTTTGCATTCGTAAACAATTTCGAACTGAAGATTTTAATCAAAAATGACATTTCGATGGTAGAAAAGTGGAAGTGGGTCCCCTGATTCCGTCCTGGCCCGTACCTTCACCCCAAGGCACTAGGTTGATCGGCACGAGTACGATAACTTTGGCGCCAAGATATAATAACGGTTTTTGGTAGAGGGTCTTAATACAGGCATTTTTTACTATGGAAGGGGGGGTCTATCTCCTCCCGTTTAGGCGGGAGGGGCAATTTAAAAAAGTTATTTTTTAAAATGGAAAAAAATAATTAAAAAATAACGGTGATACTTACAATTAAGTTGTATACATTTTTTTAAAGCCAACATTCTGTTCTATTAGCCAGTTTCTTAATCAAGTCGAAACTATGCGTAGTTTTTGAAAAATTTAATTTTAAACTCAAAATTTGAGTAAAAAAAGTTAAAAAAAGTTTTAAAGTGTAACTTTTTCAATACTTCAAGATTATCTACCATTGTTTTTATTTCAGAATTTATTGCTCTTATTTGTTTTTGATCAAATAGTGAAAACTAGATGATTTTATGTCTTTTAGTTTTTGAGAAAATTGAAAACTACTACAACTACTATTTTAATTTAATTCTTTCTTTTTTGCTTGAGTGGTCTTATTTTGATAGTAATAATGGTATTTGCGTATGCGTAATGCGTGTTTGGGTGTATGCAACAGTAAGGTGTGCGCGAGTTTGGGTGTATGCAACAGTGGCATCTGTAAGGGGGGGGCATGCAGAGGGCCGGCCCAAGCCAAACTTGCGCCTTGTGCAAGATTTGTAGAAAGCGCCCCTTTTTTATATTTTTTTTACACATAAACTGATACACAAGCATAAGCCTTTCCCAGATTACCCAGGAGGTAGACTTTCAATGCGTTTTTTTTTATTGAGGTATCCCCAGGAGGCCTAAACCATTAAACTAAAACGCAGCGAAGAAATGAGCAGAGGGGAAACTTTTAAACTTGGAAACTTACTTTTCTGGCCTTACATTTGCAAATTCAGAAAAGAGATCATCAAAGTCTAAAGAATTTAATAATTTCTTTTCAATGGACATTATAGATAAACCTACCAATCTCTCTTGAGTTATGGTTGTCCTAAGATAATTTTTAATAATTTTAAGTTTAGAAAAACTACGTTCTCCTGAAGCTACCTTGACCGGGATTGTATTAAGGATTTGGAGAGCAGTTACTAAATTCGGATCAAAATCTTCAAGGTTTGAACTAAAAATAAAATTTAACACATCTAAACTTGAGCTTTGTGGCGTAACAAGCTGGGATATTACGGTTAACTCTTGAAACAATTCTTCTCCATCTAAATATTTAAAACTACTTTATGTTAAAACATTCTGCAAATTAAGGCATGAAGCACGTACATTTTTATTTTTTAAACATTCGCTTATGTTACTCAAAAATGTAAAACTGATACTATACGTATCAAACCTTTCAAGTATTTGAAAAAAAAATTCAACTTAGAATCTTTGTTTCGGCTAATATAGTTTCAGGACATTCATCAGCATAAAGTATTTTTCTCCGTTGAGATCGCAATGATGAAGCTACAAAAAACATATTTGGTATTTCTAGGGAACTAGCAATACGCTCGGTTAATTGAACATACCTACTCATTAAATTTTTCATCGGAACGCATTAAAATCAAACTGTCTTTTGTATTTTCTAAAACTGTTATGCCAGTTGACAGATTAACGGACGGACTTTGCAAATATTTACTTGTTTAATTTATATTTTCTAAAATATCAAACCAAATTAGCAGGCAGCAAATAAATGTAAAATCAAAAATTTTATTTCTTAACGATTCTGCAATGTTTTTTGCCTCTAGATTTCTTAATTCTATAGGGCTTCTTATATTTCTTGAACTTGAAAAAAAGTTAAACAAACATTGAATTGTATCGAAAATTTTAACTGCTTAAAATGAGAACCGAGCAGCATTATTAATCACTAAATGTAAGGAATGCGGGCAACATGGAACCAAAAATGCTCTTGGTTCCAGGGTTCGAATTCGATTCTGAACACCCGCTTCTTTTCCTTCCATATTCGAACCATTATCATAACTTTGGCTTTGACAGTTACTTATTAAAATTTCATTTAATTCAAGCTTGTCTAAAATCAACTGAGTCAGTCACATTACGGTCTTGTCACAAAATACGTCACTTCTATTAAAAACTGATAGCTATTTATTTAGTATTAATTAACCAACAAAGCGAAAAAACAATTGAAACAATCTGCATTCTGCACCAGACTAGATATACATTAAAAGTAGCCGTTACAACAGTCATTAGCTTTAAAAAAAAACTGCTTGTGCAAGAACAATTCGACTCCACATAGAATCATCCCTCTTTAACTTTTAAGCTCTATGCTCCTTTTCCATTCTATTAAAAATTTCATCTCCTGTAATCAGGCACTTAACTCTTACACAGTGTGCAAGTGCAATAAGAAAACCTGCACGCTCTGACCCATATGATTCCGTATAAATAAGTTTTTTTTAAATATCTCCCATGTTAGTTTCGATACTCAGTGTGCAAAAAAGAAAACTTGCACATCAATTGACCATACCTACTACCTACATACCTAATTTCCAAATATTTCACCCTGTTCATACAAGAGAAAAAATCTCAACACAAAAAAGTTCCATGCAGGAGAAAAAACGAAAAAATCTCAACACAAAGATATATTTCATGCACACCGAGTCCCAAAATTAACATAGAGAGTATGATGAAGCAAAATACTTATTCATATCGAATCGTATGGGCTAGTACGTGCAGGTTTTGTATCAAGCACC
Organism: Eupeodes latifasciatus; assembly: GCA_920104205.1. Lineage (NCBI taxonomy): Eukaryota > Metazoa > Arthropoda > Insecta > Diptera > Syrphidae > Eupeodes > Eupeodes latifasciatus. The sequence goes on from OV049926.1 coordinate 109,443,951, forward strand.
GTACCTGAATGTGAGTTCTCATCTACAAAATAAAACAACAAAAAAACACTCCATATATATATACATATATACATATATATGTGGAGTGTCTTTGATTTGTAGTAGAAGCAGAAGGTAGCACAGCAACCTATCTGCTTTCTTTTTTCTGAGGCATTTTTTTGTTGTTTTTTTGTAGATGAGAACTCGCATACAGAGGTACGGTGCGTGATACAAAACCTGCACGTACTAGCCCATACGATTCGATATGAATAAGTATTTTGCTTCGTCATACCCTCTATGTTAATTTTGGGACTCGGTGTGCATGAAATATATCTTGCACATATGAGGTAGCATGGAACTTTTTTGTTTTGAGATTTTTTCGTTTTTTCTCTTGCATGGAACTTTTTTGTGTTGAGATTTTTTCTCTTGTATGAACAGGGTGAATGGTGAAATATGTATTTGGAAATGAGGTAGGTAGGATTTTTAGTTCTGCGATATCTTGAGTTAAATTTTCATTGAATGCAACAATGAAATTGATGTTAGTTAGTGCGCAAGAGATAACTTAGGACAGTTGTGATGTGATGGATGTTTTTTTGAGATTATTTTAAGAATGTTTGTGGTTAAAAAAATGGCAAATAGTAGTACATATTTGTTTGCGCAAGATCAGATTACATTTTCTTGCTCCTGGCAATGCGCCCCCAGAATTCTGCGCCCTGTGCATTTGCACATCTTGCACATATGCTTTGTCCGGCCCTGGGCATGCTGCCCCCCTGCAACCCCCCTGCTTGGGCACACTATAGGATTTGGGCTGGGTGCAAGTTGGAGTGCGTGCAAGGTGGGGAGGGTGCAAGGTGCGGTGGGTGCTAGATGGGGTGCATGCAAAGTTTCTTTTGCATTTAAATAAGCTGGATTTAAGAAAAATTAATTTACCCTAGGTATATCTTATCGATTATTACTATCAAAATAAGACTACGTTAATACTTAAGCAAGGAAAAAGTAATTTAATTAAAATATTTTGTTTTGGTAATTTTCAATTTTCTCAAGAACTAGAAGACATCAAGTCATCTAGTTTTCAGTTTTTGATCAAAAACAAATAAGAGCAATGAATTATAAAAAAAAAAATAGTAGATAATCTGAGAGTTTTGAAAAATTACACTTTAAACCTTTTTTTTAACTTTTTTTTGCACAAATTTTGACTTTAAAACAATTTTTTTCAAAAACTATGCATAGTTTTGACTTGATTTAAAAACAAGCTAATAGACAATGGTGTTGGCTTTAAAAAAAGGTATAATACTTATTTGTAAGTATTACCGTTATTTTTTAATTATTTTTTTTCCATTTAATGTACATATTTTTTTAAACTGCCCCTACCGCCTAAACGGGGGGAGATAGACCCCCCTCCCATAGTAAAAAATGCTTTTTTTTAACTGTTCTATACAAATCCGTCATTAAACTTTGTCGCCAAAGTTATCGTACTCTCCCCGGTTGATCGACCTAAAATTTGGAAATTAAGGGTAAGAGCCGATTCGCGATAAGCGTTCTTAAATTCCCATAGGAAGTTATTGTAATCGGTCCGATTTCTTGACGTTTCAAGGTCCTTAGAGTCGAAATAAAAGATTTTTAGAGAGATGTCTGTGCGTGCGTGTGTTTTTTTCGTCGTCCATATCGACTTCAAATAAATTTTGTTATGCAGATAATAATGCAGAAAGATGCACAAAGGACTCTAAAAAAAATTGAGTGGGTGGTAAAATTTTTAGAAAAATTGAATTGACAGTTTTTTTACAAAAAATTAAAAACCCAAAAAAAAATAATAAAAGTTGTTAAAAATTGGTTTTCGACCTAAATATCTTTTCAAAACTTTAAGATATTGGCTTTAAACTAATTTTATCTTTTAAAAAATATTTTTGTCAACATTCAGGTTAATTTTAATAATAAATAAATAATAATTAATAATAAATAATAAATAAAAATTGATTTTTGACTTAAATATCTTTTTAAAACTTTGAGAAATTGGGGCATATTCATAGATGTTTGCTAAACTCTTGCTAACTTGTTATTAAGCAAGTCCAGAGTTTAGGCTATTTATAAATAAACTTAAACCTAAGTTTAGGGCTAAACCTGTGGTCTAACTATAAACATAGGAAATGCTGTGTGTAAGTATTTATTATCACAGCCAAATGTCATATTTGATTTTTGTTTGTAAATTGAAAAAACGAAAAATATTTTCTATTAAATAGTTTTGTTGTATACTTACTTTTTTCGACATCCAATTTGAGGAATGGCAGCAAAAAATAAAAATATTGAAAATATAACAGTATTTTTTTGCTTTGACCAGTCATTTGAAGTATAATTGTAGTAGAATACAACCTTAACCTGGGGTTTTACAAACAAAGCAGAACAATTGACTATGAATAAGAGCTGTGTTTATTTAACCAACAAGCCTTAAACTATAGATCAAGAAATCACGACTTTAGTTATTCTCTATGAATACGCCCCATTGTCTTTAATCTAATTTTATCTTTAAAATAATAATGTTGTCAACATTCAATAAAATTTTGAGAAAAATTGACAGTTTTTTTACAAAAAATAAAAACCTAAAAAAAAACAATACTTAAACTTGGTATAAATTTACTTTCGACTCAAACATCTTTTCAAAAATTAAAAATATTGGCTTCAAAGTTATTTTATCTCACAGAAAATATTGTTTTCGACACTCAGTAATTTTTTTAAAAGAATCCAATAGTCCGTTTTTTCATAAAAAAATAAAATCTACAAAAAATAGTACGCAAATTTGGTAAAAATTGATGTTCGTTTCTCGATTTATCGTGAACAATAGAAGATATTGACTTCAAATTAATTTAATTCATCCAATTTGTATTTTTTTATATAAGAAATAAAAACTTTTTTAGAAATGCTGCTAAAATTGGTAAAAATTGGTTTTCGACTAAAAATCTCGTTCAAATAGATTTTGAAATAAAACTACTTCATCATTTGCTAAATATTGTTTGTAATTTTAAAATTTTTAAGAATAGTTCAACTGATAACTTTTTTTAACAAAACACAAAAATCTACAAGTTTTTAAGCAAGACAAATCGACAGACGAGATGGGAAGTTATCATTGTGGGTCGCACACCAGGATCTTTTTTAATATGAAATGTTTGGCTTTTATTTATATTACAACAATTCTACATTTTGCTTCATTTTTAACAAATTAATGTGGACAACAAAGCTCGGACCTTAAAGAGGGCATAAACAACATTATATGTAAATATGGTTTATATTTAGGCAGTCATCTATGTGTTGCTTAAGCCGATAGATTTTTGTATTGCTCCAGAAGGGTACCCCACGTTATTTTGTTTTTAAGTTCTCTCAAGAAAAATCAACTGATTTTAATTGTTTTTTTCTTCACAAGCTCTTATATTGGCTTTATTTTTGGAGTTTTTAAAAAATAGTACATTTTTTTTCAAAATTCTATATATCCAAACGAGTCATAAGTTTTTTACGAAACTGTATATTAATTAGTTCAAAATAACTGCATACCAAAAAATATACATTTTACTAAAATTGAAAAATTGTATGTGTACAAAATTAATTTAAAAAGTAAACTGCTCTAAAGATTTTCAAATAAGAATTTTGAAACATTAAGGTTTTTTTGAGAAATCAAATTTTGGAAACAAGCTTTTTTAACAGGTACATTTTTAAATTTAAAAATACAGGAATTATTTTAAATAGTCTTGGTTTGTCAATTGAACTGATTCGTTCTAAAATTGCCTCTACCTCCTACACGAAGAGACATAGACCGACATTTCGTTAGTCAAAAGTGCACGTACGAGTACGTATATTTTAAAACAGTAGTAAAACGTTGTTTATTTCAAATTTATAGAAAACTTACTCCTAACTTAAAAACTTTGCTCTGGCATATCAAAATTGGATTTGGTAGAATTTAGATATCTTAAGACTTAGACAAAGGCATCAAATTTATGTAAGTACAATTACAAAGTCATAATAGGTACTTTTCTAAAAATAAAAATCCAAATAAAGTCTTGTATCTTATTAAAAGTAAACATTTGCTTATCCCCTTGATCATTCAAAATTGTTGATAGGAAGGTCCTTCTTTTAATAAATACCTAAATAGGTATATCATAATAACTTACAGGCAAAAGTATGTTTCAAAATTTGTCCTTGAAACAATTTTTTGACCGGAAGTTATAACTACCTACTTTATAAACTAAAAGATAGGTAGGTACCTATGTGTTAATTTTCAAAACAAAAAAATTGAAAAGTTCCTCATCCCATTTAAAAAATTCACTACCATTAAAAAACGTCCAAAAATTAAATATCCATCTTTTCATAATACCTATGTTGTCAACAATTTTGTAACCAGCTTTTAAATAATTGTATTAGGTATCAATTAACAAATTTATTTATTAAAAAAAAATCATCTTTCTAAGACTTTGAAAATTTAAACTTCTTTATGCTCGATATGAAAACAAATTGTAAGAAAGGTTTAGGTGATCAAACTTTTTAAATTTATTTAGCTAGCTATGTATGTATGTACCTATCTATTATTGGATAAGAATACAATACCTACATATTTACTCGCCTATAAAAGTTCAAATTATAACTCCCTTATACAATCCTCAAATCAAATCATCAAAAATATAAAATCTCAACCAAGAATATAAAATTCCTACACGAAATCGCAATTCACCTGCTTTTGTCTTATCATCTTTGTATAGAAAGACTACCGTTTTGCGTAAACCTTTGTACCTATATGAAAAAGTTTTCATATACATACAAAGATGTAACCAAATAATATAACCACACCAAAATACAAACAAAAAGAAACAAATGTGTTTTCCTCCTCACTCAGACTTTCGTTAATTCTCTATAGTCTTTCTCTATTTCAAATTATAATATTTTTAAGTCTCCAAAGTCTCCCGACTGCAAATCCATTTCTCCATGAATGTCTTGACTAGACGTTCCACAAAAAATATCTAGATGCCGCCCTATTCGACTTCCACCATGAGAGTACTATAGTTTTCATATACAAAGCTAATACACAATTAATAAATCATTTGAAACCATTTCTACAATTGTTGTTGGATTTTGGGAACACTTGGGCATCTTTTTCCAGTAAGAAATAGTTTATATACATTATACCTCATTTCATTTCAATTAGGAAATTTGTTCTAAATGATAGAAATTTGCAATGAAAGCTATAACCGACTTGTCAAATTACAATAAAGGATTTTAATGATGAAAACCAATGGTAGCTGTATCTTCCCCGTAAGCAAGGGCGGATCCAGACGTTTAATGAGGGGGGTCACACACTTAGATGAGTTTTTACTCACCGCTTAAAAATGTTATTTAATGTTTTGTAAAAGAGGCTAACAAAATTTAAATAACATAATGGGTATCTTAACCTTACATTTACAGATTTCAATTGCTAAAGTTGTTGTCTACCAAGGTATGGTCTAACTATTTAATTTGGATGACTCCCTAGTAGGGGCGAACGCAGAAAATAATTTTTGGGGGGGGGGGTTTCAAAAAATATATATTATATTATTTTTTTATTTTAAATGTCAAGTGTTTTTTTTTTCTTTTGTGGCACTACTTTATATAGGTACTAAGAAACATGTATGAATAAAAATTACATACATATATACACATATGACTTGCTTTCACGATTGACAAAACAGTTTGACTTTGACTTCAAAGTTAAAACTTAATTTTCATATGCATTATGCATGTATAAGTTTGTATGCCTTATTTCCTATAGTTGCCGTTGTCGATCCCATCATTCTTAGGATGAACTCACACATGAATAAATGTGAGTTACAGAAACAAAGAGATGAGGTGAGATTTTTCTATTTTCACAGTTCTCTTTTGTTTGTTTTCGCATATTCAAATTTACCGTAGATTGGTAGATTGAATTTTGAAATTGTCAGACACGTTTTTCTTAAACTCACCATGAAAATACTAGAAATTATGATTTTGAATGCGTTCCGAACCTTTAGACCAAAGACATAGGGTCATATTAATAGTTCCTTGATAAGTTATGATTTTGTCTTTGCTAAATTAAACTTCAGTTTATGTTATTCATAGACAATTTAAACCTCTTTTAAAACGATAATCTGTAGTCTAAAAATAAAGACGACGAAACCCAAAACTCCTACCTGCGTTTGCCCCTGCTCCCTACATATGAAAGCATTCCCAGATTCCAACAGTTTTCTAAATATGCCATATTTAAGAGCTAAAACACAATAGTTTAGAGGGTTTTTGGAGCATTTCACGTAAAAATTGTTTTGAAACGTATAGCTTTTTCTCGAAAAATAAAATATATTTTTCTTGTTTCCATTTCTATAAATGCGAAGAACGCTACAAAAATTCAAGAGAAACGATCTGATATGAAGAACTGTCGGGCTTTTTTGACGTAGGTTTTTCGGACTCAATTTTCGGGAGTCTATTATTACTATCGCTATCAGTCTGCTTACTCGTATTTTGACCTTAAAGGAGCAGTCAACAAAACTTAAAAATTTAGAGAGAAAAATGCTTGGTTCTTGAATTTGAGGATATAGGTGCATAAGTACATAATTTCTCTAAAAAATTAAATTAAAACGAATTAAGGTAAACAAATACGTTGGGAAGAAACGTTTGTGTGGCACTCACAAATTACACGTTTCAGAGTCTCTTCTCACTTCAAATCTTAAGATATTCAAAACTTTTATATCAATAAATAATGAAACATTTATTATGTTTTTCAATTAGCCATTAGTTTAACAAAAGTGTCACGTTTGCTGTTTTTGGGACATTTATAGGTATTATTCTTCTACTCTGAACGTCGAACTTGTCGAGTTGTAGAAGCTGAGTAGGGTCAATGATTCTCGAGAATTTTCTCCAGATGAGTCCTGAAACTAAAGGACGTTCTTATCCCTCTACCTTTCCCAAAATCATCATCCATTCCCACATAAACAAGGCATACCAGCCAACGTTTATGTCACCAACTCCCATCCCACCTCCCACGTTGTAATGGCGAAAAAGCTAGACAGCGCTCCTATCTCCTATGCTCCTTCTCACTCTAGGTAAATTAGCTGAATTGCTGCTACCGAATCCCAATCTTTTCCTCCCATATCAGAATGATGAATTAACATCAACTGATTCCTAACCCTATCTCTTCCTTCCCTACCACCTCTTATCTTTATTGGGCTGGATCTAAGGTGTTAAACGACCCGTGCCGATGATCAGCCTGGCTGGGGGCCCAATTCAAAAATAGCCCAGTCTCTAACGGAGTATCCGGATACCTGGCGACCTCCGGATTAACTAGCCTTATCTGTACATGCGAATCTCTGTGCAGACGGACCTCTTTTCTTCGCAACTCGTGGGATTAAGATGGAAAAAACAAAAAACAAAAATTTAAAGGATGATGAGACCGGTATCTCTTCAGGACCGGGCGGCAATTGGGCGTCAAAGCCTGTTGCCGTATCTCTTGCGGCCAGCACAGAGAAGGGAGTAGTGGCTAACCATTGACCCTCCTCTGCAGCTGGCAGCAACGAGGATAGGAAGGTAGTGATACCTAATTTCAGTAGTGGCAGGGTTGTGAAAAATGGCCCTACCACTACTAATGGGAGAAAGGGGAAACTCTCGAAAAGCCAATATAGGCAAAGGCGGCAAGCGGCGAAAATCCTGAAGGCTTCTGGTGCATCATCGGGGGCTGAAAGGACACCGCAGCAAACCGCTAGCGTCGAATGGCAAAAAGCATACTTGCTACAACTAAGACCAGTAAGGACTCTACGTCCAAACGAGAAAGGTCTCTCGAGGGGGCCGTACCGACACCAAAACGGCCTCGGGTGCACAACACCAGCACTACCCTCAATCCCATCAAGAAAGCCAGTTTCAGTGACGTCGCGAAGGGCAAAGTCGTGGTTGCGGTCATTGACAGGAGTGATGATGATGGAACAATATCGGCTGATCGTTGGCAGTTGGTCAAGGTTAAGCTCTCGGGTGGCTTTTTAAGCATTTTGAGGGAGCTTCCAGGACCACTTCCTTCCATAAGCGATCAATTCCACGTAAAACTCATGGTTTGTGGCGATCAGAGGTCTTGTGACTTGTATAAGCTCGCTGTCAGCCGGTTAGGTGAAGTTTGGCCAGGTGCGAAGCTCGAGGTTGTCGCTAAGGAAGACATTCCTAGCAGACCTAGAGCCCGCATTTGGATCCCAATGGAACCTGCCGGTATCGATGAAATTCTCGAGATGATCAGAGTTTGTAACCCGTCCCTTCCGACGCACAACTGGAAGATAGCCAAGCTAGAGGAGGTAAAGAATCTTTATAGGAGCGCCATTTTGGTACTCAATAAGGAAGCTTTGGCTCCTCTAGCCATAAACGAGGGCTCCATAAACTATGGCTTCGAAACCATTAAAATTCGAGTCTATAAAAAAGATGAGGTTAACGCGGAAAGCGGGCCTCCAAAAACAACCGACGGTGAACTAGCGGTTGGTGGGCCTGGGACATCGTCTTCTCTCTTAACTGAAGGTGACGATGCACCAATGCCCTCTCCAATAGTGACCCCACCCTCTACAAAAGTCGTAGACAGTCCATCCTTAATGGAGACTGAGGACGACCTCAACATGATCCTTTTGAGTGAGGACGAACTCTTGGGTTCATCCTCAGACTCAGAGGATCAGAACAAAACTGTGGTGGAGGTTGATCTGCCTAATTGTAGCCAAAATGCTGCAATTAGTACAGATTAATCTCCAGCACTCCGTGAAGGCTTCGGTCTCACTTCTTCTCCGGCTGGCGAGAAACGGGGAAGACATTGTCCTGATCCAAGAGCCATGGATTGTGAGATCCGTTGTTCGTTGACTCAGGACTCCTGGATACTACACACTGTGTGTGACAGATAGAGGTGAACCTAGATCTTGCATACTAGTGAAACGTAGCATTAATGTATTTTTACTCCATCATTTCAGTGACAACGATACCACCGTAGCTAGGCTGGAAACAACCAAGGGAAGTTTCTGGATAGTGTCGGCGTATCTTGGCCATGACCACCTTGGCCCTCTCCCTGGAAAAACCCTGGAGAAGATCGTCGATGAAGCGGAAAGGCAAAGGATCCGCCTAATTATTGGGAGCGATGTCAACGCTCATCATACGGTATGGGGAAGTACCAATATCAACGACAGAGGTGAGTCTCTTTTTGATTATATTCTTGGTACTTACCTCTTAGTAAGTAATGTTGGGAATGAGCCAACCTTCATAACTAAAACTCGACAAGAAGTCCTAGACATAACTCTTGTCTCAGATACTATACACCATATGATCTTGGACTGGAAAGTATCCAAAGAACACTCGTTCTCTGATCATAGATATATCCAGTTCAATATCAATGTGGATGATAACCCGAGTCCATTGACTTTTCGAAATTATCGGAAAACTGATTGGGCCTCATACAGGAACTCATTACAGAGTTTACTAAAACCTGGACTATCTTGTCCTTCCTCTAACGCTAATGAACTTGACAATAAAGTCAATGACCTTACCTCAGCTATGAACAGATCGCTAGAAATTGCTTGTCCACTTATACACATAAGAGGAAAGAGCAAACCACAATGGTGGGCCTCAGAGCTTGACTCGCTCAGGAAAGAATGCAGGAAACTGTTTAACCGAGCCAAAGCCGCAAGACTAGCCTCTCACTGGGATTCTTACAAAGAATCCCTAAGAATTTACAAGAAGGCACTAAGGAAATCTAAACGATCTTCTTGGCGATCCTTCTGTGGCACGATAGAAGAAACTTCTGAAGCCTCTAGGTTACGGAAAATTCTTTCAACTAATCCAGCGATGCCAAGCTGCTTGAAAAATGCAGACGGCTCCTGGACAAATTCAAGTAATGAATCGCTGAACTTACTACTGGATACTCATTTTCCTGGAAGTTCTCTTACCGAGACTTGCAACGGTTATATACGTTCAAGTCCCAATACTACATATCCACAAGGTCTGATTACAAGGGACAAGCTACAATGGGCTCTCAACAGCTTCAAACCATTTAAATCTGCAGGACCAGATGGAATAACACCAGCCGAGCTAAAGAAGACTTCTGACATAATTGCACCAATCCTTGAGGCAATTTTTACCAGCTGTCTTTACCTGGTCCATGTTCCCTCGGCATGGCGAGAAGTTAAAGTTGTTTTTATACCAAAGGCAGGTAAATGCTCGCAAGTCAACCCTAAAGATCTACGACCTATAAGTCTATCATCATTCCTTCTTAAGACCTTGGAAAGATTGATTGATATCCATTTAAGGGCAAGTATTGATACAAGACTTCTGTCTTCGTCTCAACACGCCTACTGTAAAGGTAAATCGGTGGAAACAGCGCTACATACCTTAGTACGCACCGTCGAATATTCCCTCCATCATAAAGAGTTCGCTATGGTTGCTTTCCTTGACATCGAAGGTGCCTTTAACAACGTGGACACATCTGCAATCACATCTGCACTAACATCTCTAAATGTAGAGAGTTCGCTTCAGGAGTTAATTCATTTAATGCTTACTAGCAGAATAATTAACTCAAAACTGGGCAACTCTTCTGGCAGACGATTCGTTAGTAGAGGGACACCGCAAGGTGGTGTTCTATCCCCTCTCCTCTGGAACCTAGTGGTGAATGAAATCCTAACTGGTCTGGATGCGGAGGGTTTCAGAGTGATAGCCTATGCGGACGACGTTGCTATAGCAGTTTCAGGAAAGCATCTTAACACGTTAAAAGAACTCTTACAAAATGCCTTAGATAGACTAATACTTCAGCTTCAAACCATTTAAATCTGCAGGACCAGATGGAATAACACCAGCCGAGCTACAGAAGACTTCTGACATAATTGCACCAATCCTTGAGGCAATTTTTACCAGCTGTCTTTACCTGGTCCATGTTCCCTCGGCATGGCGAGAAGTTAAAGTTGTTTTTATACCAAAGGCAGGTAAATGCTCGCAAGTCAACCCTAAAGATCTACGACCTATAAGTCTATCATCATTCCTTCTTAAGACCTTCGAAAGATTGATTGATATCCATTTAAGGGCAAGTATTGATACAAGACTTCTGTCTTCATCTCAACACGCCTACTGTAAAGGTAAATCGGTGGAAACAGCGTTACACACCTTAGTACTCACCGTCGAATATTACCTCCATCATAAAGAGTTCACTATGGTTGCTTTCCTTGACATCGAAGGTGCCTTTAACAACGTGGACACATCTGCAATCACATCTGCACTAACATCTCTAAATGTAGAGAGTTCGCTTCAGGAGTTAATTCATTTAATGCTTACTAGCAGAATAATTAACTCAAAACTGGGCAACTCTTCTGGCAAACGATTCGTTAGTAGAGGGACACCGCAAGGTGGTGTTCTATCCCCTCTCCTCTGGAACCTAGTGGTGAATGAAATCCTAACTGGTCTGGATGCGGAGGGTTTCAGAGTGATAGCCTATGCGGACGACGTTGCTATAGCAGTTTCAGGAAAGCATCTTAACACGTTAAAAGAACTCTTACAAAATGCCTTAGATAGACTAATACTTTGGGCTGATCGGTGTGGACTGGGTGTTAACCCACACAAAACCGATTTGGTCTTATTTGTCAACCCTCCCCATATTAAAGGAATCCAATTAAAATTCTCAGACGAGGCTAAATACCTGGGTCTTGTCTTGGATAAAAAACTAAATTGGAAACGCAACGTAGAGGAAAGAGTCAAAAAAGCTACTATAGCTCTCTTTTCTTGCAAAAAAGCCATCGGTAATAAATGGGGCTTGCAACCCAGAATCACGCATTGGCTATACACATCGGTAATCAGACCGATTTTAATGTACGGTGTGGCAGTATGGTGGACTGCTTTAGAAAAAGGTATAAACCGAGATAAAGTAAATAAAGTCCAACGTTCAGCTTGCCTATGTATAAGCGGATCGCTTCGCACGACCCCATCTGCGGCACTGGACACCTTACTCTACCTAACACCTCTTGACATCTTTAGCAAACAAATAGCTGCAAGTTCTGCTATTCGCCTCAAAGCTTCGTCGCAGTGGACTAACAACAACATTGGCCACTCCGTTATTCTTAGTTATTTAGAATCAATCCCAAAGCACACAGACTACACCATCCTCCAACTACAATTCGACAGAAATTTCCAGATTTCTATACCTCCCAGATCTTTTTGGGAGGATAGGACATTCCTGGAAGACGAGTCAATCCACTTCTATACAGATGGGTCAAAAACAAAAGAAGGGGTTGGTGGAGGTGTGTACTCTGAACGACTGAAATTAAGACTCTCATTCCGCCTTCCCAATCATTGTAGCGTGTTCCAGGCGGAACTTTTGGCGATAAAAGAAGTCTTGTCCTGGCTTAAAGAAAACGTGATATCGACATCTGATATCCGTATTTTCTCAGATAGTCAGGCCGCTATTAAATCTCTGTATTCTGTCTCTACTAACTCTATAACAGTCCAGAACTGTCGATCATCTCTAATGGAGATGGCACAACAGTTTAATATTCACCTTTGCTGGGTGCCGGGCCATAGAGACATTCCAGGTAACTGTAAGGCAGATGAACTCGCCAGGAACTGTACATTACAGCCCATCCTACCACGTAAGGCACGTACTGGCATACCAATCGCTACTTGTAAACTGTTGCTAATGCAAGACGCTGTGAG